>OU015492.1:130332943-130657943 GCA_907164885.2 Dolomedes plantarius
ACCTTTGAAAATTTTTTTAATTCCTCATTTACAGTGAAACTTCTCTATGGTGGACATTAATGGTTCCGAAAAAAGTGGCCGTTCTAAGGAGTAGCCGTGGAAAAGAGGTTTCTTCCATAAAATTGTCTGTATGGAGTCTTTTAATCTGTTCTAAACTTAAATATGTTCGTTAAGAGAGGTGGCCGGCTAGAGAAGTTTCACATCGTTACAAAGATAAAATATTCAAAGCAGATATATAGTTCGGAACACTCTAGGCCAGCGGTTCCCAACCGGTGGGTCGCGGAAGGGTTACAGGTGGGTCACGACTCGATCCTAAAACTATCAGAAACCATCGAATAAACCATCAAAAAAGATAAGAAAAATCGAAACTTATTTAAAAACAGCAATTTTACATATTGATAGATTGTGATAACAATTTTCTTAACTGTAATTATATCAAAGCTGTATGATTTTTTTTTTTGCCTGAAAAATTAAAATGGTCTTTGTGTACTTTTATAATTGTAGTTTTTATCTTCACCTAGGAACACTTGTTAGTGAGTATGAAACCACTTGTTGCATATATTGCAAACATACATCTATTGTTAAATAAATAACTGTTTTGCTACAAAGTGCTTATATTTTGTCAACCATTTTCAAATCAGAACACAAGGTGGGAAAGGTGGGTCGCAAGCTGAAAAAGGTTGGGAACCACTGCTCTAGGCCATAGTTTGTATTCACTGAAAACTTAAAACATTTAATTTGAAGGTTCTGTACTTTCTTTCATCGCTTTAAACTATTCTATTACTTAAAACTCGGAAGATGTTTGATAATAAAAATAAATATTGAAACATTATTTTGGATCTATTCATTAAAATATTAAAACTTCTAAGTGTTAAGTTATTTTTTTAATCCAAAAAAATTTGAAATAATTGTTTAATAATTCACAAGTACAGTAAAACCTCGTTTATACGGACTAACTGGGACCATAGGCAATCCGGATAATATGGGTAATATGCAAAACAAAATCCTTAACTAAACAGACTTACCGTTTATTACGATAAAAAACTATATTTTTTAACAAAATTACATAGTATTGTTTACAAGACATTAAAACAATATAAAAATAACTTTTCACATCATTTCTTAACAAAGAATTACTAAGTCTAGTAAAGTTTTCTTAAACTCAATAAAAAGTATTTTATTACCATAATTTATTATACAATCTATGCAGGAACTCTACACTGAATCAAACTAAAAAGCAAATTTTTGGCGTACTTATACTTACGTTCTTTCTATCATACTTAAAAATTATTATCTAATGTGAACATTAAATAAATATAAACTCTACAAATCTGATCCGGATAAACGAGGTTTTACTGTACGTACTTCTGCAGCAGTTCGACTCTGACTCATTTATTTTACTTTTTTGTTATGAAACAACACTAAACGAATTGCAGTTATCATCAAGTACTGTTTCCGCGTTTAAACTGCATTATAGCAACGTTATAAATTAGAGTATGGACTTAACTTGAGTGGCTACAGAATAAAGTTACTTATTTTTCGATGGCCTCAAAATATTTGTCATTGACTGGTGTTTATCCTTATTATTTGGGGAAATTTATCATAAATAAAAACGTTAGGGGTCAATCAAGTGCTTTGAAACTGTAATTTCAAAAAGTGGTCTTAACCGATTTGGCTGTGTTCAAATATAAAGTGATTTTGTGAGGAAAAACTTCGCACCCTCTTTCTTGTATAATGGTGCATATACAGGCAACCCTCCTATAACACGGTAGATACACTCAAGAGCCAAAACATTATGACCACCCCTGCATTTTGCAATGAATTCGCCTGGATGACGTGGAAGGCACGTGATCAGGTGGAAGTGGTATTTAACTGCTGCTGGAGAGTCTGAAGAATCATTCTTTCACTTACTTCTGTGTGTGATGGGAAAGGCTGCGGATCTAAGCGACTTTGATAGAGGGCAGATTGTAATGGCTCGAAGGCTCGGAACAAGTATTTCCGAAACTGCACGACTTGTGGGTTGTTCGCGACCTACAGTTGTTAGTACTTATGCAAAGTGGATGAATGACGGTGAAACCAGTAGTCGACGACATGGCGTTGGACGTCCACACGCTATCAAAGAAAAAGGTCGTCGGAGACTGTCTCGCATGGTGAAGCAAATCCGGAGCCAGACAGTGGCTCAGCTGACAGCCCAATACAATGCAGGGCCAAGTAGAATAGTATCGCAGCACACTGTTCCGCGGACACTGTTGGATATGGGGCTACGCAGCAAACGTCCCACTCGTGTGCCTTTGCTGACCAAGCGTCATCTCCAACTGCGCCTGCACTGGGCCCGGGAACATCGCGACTGGTCCATGGATCAGTGGGAGAGACCTGCCTGGTCAGATGAATCACGGTTTGACATTCATCACGCCAATGGCCGTGTCAGGATACGCCGTCTTCCAGGCGAACTGTTGCTCCCTCAATGTACAGTAGGTCATACACAGGCCGGTGGTGGCGGTATTATGCTTTGGGGGACGTTCTCTTGGGCGTCTCTGAGACCCGTGGTTGTGGTAGAGCAGACCATGAATGCTACAGGGTATCTGAACATCATTGCGGACCAGTTGCACCCTTACATGGCCTCTGTTTTTCCAGCTGGAAATGGAATGTTCCAACAGGACAACGCCCCGTGTCACAAGGCTAAAATTGTGTGGAGTGGTTCCAGGAACATGATGCTGAATTCCAGTTAATGTCCTGGCCGCCTAACTCACCGGATCTCAAACCGATAGAAAACATTTGGGATGTCATGGGATGGCAGCTCAGAGTTCAAAGACCACCAATTCGCAATATCTCGGATTTGCGTGACCGTAGCTTAAACATCTGGTACAATCTGTCTCCGGCCATCTACCAAGGACTTGTGGCATCCATGCCAAGGCGGGTTGAAGCTGTGTTGCGCGCCAAAGGTGGGCCAACTCGTTATTGACAGGTGGTCATAATGTTTTGGCTCTTGAGTGTAGGTTCCTAGAAAATCCCGTGTTGTGTGGAACTGTGTTATATGAGACTCAGAAACAGTACAAAAAGGGGGCTTACGTTCCGGAAACTTATTACAAACAAACATTTTTTAAAAATTCCATATAAGCTACTTAATTTTTATTAAAAATATAAATGTATGCATAACACAAAACGAAAAGAAACTAAAAAATATTTTCATTTAATACGACCTTAATTTAATAAATTTTCTTCCTCATCGCTGCTCAGTACAATCAAACGAGAACGTATTTTCTATTGAACGATATCACCTTCACTTTCAGAACCGTTTTCTTCATTTACATTTTTGCCCCTTCTATCCTCTTTAAAAAATCTGCAATTTTGGGTTATTTGCTGGTTCTTACAAGGTAATTGTAGATTCGCGGTATGGAGATGGACAATTTTGCAGCTCCCTTTTGAATTTTCGGCTTCTTCCAGCGGAAGGGTCTGCATTCCGCAAAAGTGATTCAAGATTTTCAGCTAAGCTTAGACCTTATAATTTTATAGAGTTATAAATGAATAATTTATAATTTGTTTATACATTTCCATGTAAAGCCACTATAGTCCATTATTTTAAGGTAATTTAGTTTTTAAATGTGTTAAACAAAAATCATATTATCTAGTGCTATAGAAGTACAGTGTTGTACAAAAAGGTTTTCGCCATTTTTTATCGTGTTAGAGCGAAACCGTTACAGGTTACAGTGTTATACGAGGGTTCCCGCAATTTATCCTATCGTGTTAGAGCGAAACCGTGTTGTAAGATGCCGTGCTGGAGGAGGGCTACCTGTAGTACACAACGCAACTAAATATACTATTTAGGATATCAATTTTTCTTTGACTTATTGATTCCTTGGGGGACTCGGGGCCTTGGGATGTCTTTTGGGCATCCTATTCAGGAAGTTCCCCTTGAGGTAACTGATTTGGTTAGGCTCCCTGATGACGAGACCTGTCGGTTACCTCTATGTTGTTTTATGGTTCAGTTCCGGCACTTATACAGAATCTTGCCGTTGGTGCGTGGATGCCCAGAGTGCTTAATTTCTGTTTGTTTTTTGTCTATATTCGTATTATTTTTATCTATCTCTGTTGGATTATTTATTAGGATATCAATAACGTAACTTTATTATTGCCGATGGCTAGTCAGAGCTGTTTTACCTTAACAAATGTAGAAAGACAAAGAAGCAAAAAGTTATTTACTAACACTACCGAAGTTCACAGAGATTTCCCCATTCTTATCAACTCGGAACTACTTGGCGCTCGACCCGACGGTAGTGTGAAGGGTTTCCCCCGGCTTTGAAAGTAGATTGTAACATTCCGTGCTTGGTGTCAAAGCCGACACGCTAGGTAGCGTCACACCGGTTATGTATAATTATCAAACAGCTTACTAATAAGAACTTTGTTACACTAATATTGATTTATTTGGAATATTCTGGATTAAAATATTTCACGATTAGGTCGTGTTCTGGAACATCAATTTACACTAGTAATGTCCGTTGAAGTCTGCGACGCACGTTAAAGATAGTCCGTTCGGCTGGCTGGATGCACTGTCGCTACGGATCGTCGATCAGGTCTTCAGGAAATAAAGCTCTAATTGCAGAAGTCTCAGTTGCTAGGAACGGATTTAACTCGTCGGAACCGGCTGGAATGAGGAGAACTAGAACTCCAAGCGTAATTCGATCTATTTATCACAGAGTAGTGGACGGCTCGTCCCACACCCTCACCAAAGAAGCTAGCTGCTTCGAAAATAGAGAAGATCAAGCTTTGATCTCTAAACGACCCTTCTCAGCGAGAAAGAGGTCTTCATCCTTCGGAAACAGGATCGGGATCGGCCTAGGATCTGGATCAGATCCAACAGCAAAACCAGTCTCCGACTCTCCTCTCCTCTCGTCCTTGTAAAAAATCTCCTGCATCCACTTTTAAAACTTTTTTTCCCTGGCGGGATCTGTAACAACCCTGCTTCTTGATCTGGGCTCTCATAGGCCATTGGCTTTGGCCCGTGTGCAAAACGATACCTCTTTTTCATATCGTTATCGCACGGATGGATCATTAAGGCCTCTCATCAGGAGGATGGTCTGCTTTTGTTACTCTTTTGTGTTATAGTGTCTACGCTCGAGACATCATGGTGACTCGCTATTGTAAGTCGCTCCTCATCTGCGAGTCGAACAGCTGATCCTTTTGTAAGCCACCCCTCGCTCGAGGAAAAATATTGCATCTTCGCAGTTCGCCGATGGGCTTACTCTGTTTCAAGCCGAGGTTAATAAATTTCCCTGGCCATGAGGAGGGGAAATGTCACAGTCCCTCCCCCCTTTAAAAAGATTTTGCGGTTCCTGCAAAATCAGAAAAGCAAGGATTAGGTACAGGGGATTCACATGTATTCCATCTCTAGAGGCATCCCTGACAATTTTAATCAATGCATCAACGTTTGTTACAGACCAACTTTTACATTTACACCATACTTTCCTTAACATTACAATTAATTTACAGTAGAAAAAATATTATATATTAGCTCAATACCTTGATTTAAAACACATTAAATTTCATTTGTAATTATATAAAAGAAATATTTATATTTACAAAATTACCTTACTAAAATGAGAAAAAACTTTATCTTAGTACAACTTTTAATTCAAGAACAATACACTTATTTACAAATATAATAAGAGAAAAAAAAATGTTACAATTCAAGTAATTTTAACTTATTCCGCTCTACTAAGACAGTCAGCATGTTTGTTTTGTGATCCTGGTCTATGAACAATTTTGTAGTTAAAAGGTTGCATAGCTAAGGACCATCTCATAAGCCTATGGTTGTTACCGGCATTATTTTTCAAGAACACCAGCGGATTATGATCCATTTCTATCATAAACTGTTGTCCGTCCAAATAATGTCGTAGCTTTTTGATTGCGAAAATAATTGCGGCGCACTCCTTCTCGGTCACGCAGTACCGCGGTTCACTGTCTGTAAATTTTCTACTCAAGAACAATATTCGGTGTTCCGAGTTATCTAGCCCCCTTTGGGCTAGTATCGCTCCCATTCCTATATCCGATGCATCTGTCTGTAGTATGAATTCTTTAGAGAAATTGGGGGCGTATAAGACCGGTTTATCTGTTCACTTTTCCTTTAGAGTCTGGAATGCTTTCTCACATTCCTCCGTCCATTCTATTTGTTCTTTTCGATTCTTACCTTTTAAAGCACGAGTTAAAGGTGCCGCTATTAACGCGTATCCTTTAATATATCGGGCGTAATACTCGCTCAATCCTAAGAATTGGCGGATTTGAGTTTTTGTTTTGGGCGACGGAAAATCTAACACGGCGTTTATTTTTGCCTCGGCAGGCGTCCTACTTCCTTTTCCTACCACGTGTCCTAGGTACTTTACGCGGTTTTGTGCGAACTAACATTTTGACGGTTTTATGGTCAGTTTTGCGTGCGCCATCTTTTTCAGAACGATGTCTACGTGTTTTAAGTGGTCCTTCCAATTTTCGGAAAAAATGGCCACATCATCTAGGTACGGGACACTAAACTCTTCACATCCTTGTAAGAGTTGGGACATAAACATTGAAAAGCTATAAGGGGCATTCACAAGACCAAATGGCATTACCAGGGGTCTATAGGTCCCAAAGGTGGTTACGAACGCGGCTAATCTTTGAGCTCGAGGGCTTAAGGGTATTTGCCAATAGCCTTTCGTTAAGTCAATCACCGTTATGTAATTTGAGGTGCTGACTTTCTCCACTCTCTCCTCGATATTAGGTAACGGAAAGTATTCGATCCTAGTCATCGAATTTAACTTCCTATTGTCCAGTGCTCCCCAACCTTTTAATCGCCGCGGACCGGTCAACGTTTGATAATTTTACCGCGGCCCGCTGAGGGGGGGGGGGGCTATGACTGCAATTTAAATTCATAATTTTGAAATGTTTAATAAACAATAAACTAATTTAAAATAGTTACACAAGATTTCTTCTGTTACAAAGATATAAGCACAAACCCGACAAAGTCGCACTAACCCGAGAGACCACATTAAATAAAATGGAAATAATTTAATGTTCCTTGGGCGGCCCGGTACCATGTGATCCACGGACCGGTAACGGTCCGCGGCCCGGGGGTTGGGGACCACTGCTATAGTCCATGCAGGGTCGGGGCTCTCGACCTGGAGTTTCGACTAAAATCATGGGGGAAGTATAGTCCGACTCCCCAATTTCTATGATGTTGAGATCCAGCATTCGTTTTATTTCCGACTTTAATATTTCATTCTGCCTGGGGGAGGTTCGGTGCGGTTTAGATCGGACGGGTTTTTCGCCGATGAGCTGAATGTCGTGCTCGAGTCGATCTGTTCGGCCTGGTTCATTCGAAAATATTTTCGCGTGTGACCTCAGTAATTTACCTAGCTGCTCAATTTGCTCGGGCTTTGCACCGATTCCCTAGCTCGCTATCTTTAATGATTTCTTCGAAATCGAACACATTGGGGTTTGCGGCAGGATACGGAATTTCTAAATCCGCATCCGTTAACTCCCGTCCCATTTCCTCATTCATTAGGAAATTTACATTTTCCACCCGTTGGTGGTAGGGTTTCAGCAAATTTATGTGATATATCTGTGATTTTTCTGTCCTACCGGGCATCCGAACAATGTAATTAGTCTCCGATAGTTGACTTTCCACTATCCCAGGGTTTAGCCATTCGTACATCAAGTCGATTCGGTCTGGAAGCTGCCAATACCAAAACTTTATCCCCTGGCCTAAACCTCCTCTGAACAGCGTCTCGGTCGTAGTGAGTTTTTCTTTTCTCCTGCTGTTCTATTACCCGTTCGGAAGCGAGCTCCTGGCATCATTTTAGACGGTTTAATAACCCGAACATGTATTCTGTTACCGCGCTCTTTTCTTCTTCCGCCTATGTCCAATGCTCGTCGAGGAAAGTCTCGAGAGTTCTCAAATTCTTCCCGTGGACCAGTTCTGCCGGACTAAAATTGGTGGACTCATGTATCACGGTCCGTAAAGCAAGTAAAGCGGCGGGGAGAATGCTTTCCCAATCTTGCCCGGACTCCAAACATAAAACTTTAATTAATCGTTTTATGGTTCGGTGCCACCTCTCTACACTATTACTCTGAGGGTGTCTAACTGAACTATGGGTCACCTTAATCTTAAATTTCTCAAAAACCGTCTCCGTTAAATTTCTAGTAAAGCAAGTGCCGTTATCGCACTGTAGCTCTTTCGGAAAGCCGAGCCTACTAAAGATCAGCATGAGGGCTTCCGTTACTGTGTCGGACCGGATGTCAGGAATAGGCATAGCCTCAGGGTACTATGAAGCTACACATATCGCTGTCAACAAGTACCGATTCCCTTTTTTCGTCTCGGGTAGGGGTCCTACCGTATCAATACAAAGTTTGGAGAACACCTCCTTTATGATTGGTACCAATTTTAATGGAGCCTTCTTCTTCTCCCTGGCCTTTCCTATCCGCTGACATGGATCACAAGATTTTACATGTATATCTACATCTTTAGATCATTGCGGCCAATAATAATACCTCAACAGTTTATCTTTGCTTTTGGTACTGCCCATGTGTCCGCCTAACCCCTCGCCTTAGCATTTCTCTCGGAGACACTTAGGTATGACTGATTGCCTCCGCTCCTCACCTCTGTGATGCGTTGACTTTCTAAAAAGTATCCCCTTCTCAACTACATAATCGGTCGTCGTCTGACCTTTAACTTTATCCCAGATAGGTTCTAAATCGGCAAATTTCTTTTGTTTTTCTCGGAAGGTTTCCGAATTTATCCCCACTAATTCAGTCTCGGTACTTCCCTCGACCGGGGGCAACTCTAAATCCCCTTCAATCTCTCTCTTGAGGTTGGATCCGTTTACTAAATCTCCCTCTGAACTTTGGTTCCCCTGTTCTTGTTTGCGGTTCGCTTCTGCCTTCCATCGGCTCCGCGTGACAATACAGGGAATAACTGGTGCACACGCGAGTATTTGTAAAGTACATATTTTGTACTTTCACTAGTTGGGGTTCACTTTTAATATTATCAATAATTTCTAGAGTATAATTTCCCATTAAGTAGTGGTCAATTTCCACTGATTTCCCTACCACGGCCGCCTTCGTAACCAAATCCACATATTTTGTACTTTCTATCCGCACTATTGCGACCGGTAAACTTCTCAACTCATTTTCTAATGCGGTGCGGACCCATACTTACTATCCCGTAAAATCCTCAGCGTTGATTAATTTAAAAGGGGCTATGTCAAGGCTTGTCCCGCTATCCCGGAGAATAGTGGTCTCGTTGCCATTTATTTTCGCCTTACTTAAGTATGGCTTGAAAACTGGTTCGAAGCTATCCGCGGTAGCCACATTGTTTACCCGTTCTGTATTTTGCCTGCGTAATTCAGGGCACTGAGGTCTCAGATGCTCGGATGACCCACACTGATAACAAGCCGGGGGCTTACGTTTGTCGAACTCGCGTGTGCGCCAACTGGTGGGAATAATAAGGTGGGAATAACTGGCGCGTGTGCGCCAGTTATTCCCACCTTATCCTTGGCTTCTCCAGTTAAAAGAGTTAGACTTTTCCCTGTCTCCCTTTTTATCCTCATTTGTCTTCTGAACGGTTTTGGGTTTCTCTGCCGCCTTTTTCTCTGGTGGTTTTAAATTAAGGTGTTTTCGACTAGAGCGTCGCGTTGCTTCGTACTCATCTAACTTCGTCACTAAGATGTTAGAGTCCACAATCGATCCCCAATTATCTAAAAAATGTTCACGGATTTCTGCCGGAACGCGTTTCTAAATTTGATCTGCTATCATTAGATTTTTGAGGGCCTCAAAATCCCCTACTTTTACCCCTTCCAGCCATCCTTCTAGATAACTTCTTAATTCAAAGATCATATCTTTTCACAGGGAGCCCGGTCGCCTCTGATGTTGGTTCAATTTTACACGGAATGTCTCAGGACTCAACTTGAAACGGCTCAGGAGTAATGTCTTTACCTGAGCGTAATCATCTGCTACCTCGACGGGTTCGCGAATAATTATTTCAGCGATCTCCGTGGGTAATAATGAAAGCAGATGCATCATTCGCTCCCTGTCCTCAACCTAGGCCTTTCGCGCCGGTCGTTCGAAAAGGGTTAGGAAGAGCAAAATGTCCAACTTTTCCGGATCATATTTCTGCATTACGGCTTTGAAATTTTGTACCGGCCTAGCATTATCATTCTGGGATGAAGCTACACTGGCGGTTTCGGCTGCCTGAGTCAACCGCAACCTTTCCAGCTCAAATTCTCTTTATTTAGCCTCGCGCTCTTCTTTAATGCATTTAAATTGAGCCCTAATACTCTCCTCCTCATACCTAGTACTGGCTAATATTTTATCACATAGGTGACATTTCCTGTCTTGATACTCGAAATCAATCCCAAGATCACATGAAAGAGTCTGGAGATCCTCTTTCCTATGCGTCATTAAAAATGCCATTTTGCCTATCTCAATATAACCCAATTACACTAATCCAAAACCAATTTTCCAAAATAATACACTCTAATATAATACGTTAATAAAGAATAATAAAAATGTACTTTTCTTAATTTCTAGCACAAATACACTTAATACTAAAATACAATATGCAATCTCGGTTCAATAACACGTTACACAATTCTACTCAGAAAAAATTTCATGTAATACATTTCCCCACAATAACATACACTTGCAAAAAAATTCCTGTTTTTTCAATAGATACACTTTACTAATTTTTGTAACACTTCGCGAGTTGATCATAAACCAGATCACATATAAAACCACAATGTCTCGAATTTCTCGTACTCAAGAAAAATATTACTAACGAGCTGGTGCTCTACCGTTTTTCGACTTTCTCAAATTTGGTTAACTATAGAGTTAATTATTAAAATAAATATTTTGTCGACTTTCTTGACCACTTAATTAACTAGAGTTAATATTTAAAACAAATATTTTGTCCACTTTCTCGACCACTTAATTAACTAAAGAGTTAATAACTAAAACAAATATTTTGTCGACTTTCTCGACCACTTAATTAACTAAAGAGTTAATAATTATAAAAACACTTCAAATACACATTTGCCTCTAGAGAATGAAAAAACAAGTACCTGTCCTCGAAGCTTGCTTCCTTCCTCTGGTCTGTTGATTTTCGGGCTTAATAGGAATGGCTCCACACTAGTTGAAAGTCCAGAAAAGTTCTTTATACAACTCACACTAGGGATGCGATGTCGATATTTTCAAAACATCAATGTTTTGATAAAAACATCGATTTATTGAAGCCGATGTTTTTTTTATAAATGAGAAAGTACCATAATAAAAAAAATTAACCACGTAGCATAGTTTCCGCACTCAGTAAATGTAAGTCTGAATTCTGAAAAGGACGAATACAAAAGGGGGAATGACCCCCTAGCAACGAGACAAATGGCAATCAACAACCAATGAACCAATTAAAGCGCTTGGAATTTTTTGGACGCTTCAGAACTTTCCTTGGGGTTTTATTTTATAAATAGTATAAACATGAGGGCGGACATTTAAGTTTTTCTTTTGTTCTGGTTTTATATAAGTTAACGTTAATATTATTAGTATGATGCTTCCCAAAAGTACCGTTTGGAAATATTTTTCCAAAACCCTTGACAAATTGGCGAAATGCAATATTTGCCTTAAGTCCCTCAAACTTCTGGCAATACCACGAATTTATCTGAACATTTGAAGGTAAAATATGGTGATATTTACAACGAGTATTTTGAGTCATCAATGAAGCCCAAGGCAAAAAGTAAACCACACAATCCAGATTCTGCGGCCCCAGCCATCCCAAGCATTTCGGTGACTGAAACGGAACATAGAGAAGAAACGGTAAGTTCGTATTCCATTACTAGGTTCCATCAAAAAAAATTTGAAAAACAGTTTCACAAATGCGATTTCTTTTAAAGATGGTGGAGATATGCACAGCAACATTTCTCAAGCTATTCTTTACATAATTTGTAGAGATTCTCAGTCGATTTCAGTCATTGAAGACGAAGGTTTTAAGCACTTGTTAAAAGTAACTGTGCCTTTATATACTGTTCCATCACGATGAATAACAGATTCAATGATAGATCAGAAGTACGAAACAGTGTCATTTATGTTAAAAGAGCGATTGAGCAATGTCTGAAATGTGTCTCACAACAGATATTTGGACGGAAACATCGATGTTCAAAAACATCGAGGGTTTTGGGGCGATATTTTATTAGCATCGATGTTTTAATATTGAATATCGATGTTTCGAAACATCGATGTTTTGCTGTCGATGTCGCATCCCTAACACACACACAATTTGGCCTTAAACAGTTTATTCACTATCGGCTAGATTCGGTGAACGCTGCCACCATAAATTCTGATATTAATTTAGCTGTAAAATATTCGTGCTTAGTGTCAAAGCCGACACGCTAGGTAGCGTCACACCGGTTATGTATAGTGATAAAACAGCTTACTAATAAGAACTTTGCTACACTAATATTGATTTATTTGGAATATTCTGAATTAAAATATTTCACGATTAGGTCGTGTTCTGGAACATCAATTTACACTAGTAATGTCCATTGCACTAGTAATATCCGCAAGTCTGCGACGCACGTTAAAGACAGTCCGTTCGGCTGGCTGGATGCACTGTCGCTACGGATCGTCGATCAGGCCTTCAGGAAATAAAGCTCTAATCGCAGAAGTCTCAGTTGCTAGGAACGGATTCCACTCCTCACAACCGGCTGGAATGAGGCGAACTAGAACTCCAAGCGTAATTCGATCTATTTATCACAGAGTAGTGGACAGCTCGTCCCACACCCTCACCAAAGAAGCTAGCTGCTTCGAAAATAGAGAAGATCAAGCTTTGATCTCTAAACGACCCTTCTCAGCGAGAAAGAGATCTTCATTCTTCGTAAACAGGATCGGGATCGGCCTAGAATCTGGATCAGATCCAACAGCAAAACCAGTCTCCGATTCTCCTCTCCTCTCGTCTCTGTCAAAATCTCCTGCATCCGCTTTTAAAACTTTTTTCCTGGCGATATCTGTAACAACCCAGCTTCTTGATCTGGGCTTTCATAGGCCCTTGGCTTTGGCCTGTGTGCAAAAAGATACCTGTTTTCATATCGTTATCTCACGGGTGGATCATTACGGCCTCTCATCAGGAGGATGGTCGGCTTTTGTTACTCTTGTGTTATAGTTTCTACGCTCGAGACATTGTGGTGACTCGCTATTGTAAGTCGCTCCTCACCTGCGAGTCGAACAGCTGATCCTTTTGTAAGCCACCCCTAGCTCGGGGAAAAATACTGCATCTTCGCAGTTCGCCGATGGGCTTACTCTGTTTCAACCCGGGGTTAATAAATTTCCTGGGCTATGAGGAGGGGAAATGTCACAGGATTATCTCATGGGACTTTAAGATGCGACCGTGATACGATTCGTGGACTCTGCCACAGGCATCCTAAATTCTAGTTTGGCTATGGTGAATAATTTGCTTCGAAATTTCCCGTCCCGATTGGAGGTTAAAGTGGGGTAAGGTCCGTCCCGCTGGTACTCCTTAAATCAGTGCTCCAAGATCTGAATTTTTCAATGACCATGACAGTTTATGAGTTTTGTTTTGTTTTTTCAAAAATATCTCAAAATCTGGTTGGTTACCTTATATATTAAAAATATAGCAAAAAATTAATATTTATTTCTTACTGTAAACATGATTAAATTATGTATGGTTGGTTTATTCGGGTTTTATGGCGCAAGGTCCAAGAGCGGACATAAAGCGCCAAACACAAGGCGTAAACCGAAATGATAGATATATATAAATACCAAAATAAAAGCACCCGAGTGAAACCAACAACAGAGATTATAGGTACAAATCCAACACCTTTTCATAATAAAATAAATACAAGAATGTAAAAACTGGTAAAAAAAAGTAGTAAAACCGCAGAGTAAACGTTATAAAAATATATATATATAATTTAATGATGCATAGAAGTGATAATAACAATAATATATAAAATTTATAAAATGATTCGATGATATAAAACGGAGGCATTTTAGTGGCGCTTCGCCAGGATTCGATCTGAGCACCCTCAGCACCGAAAACCAGCGCGCTGTACCACAAGGCCGCCACAGCCTGATTAAATTATGTAAATGCAATCATGTAATTTAATTATGCAATTATGTAAATTAATAAATGTAAACGATACATGTAGAGATCATTTCGATTGAATCGTGATATATCTCCCCTCTTATGAAACCATTTCAAAGATTTAGTATTTCCTTGGCCTAATTAATAAGGCACGTCCCTCCATAAATGCTATTTTGGGATTTTCATGCTAACTGTTCCTGTAGAACTCTGTCAAACCTCGCAATTCCCAAAAAATTAATTCGTCCCCGAAGAAGTGAAAAACAACACATACTACGTAAATCCTAAATTTAACTGTTGCTAACCTTGTAACTCCACTTTAATTATGAAGATGTTTAATTACATAACAATGTGGCTTATTTATATCGCAGAACACTTTAGCATTTATTTTTAAGAATAAACTAAAATAATTTATCTTTTTACTGTCGTATAAATTAATTCTTAGTTCATCCTGTAAAAAGTGGTAAATGTGAGTTACGTGGATTATTAATTAGGACAACGATATGTTACGCAATACCAAAGGTGGATTCAATAATCCCAAATATGAAATCTAATCAAACTTTATGCCCCATCTGGCGATTTTACCTCACTCTTCTGATTGTGCGTAGAAAAAGTTTTCTCGTTAGTTAATAAAATCACAACAAAACAAAGAAACTCTCTTATAACTGAAACAAACTGTAAATGATCACAAGATGGCAAAATAAATAGATATCATCAAAGTTGTCGTACCTGGATACCTAAAACAGAACTGGTAAAAAACGTAACAGAAAAAGAATGTTATAAAAAATAAGAAGCAAGCATATATTTATATTAAAAAAAACCACCCTTCAGAAAGTTAATTTGGAAGTGAATGAAATGGATTAAATTTGACTATAAATAAAATAATTTTAGATTAACTTAAAGTAATTTTAGAAAATGTGGTGTGTATTATCTTGTTTTTTTAATCACATATATAATTAAAATCTGGGTTTATTAGAGTTTTCTCGCTGGGAATCTTGCCTTGAACCCATTACGTTGACCTCGACTTCCAAACGAAATATACAGTGATTATCAAATACGGCAGAAAAACAAATCGTAATTAATAGGGAAAATCGCCGAAAGAATAATAAACAATTATGTCAAATATTATAATCAGAAATAAAGACACTATCGGGGTTTAGTGATCAAATCTGATAAATCAGTAGCGTGTTTAATAAATAATCCGCATACTAGCTGCACTAAAAATACCTATCAGTTACTTCACTGAGTTTCATAAAGCCAACAGAGTTTGTTTTAAAATAACTGAGAGAAAATTAATATGATATTCATTTTACAAGAGGTAATGTTGCACTAGTATAGTTTAGAAATATCACAAATATCAAAGTAGGTAATAAATAAAATTCCGTTTCACAGTGTGTATATGGTATTTACTAAGAGAAAGTCTAGGGAAAGCTTAATGTATTTCCGACGATTTAGGAAAAAGACCAATTAAACAAGTAGAACTTCCATATTTTCTTTGGATTAATTAGTATTAGACTTAATGATTACAGGTTCCAGGGAAGTCAGTACAGACCAAAAAGAACTCTAGGGTGGTTTTAAAGGTGTTGGGTTGTCTTACGCATATATTGGATATCGAACCGCTCCATGAACAAAAAATAGGTCTGTAGAGCGCGCTGTCTCGGTTGGTCCCATTATTTTTGATATCACAACAAACACATGTTTTCCTGAACAGTTCGTGAATCAACTGTATGATCGTGAATTAACGGAAGGTTATTTCCAACAAGTTGGTACAACGTGTCACATCGGCAAGAAGCATGGCGGAAATGGGAGTCTTTCTTTGGCAACAGAGTAATTTCAAAGAGCCTTTGGCCACCACGGTCGCCGGATCTGACACCACCAGACTTCTTCCCATGGGAAAAGTCTATCTGAACAAGCTTCGCAATGTGGAAGATTTGAAGAAAAAAAATCCAACGCGAATTTGCTGCTATACTCCCCCCCCCCCATATCTTTGTCAATACGTTCAGGAAAATGGAGAGCCGCATCAAAATGTGTCTGGCAGAAAACGGAGATCACTTCCAACATCGTACGTAATGCAATCGATTACACATACGTCACGGTAAGTAGCGTATTATTATTATTTTGTTTTGTTCTGTTCAGGCAGCTTAATCCTAGCGAGAGTCATTACAGAATATTCTAAGCTTCTTTCGAGTGAATCACTTTAGAGATGGTACGTTTGCTGAATTACCGATGGCCAGCATATCAAACTGTAACTGAAGTTAGAACTTAAAGTGTTATGATACATTTGCACGGTTATAAAATGGCCAATCTATCAATATTTATTTTCTATTGTCTTTTAAATTGTAGTCTTCCTTTTAATACAGCATATACATAAAAAGGCATAAGACAACTTTTATACAACTTAACGTGTATATTCAAAAGAACTCGCGAGATTCATCGTTAACGAAGAGTCGAAACACGACTCAGGTAGTGACCATAAGCAACTATTTGAGACAAGACGGATGACCCCGAATCTCGGTCCAACATGGGTTTGGGCACCATATTTTAAAAATAATTCTCAGGTCACATGTATTTTATAAATTATGTAAATGTAATTTGCCATTACATAATTTATAAATTAAAAAGCTGCATATATTCATTTTCCTAAAAAAAACAACTGATTCTTGCTTTATGCACGTACACTTTAAGTTCGGCAGCAACTTACCTAACGACTAAAGCACAGCTGCCAATTTTACTTCGTCAATTACCTTCCTATCATTTACAAAAATTTTAATCAACATTCAAAAAGCAGAATCTGAAAATTTAAAGTTAAAGGAAAATTTTGAAATAGGTTTTAAACGTACATCAAAATGCTTTATTACGTTAAAATAATAGATACAAAAAGTTTACGACTAGAAGTAGAACACATCAGATTGAGGATCCAAAAATAAATGCTCTAAGTGCATAGGAGGTATATAAATAGAATTTTCATTCTCGACGAAAATCTATTGCTATTTTTATATATGTTGAACAACATCACCTGATGTAGCAGACTCATAAACAAAATTATTCTTTCTCCTTGTGACTAATATAAAGATTCCGACGGTTGCTGTTATTGTTACCAATCCCGCTAACAGGCCTATTCCTCCAGCGGCTAGAGGTTGTAGTCTGAATTCGCGACTCGCCTTTTCAGTTGGACGCACATCCTCAGTCTTGTTTGAAATGATACGTTCTAAATCTACGTCTGAAGAGGATGAATTTCTAATGACTTGGCAATTGATACCTATAAAAGAAAAATACTAATTATTTAACGATAAATCATAAATTCTAAAAACACATTAAAATAATCATAATATATATATATATGTAATAATAACGCCCCATCCTTAAGAACTGTTCCGCCCCACCTTTTTTACTTAACGCGTATTCTAAATTATCCTTGTTTCTTCTCAATAAAGTACAGTCCATTCTTCTAATTGTGACCTAGGAATTGACCAACTAACCATCCAGATTTCCCCTTAGTGCACGCACGTTACAGATAGTTGTAAACATGATTCAGCACCACGTGATGTTTTCGCCTCGGAGCGCTTTTCGGTCCTTATGTAATCAAGTCACATGCTCAATTTTAGCCAATAAAATTATTTCCCCGCAGTCAGTACCCCTACACTTTATAACCTTCTGTAAAAGTTTAAGGCGTGCTTTTCACTGTCTGTCGATGTCTTGTCCTGTTAACGCGCTGCTCCGCTGCTGTCCGATATGATTTAAAATCTGCGTTCTGAATGCGCCCCGGCAGGGATCGGTGGCGTTGCTATTGTGTTTACCGTGCGCGTTAGCCGATATCATTATATATATATATAATATTTTAACAGGGGCACCCCCCCAGGACCCACTTTGAAGGGGGGGAGGCCAAAATGCTGTATTTGTTTTATTATTTTCCCAAACCTAATTAATTATGGGACCCAAATGCAAATTCTTGCCCAGGGCACAGGAATGGCTAGTACCTGTCAAATTTTTCGACATTCAAAACCTATAATTATTCTCAAAGTTTCTAGACGCAGTATTCAATACTCGAAAAGTTTCCCAGTGTTTAATTTTATAAACATATGGTAACGATATGCTATGTCAGGATGTCTACAGAATGGATAACGTCAGGAAGCGCAATTTCTATAGGAAACGTGCTGATCACTTCATTATGAAATGGTGCTTTAATAATGATATATTTTTCAAGTAAATTTTCGCTTTGCACTGTTAGAGATAGTATAAACTTTATATTAAACACGAAATTTTCATACAAAATTAACTTTTTTTTCAGAAAGAAAGGAACATCTTTCTGTAAATATGATCCAATCCTTACTGGGTTCGTGGGCCTTACAACGGATAACCCCTTTTGGGGACCAGCAAGAAACTTTAAGCTCATGAGCCAAGGGAATCTTATCTCCACATTTCTCCATTTTGTCGGGCTTGTATGAACATAATGAGATGCATTTGTTGACCTCATAGATCTTCGATCCCAATTTTAAACTAGGGGGAATTTTTCTAGCAGTATTTCTTTAAAATCACAGGTAAACAAATAATCTATATTTTAGAATTCTGTGTTTTATCGTATGAAGATAAACGTTCAATTAAAGTAAGCGTAGCTTTTAATATTAATCATATCTACGTAGTTAATTGATTATAGGGTTTTAAATTACACATGTCTATCGCTAAACTAAAAATTGTTTTTTGAAATTATTAAACACATATGAATAGAGAATATAATTGCATTGATAGACCTATATTCAAATTCAGGAAACAATTAAAATACAGTGAAACTTCTCTAGCCGGCCATACTTTGTTCAGAACCGATTCAAGACTTCATAGAGCCAATATTATGGAAGAAACCTCTTTTCGACGGCAACCCCTCAAAAAGGCCTTTTTTCTGAACCTTCATTGGCCGCCGACATCACTGTAAGTCAATGAAGAGAGTTTCACTGTATATGCAATAATTAATCTGTGATTAGGAAAAATACCGAGGGAAATTCGACGCAGCTTAACACGGGAATTAAAGATCTGCTACGTCAACTAAGTGCGGCCTTAATTTAAATATTCTTCTTCCAAATTAATGCTTCCTGATACAAATAATAATAATGGCGGAGAAAACCACTGAATTTTAGGCTAGAAAATGACTAACGTAACACAAGTTAGATACAGCCCGACTAGGCGAAAATGTAAACTGTACACGAATCCTTAAGGTTTTTTATTTTTTTAATATTGTAAATAGTTGATTTTCAGAGTCATTTCCTGTCAGTGTTTCTTGTTAGAAACATAAACATTGCGTTTCAACAGAAAATTTATAAACGTTAAACCTTTAGTAACTATAGTAGAAAAAATAACACGTAATTTTCTCTCCGGTCATTTGTTTATTATTCTTCGGAAATGTGGCGCCGCCGTTTCCGTTGGAGACCACGCTTTGACGGAGCAAAATATACACGAAACTTTTTTAATTGCATATTATTTTAAATTAGTGGATTTTGGAGGTAGCGCAATTTAATTTAGTTCAATAATCTTGCACAAATAAAATGAAACGGCAAGAAATCGTTGCATTACATGACGTTAGGACTGAATTTGTTTTGATCTATTATAAATATTATGACTGGCAACATGTCACCTGGTCGGATTGACCGAACTTCACATTGTTTTATACCAGGGGTGGCCAACTTTTGTGTACATAAGACCTACTTTTTATCTTAAAAATGTGTCGCGATCGACTTGTTGTCATAGACGTAGTCTAAGTAGGGAGGGGGAGGTGTGAAATACATACTATGTTTATACACAGTGTTTCATTCCGAAGTGCACACTCGCGAGCTATGGGTATATAAGCAAAATATATGTTCAAACATACGTATCTATCTACGTCAAAAACAAAATACATAACGGGCCAAAAACGTCACGTCCAGGGGAATTAAAACAACACGAGTAATTATCGACAATATTAGTTCAAATTAGCTACAGATAAAGACAGATTTAGAATTTATTACGTTAACATTAATGGGAAGACTGTGTTTGCATGTCCCTAACCAAAGAATCATAATTAGGCGTATATCAATGGCAATTTTCTTATGCTTGGAAAGCACGGGTGCCATGGTATGCGTTCGGTGTCAGACTGAATTACAGTCCCGGTCTAGTGCAATGTACACAGAACCCTTACTGCCGCCCTAAGTAGGGTCCTAAATGAGTGCTCTATTTATCACGTAGTCAAATCGGTTTGTAGGTTTAGACATCGCGAGCTATCGACCAAAATTGGCTTCGCGATCGACTTGTTGGCCACCCCTGCTGTATAGTACTGACGCCTTCTTTAACAGGATAAATGAGTTTACTTTTGTTTTCCACAATCATCACATCATAGCGATTCAGCAACCAATAGTCCCTGGGTTCCTTCTTAGTAGTCATTTTGGCTTTTTGTACATCATTCATTAACTTCTGGTAAGTTGTTTCTGTTAAGAAAGAACTGTTTTTTGCAGCATTAACTCGAATTTTGGAGAGTTCATCGTCGAATCGTTGTTTCATGTCTATAGACCATGACTTCTTCTCCAACACTACAGCTTGCTCCTCCAATTTCATGTAGCACAGTAAAAAGTTATTTTTTTTGTTGAACAAATTTAAGTAAAATTGCGTATTTTGACGCTCCCGAACAAACTGCAAAGTGCAACTGACAAAATCTGAGCCTGAGGTGCGCGTTAAAAGTCACGTGCCTTGCCACGTGATATTCGAAACGAATCGGAGATGTATTTCATACTTTGCAGGTTTCTCATTTTGCATTCTATAGAATGCCTAGGAAATGTGTGAAATATGAATCGTTTCATACATTGCCGGCTAGTTCTAGGCATTATATACAATGCCTAGGCATTCTATAAAATGCCGGATTTCATACTTTGCAGGTAACATATATACTTGCCGGGCTTCGCCAGGCTATGCTCGGGGCATCCGTCCACCAGACAGACGGCTTTCAATTCATTTATTGAGAGGGAGAAGTTTTATAAGAGGCACTATTCATTTGCAGCCCCCCTCCCCCACACACAAAACCACAAATATAAAAATTTGCTATTCGTAATTAACACCCACCACCACATGGTATGATATGAGCATACCTGTATTACAAAAAGATAAATTTTCATGTGAAAAGAAATTGGCTGGCTACTTTAGTCTATATTCCTGCAATACAAAAATTAAAATTTCCTGATATTTGTGTTACTGGTGACATAATGCATTACACATTGAAATTATATGAGTGCATGTATTAGGCAGAATTGCACATGTCTATGTTGAGAGATATTCTGTATTCGGTTTAGTCAAAAGATAAGCACAATTGAAATATTAAACAGGCGTCCGGAGCATATGGTATTGTGGAAAAACAATTAAACCTATCAATAAACACCAACATTTTCTAAATATAAATATTTATATAAAGAAAATGTAAATATGCACTTTTTAAATATTTTAGCGTGTAATCAACAAAACAAAGAAATGGTGAATTTCATACAAAAATACATTAGTAGAATATTTATCTAAAACCAAAAACTAAACTAATCAGCAAAGAAAGAAATACATGAAATATGAACAGTTTTGGAAAAAAATTGGTAAAATGAAAATAAAAATTAAAGAATTATTTGTTGTTCGGACAGTTCAAACATGATTTTATATATATATATATATATATATATATATATATATATATATATATATATATATATATATATATATATATATATATATATATATATATATATATATATATATATATATATAAAATCAAAACTGAAAACCACGTATAAACAAAACTGTAGATAGATATAGAACTATGAAATGAGAACAAAAAGAATCTTATGTCACATGTTCACGTTTAATGATTCAACAACCTCTAAAGAAAGGATATACAACTATGAAATGAGAACAAAAAGAATCTTATTGCCGGCTATTGTTTAGCATTAATCGAATACCCAAATCGAATCACAGTTCACTTGAAATTAAATTTTTTTTCACTTTTTTAACTGCCAAAAAATCCCAAAAAAATCAGTACATCTTCGAATGACCTATTTATGATTAAAAAGTTTGGATTAAGAGTATGAAAATAGGAAAATTTTAAAATTAGATACTGAAATATTTCTTTTCTGCGATTCATTTTTTAGTGAGAATCACGCTGAGAAAGAATAACCCTTTGTTTACATCGTCAAAGATGGATGATCTCACATGAGACTCCGCATTAGAATCCAAATAACTCCAAAACTATTGAATTAACATAATAAGTGTACACAGAAAAAATTAGCAGTTTTTAAAGGTCTTTCCAATTATGTAACATTTATGTACTTTCATGGGAGAATAATGGGGTGAAGGAATAACATCGATTTCGACATTTTCAAACATGGCTAAATTTCATACCGGGAACGGTCTACCCGGAAGTGTTCCCGACCGACACCGTTTTCTTATATATATATATATATATATATATACAGTGGAATCTCGATCTATCGTTTTTCAAGGGACCGATTGAAATGAACGATAAATGCAGGAAAACGATAGATGCATAACAAAGCAATATGATCGTTGGGACTGGATAAAATGAACGACACATACGGAAAAACGATGGATCCGAAAACGATCGATCGAGATTCCACTGTATATATATATATATATATATATATATATATATTGATTGCTCAAAACAATTAGGGGAGCACATGGTTTTAACGAAATTACGCAAATACTTACACCGATAAGTAACATAAAATAAATCATCCATAATTTAAAGCCTAGCAGGAAACAGAAGAAGAAAACTTCATATGCAAATCAAAGTTCATGACGTCAAAAACCAGAAAAGAACATAGGGCGGAAATCGGGATGTTGCAGAAACGTCTGTTTCACTGCCTTAACTGTGAAATTCAATTGCTCAGTTATCCTTTTTGAGAAAAGGTGACTTGAAAATGTCTCAAAAACGTGATTTACCGGAATCCATGGCATGACGTATTATAGGGAGACTTGAATCCGGGCAAACACAACGTAGTGTCGCGGACGCTGTTGGAGTCGCCAGAAGTGTCGTGCAAGGCTGTGAAATTGATTCCAAAAAACAGGGAATGTTAGACGTCGACCAGGGCAAGGTCGGCAACTACAGCAACTGATGACCGGTATATACTGTTAACAGCTCGTCGAAACAGAACAGACAATGCTACTCAGCTGCAAAGACAGTTGCTCTTGGCAACAGGACGAAGGGTGCCCAGCCAAACAGTACGTAATAGGCTTCATCAGGGAGGTCTCTATGCACGTAGGCCAATGGTCTGCATTCCGTTGACCTCATGCCACCGTGCGGGGCTGCTGAACATCGAGATTGGGAGCAACATGATTGGAGCCAAATGCTGTTTACAGACGAGTCCCGATTCAGTCTGGAGTGTGACACCCGACTTGTTTTGGTATGGAGGGAAAGGGACACTCGAAATAATCCCACATTCGTTCGTGAAAGGTCACAATACAGACGAGCTGGTTTTATGGTATGGGGTGGAATCAGCATAGGTGGACGTACGGACCTGCATATCATTCGGAGTGGTACTTTGACGGCCCGAAGGTATGCAGATGAGATACTGAGACCTCATGTCATACCTTACGCTGCAGCCATTGGAGATTCCTTTGTTTTCCAGCATGATAATGCCAGACCGCATGCAGCTCGTCTTGTGGAGAACATGCTTGAAGCTGAAACAATACAGCGTATGGAATGGACAGCGTGCTCTCCTGACCTGAATCCAATCGAGCATGTTTGGGACATGCTCGGGCGACGCATTGCTGCGAGACCAAGGCCTCCTTTTACTCTCCGAGACTTGGAGATTGCACTTCTTGAAGAGTGGAACAGTATTCCCCAAAGTCTTATCGATAACATCATCGCATCCATGGAAAACAGGTGTGCAGCAGTCTTAGCTGTTCGAGGAGACCACATACCATGTTAAAAATCTTGCATCATTTCTAAACACTACTTTTATTTTATCGTTTACATGTAACCAAATTGTTGCCCTAAATCATCTTTTCATGTTTTTTCCATATTTTCAAAGAATTAAAGCTTAATTACTCGTACAAATTTTTTAGTCTTTTTTTCTGTATTGCGCATTGATACGCGTGTACTATCCATTTTATGCCAATACGTGGCTGTCTCACACGGTTTTCTTAACTTCTTTGCTTGCTCCCCTAATTTTTTTGACAGTATATATATATATATATATATATATATATATATATACCGGGTGATCCAAAAGTCAGGACGAACTTTAAAAATGAATAATTCGAAAACGAATAAAGAAAAAAAGATGCGGTTTGCACCAAACGGATGGAAAAGAAGCCGGGTTTTGTGTGGTAACGAAAAAAAAAATAGTTCTGTTGGCGACCAACAGATGGCGCTGTCGGATTTCTGATATAGGATTATGCAAAGCAACAAACGATATTAAAAAGGAGCAACTGCAGCAGGTAATGGTAGTCGAAGCTTATATGCATCGAAATGCTGTCCATAGTTTAGAAAGCCCTCTTAGTTACACTGTATTATAAGAATTTGGAAAGTGTCATTGCGGCATTGCGAGCATATCGCTACATGAAGGGTATGCGAGATAGCAAAGGACCAATAACGTCTTCTGCATTGAACAAAATGATGAAGAAATTTGAAGCTACAGGTTCTTTAGCGTCACGTCCAAGAAGTGGACGCCCCTCACGACAGTGGAGCAGACGGTGCAATCCATGTCGGCGGTTTCTGCACATGGGGAATGCAGTGCTCGGGAAGTTTCGAGGCAGAAAGGAGTGTCGTACGTAAGTGTTTTGAGAGCACTGCGAATAACCATGAAACGGTATCCCTACAAGTTGCAACATAACCAAGAACTGAAACCTCTTGACTTCGACTCTCACCAAGATTTTGCGAATTTGGTATTCAATAAGATAGAAGAGCAGCACGACTGGCTTCACACTGTGCTTTGAACAGATGAAGCGCATTTCCCACTCTCTGGCGCTGTTAACACCCACAATTGTCGAGTGTGGACCACAGAAAATCCACATGCATTTGTTGAGGTACCCTTGCAACAGCCTAAAGTGACAGTCTGGTGTGGCTTCACTGCTGATTTCATAATTGGTCCATTTTTTTTCGAGGAAGTCACAAAGACGTGTTTCAAAACAGTTTCTGTCACTGGTCAGCGATATGCAGCACTGTTACAGAACAACATTAATCCTGAACTGCAAGCGCGACAGGCACTCCAAACAGTCACCTTTATGCAAGATGGATCACTACCTCATATTGCTCTGCCTGTGCAACGCCTGCTACGCTCAACATTTCGGGAGGATCGCATTATCAGTCGATGCTTTAATCACGCATGGCCTGCAAGATCTCCCGATCTGACACCCTGTTACTTTTGGCTGTGGGGATTCTTGAAGTCAAAAGTGTACCGCGACCAACCGGCATCACTAGCAGCACTGAAAGATGCCATCCGCCAAAATGTGTCTGCCATAACGCAAGAAATGCTACTCAATGCTGAGAACGGTGTGGTGACTCGTCTCACAGTGGTACTTCTGAATGATGGACAGCACATTGAACATTTACTGTAATTAACTGTAATTAAGCTGACTTGTAACTTGTAAACATTTTTTCATTTGTAAATCATCTTTTGGTGAAATAAAAATCTATAGCGCCATCTGTTGGTCGCCAACAGAACTATTTTTTTCGTTGCCATACAAAACCCGGCATCTTTTCCATCCGTTTGGTGCAAACCGCATCTTTTTTATCTTTATTCGTTTTCGAATTATTCATTTTTAAAGTTCGTCCTGACTTTTGGATCACCCGGTATATATATATATATATATATATATATATATATATATATATATATATATATATATATATACATACACACACACACTATCTACCAATAAGTATTTGGACACCCATGCAAATGACATCTGCGGTCCTGTTATACGTCCCGTCCTCCGCCAACAAATATCGTGGTGGGAAAAATATTGGCATTAGTCTCACGCAAGATGCCACGAAGTGCAAAGTTATCCGATTTCGAGAAAGGTGTAATCGTCGGTATCACAGAAATGGCCGATTCTTAAGAGACATATCTAGTGAGCTGAATTACCCAAAATCGAGAGTGACCTGTGTGATTCAGAAGTGGAAGGTGGGGGGGGGATTGTCGGAATGTGCCCCGAGTCGGCAGACCCACGAAACTGGGAGATAGAGACCGACGGGTGCTGTCCAGAGAAATTCGGCAGAACCGCACCCAACCAATGGCCTACATACTCCAGGAGTTTAAACAGGCATCCAGAAGTGTTGTATCGATGAATACCATCCGTAAGGAAGCACATCTGCTTGGTTTTCATAGTCTTGCTGCCGTCCATAAGCCTTTCATTGCAAAGTCCAACCACGCTGCTCGGTTAATGTGGTGCAAAGCAAATCGAAAGTGGGCAGTAGATCAGTGGAAACGGGTTCTTTGGGGCGACGATTCAAGGTTCACCCTCTACCGGTTGGATGGCAAGGTCTGGGTCTGTATGGGGAACGCCTCCTGCCAGAATGCACTGTGCCAACAATAAAGATCGGCGGAGGTGGAAATTATGGTCTGTTTCTCCTGGTATGGACTGGGACCCTTAGTCCCAATTAATGTTAAGCTCAACGTCGACGCCTGCTGCACTATTTTAGATGACAGTGTGCTTCCTACGTTGTGGCAGTTTTACGGGTTGAACCCATTTTACTTCCAGGACGACAACGCCATCTGTCATGTTGCGAGATCCACCATTGGTTGGTATAGTGACAATGGGGTTAACAGAATGAACTGGACTGCCCAGACCCTAGACCTAATCCCTATCGAGAAACTGTGGGACGAGTTGAATCGCCGAATTAAGGGTGCAACAACTGTCCAAAATCGGTGAAGGAACTTACATGTCTTCTCCAAGCCGAATGGAAGAAAATACCACTTATAGCCGTCATACAAGGACTTGTGGAAAGCATGCCCCGATGGGTTGAGGCTGTAATTGCCTCCTCTTGTGGAGACTCTACCAACTATTGAATATGAATATATTTTGTTTTTCTTTTCAATCACAGGTGTCCAAACACTTATTCGTAGATAGTGTGTGTGTGTGTGTATTTATATTGTAACGGTTTTAACCGCCTTGCGTGGGGGTTCTTTTATGCGAGGAATAGAGACGACACAAAAGACTTCCAGAATTTTGTCCCAAGCTTTTATTACATCGTTTTTAAGGGACACAGCACATGCAGCACATATAAAATAATTAAAAAAAGGATTGATTTGGCATACAGAGCCATATTTGTCAGATAAACCCTGTTAGCCTGTGTTCTCCTCTCCAGTTTAACTCTCCACACTGAACAACAATGCGCTCCCCTCGGAAGTAGGGTTGCCACACCCCAAACTTGACACAGGTTACCAGCCGTGGCGCGCCTTACATACATATATATATATATATATATATATATATATATATATATATATATATATATATATATATATATATATATATATATATATATATATATATATGTAATGAAATAAGATCAGATTACAGAACTATTAGAAAAAGAAATTTATTTCCGAGTGGCTAAACAGACATCTGATCTAATGGAAAGCCAACACCCGAGTGATTCCCGGGGTTTTCGCATAGAGGTATCTGCGGTTTAAGAATTTGCTGACCAAAGATGTTTCTTGCAAGCTGCATCAGTTGTGCATGACGATTGCCTTATTTGGGCATAGAAAAGAGGGTCGGACAGTTTCGTGGCTTGCCCAGGAATTGCTGACGCTATGAAAAATATTCCTGGGTTCTTGAAAACAGAATTTGGTAATGCCATCTTAAGCATGGGAAGGGAAGAAAATTTACAGGGGATCAACTTAAATTTTATATCTTTCATATATATATATATATATATATATATATACAGTGATTTCCGCTTATAAGAATCACGTTTGTTATTACTGCTTTTGATTCTTATAACCGAAACTTCCCTTTGGACAGGCACACATTCACAAATATATACTTGTAAATATATATAAACACACAGGCACATATATACATAATTTACCATTAAATACTCTTTAATTTACGTTATTTATCATTTATTAAAATTATTTTTTATAATTTTAAAAATACTCAATTTCTAAACAAATACTATAACTCAATTTCTAGACCTATAAGTAACAACACATGAATATAAAATCAGCAAGAGGCAGCTTCTCTTTGACTACACTTTGGAAGAGCATCATATCTAATTAACAAGTTCTGTTTTTCAGAAAAACTAAGAGTTTTCCTTGTTTTTATATTTGAATTTGATTGTCAAAAAGTTCTAACACTAACTGGCAATTTTGTTAGAAAACTAAAGTGAATACTAGCGACGTATGCTTATTACAGTCTCAGACGAAGATTCACTTTAGAGCTTACGTTCACGGTTTGATTCAGAATCAAACCGTGAAACGTTTGATTCAGCATCTGGTTCATCTGATTCAGCAAAATGGATCCGTTTACGTTTCACGGTTTGAAGTGCTGAATCCACTGTCCCGTTTGTGTAAGTGATGGTGGACACTTCGCGGAATATTTATGTGTTTCAGGGTCCAGAAATCCGCAACCAGGAAGTAAGCGGTGGGAAAAAAGGAGTGTCTGTCTGGAGAAAAGCGAAATCGGACCCGGGAGGGTTCGATGCCCCTGGGTAAAGCTAATAAGACAGTGTTTAGCAAAAACGTATAAGGAGAAACTCTTATGTTATGTCTAAAGGAATGTATTTTACGACTGTTTTCCCCCCCAAACTTTTATCAATCTTTCTTTTCAAAAACTTAAGAAAGAATTTCGTACCTTTTGAGAGCTCAAGTGGCATTTTTTGGAAAAATGAAAGGAAGGCGAAGATTGCAAACTGATTCTTATAACCGGTGGATTGATTCTTTAAAGCGGAAATTTTAACATGGAAATAATACATTTGTTTTTGTTTTTGCGATATTGATTCTTATAAACGGTTTATTCTTATAACCACTGATCACTATAAGCGGTGGTTACTGTATATATATATATATATATATATATATATATATATATACACAGTGAAATCTCGATCTATCGTTCATCAAGGGACCGATTGAAAAGAACGATAAATGCGGGAAAACGATAGATGCGGAAACATAACAAAGCAATATGATCGTTGGGACTGGATAAAATGAACGACACATACGGAAAAACGATGGATCCGAAAACGATCGATCAAGATTCCACTGTATATGTATATGTATATATATATATATATATATATATATATATATATATATACAGTGGTATCTCGATCTATCGTTTTCGAAGGGACCGACTAAACTAGACTATGGATGCGGGAAAACGATAGATGCGGGAACATACAAAAAAGTATTAACATACCTTAAAGTTTGATATCCCTAAAATATATTTACTCACATACATAAATGCATACATACCCGTAGTGTAACTGAAGATAAAATTACAAAGTTGTACTGAAATCCAAGATAGTAATAATAAATAAAGAGATACACATAGATACAGAGGAATTTTGATTCAAATAAAAGTACTTAATCGTCGTTTGTTTTTTGGCGGATTTCTCTCCACAAGTAAGCAATATTTTTTTTGTGTTGCAAATTGCATTCTTTTCGGTATCGGTTATTGTGTGTGAGTATAAAGAAGCGGCAGCCGTGAATCGTTTGTAACTAGAACCATTCCATTGCACCGGATGGGGTCTGACATAAGACCACCAGGAAGTTCTGCTTCCGGATGAAACACTCATTGGTCAGTGTAGAACTGCAGTAATCACAAACTTCTCACACACTAGACCAAACACCAGGGCGCCTCCATCCCAAGGCCAACAAAAAAGCTGACTGTGAGCCATTGCTGATAAGAACAGAAATGTTGAATTGTCGGTGAATTTGGAATAAGTTGCCGAAAATAGGGGTACTTCAGGAGCTAAAGAACTAAGGAACACCAACGACGAACAATAATGGGAGTGGTACAATAAAGCGAAACCAGGCTAAACAAGAGAAAACAAAAATACGAGACCGTGCATCTCAAATATTCTGCTCATTGTTTAATTAGAGCGCCATTCTAGCTCAATCCAGACATTTATATTTCAGGTTCAGTTATTATGAAAAAACGATCGATCCGATAAATTAATGTAAAGCTACGATATTCTGAACGAATATTGCGAGAAAACGATGGATCGAGGAATGATCCATGTGGTCTTTTTTGCTTGTTTTCTATGGAATTTATTCGGGACTGGGTGAAATAAACGATACATGCGGGAAAACGATCGTTCGGGGAACGATCGATCGAGATTCCGCTATATATATATATATATATATATATATATATATATATATATATATATATATATATATATATATATATATATATATATATATATAAAGCAGCCAACAACTATGCTATAATTTGTAAAAAATATTTTGCCTTATGTTTAAAAAAAACAGTTAGAAAATAGTGATCTTTTTCAGCCATTAAAAGAAACTACTAATATTATTATTAAGAAAATCATAGCTAAATATAAACTACTAGGTATTTCATCTAACATTTATCATTTTCCTTATATAACTTTAGTTCCAAAATTTCATAAAACACCTATTGCTTTTAGAGCAGTAACCTGTGGTCATAATACTTTTGCTACAAATGCAAGTAAATTATTATTAAAATACCTTAAATTAATCTATAAAAATATAACATCTGGTGTTTGTGGTATAATTGATAATAGCTATAGTCTAATTAGAAAACTACAAACATTAGATAACTGTAAATATATTGTAACTTATGATTTTAAAGATCTATTTAATAATATTGATATAATTGATTTAAATAGAATAATCATAATGTTAGTATAAAATAATATTCAATACTTAAACAACGAAATTAAACTAACTCGTTTCAATAGGCTCCTAGAATTAGTAACTAAACATAATTACATAGTTCATAATAATAGTATATACTTACAGTCCAAAGGTGTACCACAAGGTGGTAATGCTTCAAGTATGCTAGCTAATTTATACTTATATTATTTTGAAATTAATAATATAGAAAATAGCAATTACAATATATTTAGATATATAGATGATATAATAGTAATTAATAAAAGTAATAACCCTATAGACTTAAATTTTTACCCTCCTAATTTGGAACTAATTAAAAGTAGCCATGATAATATTAATGTAAACTTTCTAGATATTAATATTAAATTAAGTACTAACAATAAATTTACTTTTGACTTATACGACAAAAGATCTGACTATAATTTTAATATTGTTAAATTTCAAAATTATCTAACCTGTTTACATAAATCTGTTTTTAATAACATTATTGTAAATCAGTTAGTTCGTATAAATAGGCTATGTTCTAAAGACAATAGGATTAAGCATATTATAGACTTGAAAGCTGTGCTAACTCGTAATAATTACCCAGTAAGTCTATCCAAAAACATAATTGGTTGTTTTTGTTTTAATTAATAGTTTGTTCTGTTGCATTAATAAGTTAAACATAACAATAGGTTAAAATAAAAATAATAACTACTAAAAACAAAAATAAAAATCATAAGAAAAATAAAAAAATAATTAACTCATAGTAGTAACAATAATAAAAACTAAATAAATAAAGGAATAATAGTCTTAAAATATGGTAACCTAAGTAAGTCTGTAACTGAGTATCCACTACCCCAATGGTTGCAAGTTATATGACGTCAGTCATCTTGCGGTTACAAGTTCTTAACTTCCACTCTGACTAGCGCCAGGCTTGGTGTTCTTTGGTTAAGTACTTTTATTCAAACTTAATTCATTTATTATTCAATTCTTCTGTTAATAATGGATTGTACGGTGTCTGAGTGTGTTTATTTAATAGATCATACTCATCAGAAACAATCCATTGGTTTTTAGACAGTATTGACACTGTTTTGTTCTGAACCGATTAGAAGGTGCAAGAAATCTAAATGAAGGAAAAGGTACTAAAAGTGAAGGTGATATCGTTCAACCAAAAAAAAACGCTTTCGTTTGATTGTGCTGACCAGTGATGAGGAAGAAATTTATTAAATTAAGGTCACATTAAATGCAAATATTTTTAATAAAAACTATAATAACTATAACTTAAGCTTAAACTATAACTTAAGTTGCTATATGGAATTTTTTTTAAAGTTTGTTTTTAACAAATTTTTGGAACGTTACCCCCCTTTTTGTACTGGCTCTGGGTCTCAGATAACACGGTTTCACAGAACAAGGCTTTTTCTAGGAACCTATCTACCAACAACCTATCTACGGTGTTATAAGAGGGTTACCTGTATATATATATATATATATATATATATATATATATATATATATATATATATATATATATATATATAAATTTAGGATATTTTAGAAACGTGAAAGTAGACATTGAACACACAATATGTGTACATTCCAGGTGTTCCCCCTCATTATTCCTTTATATATACAGTGAAACTTCTCTAAAAGACCATATTTTGTTCTGAACCGATTCAATACTCCATAGAGCCAATGTTGTGGAAGAAAACCCCTTTTCAAAGGCCACCCCTCAAAAAGGCCATTTATTTTCGGAACCGTTACTGGATGCCATCGAGAAGTTTCTCTGTATATAACTCCATGATAAAATGGTAATTTTTAAAGTAAGATAATTTGAACTAAGTAATGGAAATTGATTATGGTTAGAGTAGAACTATATAAGAGTATGGGAGTGTTCAGGAAATAGGAAATTTTATACAAATTACAATTCATTAAAACATCTGAAAAGTTGTATTATGTCATTGGGTCACTGACAATCCAAAATGCCAATAAACCTAAGTCAGCAAAGGACACAAAATATTTTGCTGTGCAGCTACAGAAAGTAGATTTCACAAAAATGGTACAACTGCTGTCATTTGTTACATATACGAAGTTCAAGTCATAATTACTGATCAGTAAGTAATACAATTCCTTTACTGGTCGTTAAGGTGTTTTTGCTGCAGCAACTTACACCAGAGCTGCCCAGAGGGGTGGGGGCAACTGGGGCACTTTGCCCCAGGTCCCCAACAGCCGGAAAGGCCCCCAAATTTTTTTAAAATGTATTTATTAGATTTCCTCCGAAAGAAAATTATGAAACTTGTACCGTACTTCAAAATTCAAAATAATCTCCTGAAAAAAGGGCCTCCCCAAAAAATATTTAAAAAAAATTCGATTAATCAGATTTCTCTTACTACAAAATAGTCTTAGGGCCCCCAACAGAAGTTTGCCCCAGGCCCCGTAAAGTCTCTGGGCGGCCCTAACTCACACATCGCACTTTTCCCCCACCCAATGAACAATTTGTAAGCCCGGCCGCACACCGAATGCAATAAAACATTGCGCAACGTTTCTGTTGCTAGACGTTGCGCAACCAAAATGTTTTATCGTGGAAAATGGTGATACATTTTGACACGCAACGCTAGGTTGATTTGATATTTCAGCATTAGTAAGAACACGAGAGTTGAAGTGTTCTGCAGTATTTTGTTCTTCGTTGAGGGATGTGTTCAATTTTGGAAAAGTAGTTTGGTCATAACTGAGGGTGATATGGCAAGTGAGGAAGTAGAAGTAGCTATTCTTTTGTGGCAATTTATACAATTTTTGGATGAAAAACCAGAAAGAAGCTGTTGGATTCATCCAATCAATAAAAAAAGAGACATTGACAGTTTTATTAAAGAACTTAGAAATGACCCAGATAAGTTTTACAATTATTGTAGGTTAAGCATAACTACGTTTGATTATCTCTTGGGACTTGTTGAAGACAAGATTCGGAAAAAGAACAACTACCGGAAGAGTATACCTTCAGAAGAAAGGCTTTTAGTAACATTACGGAATAACTTTTAATAACATTGTTGAATAACAAAAACTTTTTGTTTTGTAAACGTGTTACTATAAAGAGCAGTAACAAAAGAAACACAAATATATAGCTAAGTATCTACTTTTAAATCTAAGAAAAACATAACTTATAAAATATTTTAAAAAATCAATAATAAAAAAATGTAACCGCAATTTTTTTTTCTCCTACCAATTTTGCCGCTCTGGACAGATGCCTTGTTTGCGCCCCCCTAGATCTGGCCCTGAGTGACGCAACCCTATTTTTCTTTCTTAACAATATCTTAAAAAATGGGGGTGTCTGGATTAATTGAGGGCAAGGTTTATTCGATTAAATGTGATAAATTGGTGTGGTACATACCTGGAATATTCAATTCTTCAGCTATATCTTGCCAAATTTTATTTATAACATCTTGATTGTGGTGGTCCTTCGCTCTAAAATCATAAATTTCTATTCTTTCGTGGACAAGAACTATCAACTTGCCATCATCAACCTCCATCTATTTTATTATAATAATGCAAAAATCCTCAACACGGAGCATTAATGAAAATAAATTGCGCGTGTTCCCGCACATGCGCAGATGAAATGTTTCACCAGCTGTGTCGAGAAACATCGGTCAAAGAAGCATACACTTTTGTTACAGCAACGTTTCCGAAATGACGCGACGTGTTTCAAAACAATGTTGCATCTAGCGTGCAGCACTCTCCTTGCAGACGATGCGTCGGATACAGAAACGTTGCGCAATGTTTTGTTGCATTCGGTGTGTGGCCAGGCTTAGAGTTGGCTCTAGGAGACATTTTGAAGAAACAGGAAGATAAGTTGGCTGCGAGAGAAATCCTAAATGTCAAGAGGGATAATGAGATGCTATCGGTGTTAATGCACTGCTATACTCAACTGTGAGAAAGTGTAAGGGCCTTATTATACAGAGCCACAGCTGTGGCGCGCGTTCGCCACAGCTTCCCACACCCAGACAAGCCACTTGAAGCGATACATGCAATCGTACGGAGCTTATTATACTGAGCCACAACTGTGGCTACAGGTCGCGACTGTGGCCTGGGCGAGCCACTCCAGTTGCCTACCCTCGCTTCTTGTGGCTCGCCTGCGCGACTGTGGCTGCGGTAGCGGACCATTGTTTCTTAGGGAGCGTATTATACAGAGCCACTGCACAGCGCCACAGTTCTGTGGCGAACGCGCGCCACAGCTGTAGGTCTGTATAATAAGGCCCTAAGAGCATTTCAGAGGGATCGTGAACAGTTGATCACCTCGCTGGTGCTGGATCTTTCAGGTCCCCTATGACAGATGAGATCTTTATCGTTGCGTATAAGTGATATTGGTGTCTCGGGCATGCTGTGTCTTCTGAGACAACAGTTAATACACAGCATTACAAGAAAGTCTTAGGGCCTGTTCACATAGGAGTTCGTTGCGTTGCGTTAAGGAAAAGATGACGTTGAGACGAAAATAAACCAATCACAGGCGCTAAAAATTTCATTGCTAATCGTTTGTAGGCATATGATTGGTTTATTTTCGTCTCAACGTCATCTTTTCCTTAACGCAACGCAACGGACTTCTATGTGAACAAGCCCTTAGAATACAGCTTACGACCTGTGCTTCGCCTCAAGATGATTTTGTATAACAGCAATGCTCATTGTCATACCAATGTGGTAATAGCAATTTTACAAAAATGAGGTTAGGATCTTTGGTTATCCATTATAAACACCCGCCTTGTCTACTAGCAATTTTGACACGTTCCGGAAGGTAAAGGAACTTTTGGGAGTCCAAGTTTCTCAATGAGAAACACACTGTGGATTAACACAACGGATCTCGTGTTCGATCTGTAAAAACAAATCTTACTAATTATAGTAGGCCTTCGAGATATCTGGAAATGGAGGCAAAACATGGTCGGCGATTACGTGGAGGGCTTACAAAAACACTAGAACATACTGTTAATAACGTTCTTATTTTATCCTTTAGTGAGCAAATTATTGTACCACAGACCATGTATTTTGCGCTCTCCCCCCTCTTATTATTTTTAATTTTTCATTTGATGAAGTACTTTCTGAACTTACATCCGGAATAAAAAACAAAACATATCAATAAAATAACTTACTCTAACTAGGCTGTTAAGTTGCTGGATATTGATAAAATTATTGAATAAATACATTTTCCATCATAAACAAATTTTGGCTTTTTCAGCTTAAGCTCATCTCACCTTGATTGTCTTTTATGGAAAACTAAGATACGAACTATACGAGAGCCAAAATATTTTGAATAGTGGTTGTACAAATAAAACGCCCATTATTTATTCAAACGTTCGTTCACAATCATTTTCTGTTATACTTAAAATAAGTGTACGATAACTGAAAAAACTGATAAAGTTTAACTGGATCCAACTTCTCAATATGTCGAGCAAAAATCATATCGACAGGCAAACCACCACGAGTTTTTGATCGATATGGATTAGTATTGAGCTGTAATGTAAATTTGACCGCCCTGAAGTCTATAAATTCTTTTGTTTTTCTCGTTTTTAAAATCTACATTAAAATCTCAGCTTAAAATTATCCTAAATGACCTGTATTGTTTTAGTAAAGATTGGACTCAGAAGCGAAAGTGACGCCACGTCTTAGATTTATCGCGTTTGCGGAGCCTGTGTGTCTACAGGACATTGCTGATCTAGTGGAATTTATGTTTATTCGGTACATGCCGGATGTGATGAGGTTTGCGCGCGAAGAGTGTTAAAAAGGTCAATCAGGGAGATTTTGTCTTAGGGTGAGGTCGTGTCAGACCATTTGCTCTCCCGTTATGTTATTTTTATTGTAATTTCGTTCTGTAACTCTGTGTCGTCTCTCTCTATATATATAATTAAATGTGTTTGATTAATTTAAGACTTCGTTTTTATTTGGCGAAGCAAGTGTGTCTATATTTTAATAATAATTTAAACTCGGCCATGGTGAAATTTTACTGTTTTCCAAGTAATTCTTCATACACTTCAGATGCCTCGGGTACATACATAAGCAAATTAGCCTAACAAAAACATGAAGTTTTTCAAAGATATTAAGTGAAACAAACTACAGAGGCTGTTCACATATTTTTTAGACGATGTATATTGTATTCACAAAACTAAATTACATAAAATTCTTGTGTTTTAAATGTTCTATTTGACATCCCTTATTCTGAACTATCTTTCGACACCGCAATTTCCAGCCTTTTGAAGTGTCAGAAGAGGTATTCTACCCCATTCCTCCTGAACAGCTTTCCAGAGTCCTGTAAGGGTTTTGGGACGACGTTTGGATAATGCAGATTTTAAAAGTCCGAAAGCACAAAAATCCATAGGTGATACATCGGGAGATTTAGTAGGGATATCAGTGAAGGGTATGGCCTTGATACCAGTTTTTTGTTCCATTTCTTTTAGGAAATTTACAGTGGATTTTGATGTGTGACTGCTAGCTTTGTCCTGATGGAGTCTCACAGATTGATGGCACTGATGGGTAAAGCGATGGTATTTCATTCAGAAAAATTGGTGATAAAATATGTTCCTGATAGTATTTGGAGTTAATCTTGACATTTTTTTCCACTCTCTTTATTTTTAACTTGCCATTATAAGAAAAACCAGCAACAATCATGAATCCCTTAGAAAAACTTTCTTTCGATTCTTTGAACCATGTACTTAAATTTTTTTCTCCCCTTTTATGATAATAAATGGCTCTTTTTTTGTTGCAATCATTTAAATACTTACCCTTATGACTCTCGAACCGTAAATTGTCTACTGACGTTGATATGGGGGTCAGTGACGTAGCGAGCATAACTGGCGCCCGGGGCACGATACCTTTTAGGCGCGCCCCCCCCCCCCCCCGAAAAACAAAGTAATATAATATACCCGGGCATAATAGACCCCCTTTGCCCCCCATATGCGTAGCGTCGGGCACAGGATGCCCCAACGTAACTTGAAACAAATTAAAACGTTAATAGAAATTCAGTTAAAATTAAAAATTTTAGAAAACTGGTTAGAAAGTTGGTTTTTTCCCGCTTTTTCAAACTGTGAAACTGAAGATTCCGATTATGTCTTTAGCCTTAACATAGTTTTTTACAATGATATGATCCATAGCAAAAAATCGATGCTATATTTTTTTCTCATTTTATTTATGTATATATTTTTCTCGTATAACTTTTGAATACTACTCAAACATCAAGCCTTTTGTTATTCAATTTAAAAAAAATCATATTTCATATTTTAAGGACCACCGGGCAGTCAATGCGTGGAGGAGGACCTTCAACTGAATTCAATTCGTGCCCCCCCCCCCCCAAAAAAAAAAAAAGTTAGAAGCACGCTACGCCTATGTTGCCCACACCTTGCTACGCCACTGATGGGGGTTGACGTGCTTTGAAGACTGTCTGTTGGAGAGTGTCCGTTGAAGAATTTCCTATTCTTCACAGTGGGGCGTTTCTGTTACACATTTATTTCCGCCCTGTGACATCTTTGATGGAAAAACCTCCGCTTAAACACGTTCCACGTTAATGTTGGTTTATTTTAGTGAGAACGTGCGCCATCTGCTTAAACGATTATGAAAGACTATACATTCCGTCTACAAGATAAAAATCCTTTTCCTAAAGGAAATCGAAACCCCCTCTCCTCAATATTATCTCCCGAGGTACTCGTAATACGGAAAGTGAGATATCGATTACATTGCCGTTATCTGTAATTCAATGGGGTTTGTATGAGGTACTTCTTAAAAACAATGCAACTATTTAGAATTTTTTTGCTAGACAAAAAGTAGTGTCCCATAAAGCTCTAAAACCTAATCGCATGAATAAACATCTATTGCAACTTATAAAAAATTCAGTGACTTTTCCATTCAGCATAGTCCTGTTGCGATAATGATCTATCGATAAGACAGATACTTAAGAGATACGGCCTTAGATTTACACTGCTGGCCACTGTAAATGCAACACCCTGAAGGAAACATGCAAATAACATGAAATTTACAACATGCATTAGCGGAGGTGAGATATGCAAATGATTAGAATTTCAGCGCAGACGCACATCACGCCTGTGGCGCCACTTCAAAGCGCTATTTAAGGCTTGGAGATTTCGACGATTTCAAGTTCGGCAATTGTGTTTTTCTTGTGGTTTTTTCAAAAAAACGATCAATTATGCCTCGTCGAAAACAGCGATCATCTTTTGATCAAGTATCCGAGTTCAACAGAGGAAGGATAGTGGCCTACCGAGATTGTGGATTATCTTTCAGGGAAATCGGTAGTCGTATTGGACGAAACCAAACAACTGTAATGCGGATATGTGATCGTTGGATGCAGGAGGGTACGACGGACCGGCGTGTTCGATCGCATTCACCTCAGCGCACCACTTCACGTGATGACAGGCAAATTGTGCGCATGGCAGTGACGGATCGCTCAGTCACATCACGAACCATAGCACAGCACATGCAGTCTGTAACGCATCATCCAGTGTCTGCGCGTACCATTCGACGCCGTTTACAGCAGAGTTGTCTGTCCGCAAGACGTCCATTGCTTTGTCTACCCTTGACGCAGAACCACGGACGTCTCCGCCGCCAATGGTGCGATGACAGAAGGATGTGGACGGCAGAATGGAATGAAATTGTCTTTACTGACGAGTCACGCTTCTGTCTGCAACACCACGATGGTCGCATTCGAGTCTGGAGACACCGTGAAGAGAAGATGCTGAACAGCTGCGTTATGCACCGCCACACTGGTCCTGCACCGGGTATTATGGTATGGAGCGGTATTGGATATCACTCACGCACACCTCTAGTACGCATTGCCGGTACTTTAAACACCCAGCGCTACATCTCCGAGGTGTTGGAGCCAGTTGTCCTTCCTTACCTTCAGGGCTTGCCCACAGCCATATTTCAACAGGATAATGCGCGACCACACGTGGCGCGCATTGTCCAACGATTCTTTGTCAATCGCCAGATTGAATTGCTTCCCTGGCCGCCTCGCTCTCCGGATCTTTCGCCGATAGAAAACATGTGGTCCATGGTTGCTCTACGATTGACCCAGATTCCATCCCCAGCTGCCACAGCAGATCAACTGTGGCAACGTGTGGAAGCTGCTTGGTCTGCTGTACCCCAAGAACTCATCCAAAGTCTCTTTGAATCAATGCCGAGGCGTGTGGCAGCGGTGATCTCCAACAGTGGCGGCTACTCTGGCTACTGATTTTGGCAGGAACCACACTTCACAGAAGTCTATAAATTTAATCATTTGATACTTGGTCAACATGTTATCTACAAAATAAATTTTGTTGTGATATCTCTGGTCTTTCTTGGTGTTGCAATTTGGGTGGCCAGCAGTGTAATTAACCAAGGATTTAGACCAGTCATTCACAAAGTGGTCTATGTCGACCCCCAGAGGTCGATATAGACCTGCAAGGGGTCCATGCCAGTGAAAAAGGAAATTGGGGGTACATGAGATATAAATGGGGGACCACAAGTTAGACAGGCCGTCACTATAATTTTGACTTCCCGTAAATGTATTACTCCGCCTAACACAGAGATAGTACCTATGGAGGTATTTGTGTAATACGAGTACTTTCTTATAATAGATGGATACATTTCCTAATTATATGTATACTTAATAAAATTGTGTAAGAAATCTATTCACTTTTCGGCCGCAGTACGTTAACTTGTGTTGCGACATCATAGACTTTAGAACTGGAACGGTTACAGCGAGGGCCAGCAGGCGGCCGTTATACTGAACTTGCCAGTTTCCCAATTTGGCACAGACAAACTGCCAGGTTGATCACCTTTAAGCCTACGTTCAACATTTAAATGTCCTTCACACAAACTTTGAAATTATGTTTGAAGATGTATTGACTATGGAAATACAACAGTGGATTATCAATCCATACGGTGACATTGAAGAAACGGATGTCATGTTACAAGAAGAACTGATCGGTATAATCACCAACGAAGAACTTAAGGTGCAGTTTAGATAGGGATATCAACAAACTAGTTGATAAGAGACATACCTGTTACATATCCTGCATTATGAACTATCGCGAGAAAGTTTTTGATAGCTTTTCCATATTTACACCTCGTGGAAAGGGGTTTCAGAGCGGTTGTAAATCTCCTTTAAAAAAAATTTTTTAAATTTTTTTTAATTGGAAATCACTCGCCGAGGAAATTGAAGGTTAAACCTGACTAAATTGAAGCCTAATATTGAAATTTTGCTATCAAAGCATCAGGTTCATCACTCCCATTAAAAGCATTGATTTTGTTGTGTATTTATTCTTTGTAAAAATGTTACTAGATTTGCATTTTGTGTCGTTTTAATTAATAAATGTATAACTATAAAACTTAACTAACATACACACACATATACAAATATATTTTATTTTAAAATTTTTCACTCTACAGTAAACCCTCTCAAAGTGAATAGCTCTGTGTCAGCTTCAAAAACACTTTTAAAGTTGATGAATTTGTAAAAAATCAGTATTAGGATAGCAGGGGGGGGGGGTCTACCCAAAACAGAAAAATTCGGCACGGGGTCTAGGGGAGAAACAATTTTGGGGACCTCTCATGGACACCATGTATGAAATTTTCTCCATGATTAAGTCTTAACAATGAGAAAAAAATTTCCTAATGAAGAACATTTAAATGTAACATTCATACAATGAACGAGAAAAAAATTATGGTATTCAAGCTGTCGGCCGAGGTTCTGGAGAAAAAAGTATCAACCAGATATTGGCGTCGATAAGTCATGGGTTAGACCAGTCATACTCAACCTTTTTTTTCCCCTCTCGGGTCGCATTCATGTTTGCTACGTTACGCGGGCCACAAAATTGTACACTATATCTCATAACATTACAATGTAAAAATTTAAATTCAAAATCTTAATGTATTCAAACGTTTATTTTAAAAATGAGAATGATGTTTTATGTTGAGACAATTTTTTTACTATTTTAAACACATCAGGTTTATACTTGCTACACACTACTCTCAATAGATCTTCAAGGTAAGAACCAGTAAGCCAACTTCTATATAGGGTAAATGCACCTATAATGGGCCATGTCCCTATAATGGGCCACCCTTTAGAAATGTCGAGAAATTAAGGGTCTATTGTTACCTTAGGCAGTGGAAGGGGTGAGGGTCATTGGCTACTACCTGCGAGGATCCCTTAGCATTAGAATTCAGTTCATTCCTTTACTTTGTGTGAAGTGTAAGGTGTATTCTGCTAGAGAGAAAAAAAATTGTGTTTGTTTTAATGCCTGCTTAAGAAATCAGTTAAGGTAAGTGAATTTTTCAAAAATTTTTATCCAAGTACTATAATGCCTGTTTATTGACTTAAACTATTATTCATTACGATAGTATGTATAATTCAAATTGTACAGTGATTAAATGACAAAAAACTTAGATTCCATTGTTAAAATAGCGTGGCCCATCATGGGATCACAAATTGTTACACTGTCCCTGTATTGGGCCAGCCCGTGTACTGGTACAAATTATTTTTTCGGAACTGTCAATATTTGCAACAACATACCAACTGTGACAAGTAAAGCGGTACATCACCGGCAACATTAACCACAATTTTTAAGTAAATTTAATTTTAGATGTTTAAGTTAGTAAATTTATATTTCAGTTTTTATATATTTAGTGTAGTTGTACTGTAGTTATAAAATGAATAAACCGGTCTAAAAATATACATCATGTTTTTAGTTCCTTTTCTTTCTAATTTTATGATATTATAGAATTGATTTTTGTTCCATAACAGATTAAATAGATGGCCCATTATGGGTAAATCGGATAAAATAATGGCCCATTATAGGTGAATCAGGTTGGTTATTATTTATGTATATATATATATATATTTTATGAATGCAGCCAGTGCGCTCCAATTGCTACTACAGATGTAAGACAGTTATTAAAATGGCAGGTAAAAATTTGGACCAGTTTGTTTTATCTATAGCTGTGAAAATTCAGATTTACTTCAATTTTTCTCTTAACCGGCTCTGGTGCGTTTACCCTAACTTGGTGGGCCACAGTTTGAGTACCCCTGGGTTAGGCTAGGCGCCCTCTGGCGATTATTTCAAAGCAACTTTTTAATCACAAAAATGAAACACATTGATTCCTTTGGTAATGCGCCCACTGGCGATTTTTCAGTTGCGGCAACTAAAAAATTCCAACATGTTCGATTCTTTGGGTGATGAAACTGTTGCCGAGGAAAATAGATCATGTTGGTTCAGATAGGACTGCGCCCACTGGTGATTATTTAGTTGCTTGAAATAGATCTGATCATAGGCGTAACGTGCTTCTAACTTTTTTTTTTTTTTTTTTTTTTTTTTGGGGGGGGGGCTGACTGGCTGGCTGCACGAATTGAATTAAGTTAGGGTCCTCTTCCGCGCATTGACTGCTAGACGGTCCTTAAAATAGGAAATATGATATTTTTGAAATTGAATAACAATAGAATTGATGTTTGAGTAGTATTCAAAAGTTATACAATGAGAAAAATAAATATTATATAAATAGAATGAGAAATAAAATAGCATCGAATTTTTGTTATGGATCATATCATTGTTAAAAACTACACTGGTGAAATAAATTAAGAGAATTTGCATATTTTATCGAATTTCATGAAAAGAACTGAACTGAATGTAAAACCACTGCTTCTAGACAAAAATGCAAATCTTGTACGTCAAATACGTAAGCGTACACGTGTGTGTAGGCGGAGCCAGTAGAGAAACAGGCTTTATAAGCGTGCGTAAGTTAAGACACATTTCGTTCGCTAGCACACCTCGGCGAATTTCTTGGTGTTATTTTGCAGCAATCGGTTAATTTCAAATTGTAACAGTAAAAATGAGTAACCACCAACGTTTAGATCAGAGGTCCCCAAACTTGTTTGTCCCGTAGACCCCCTGCCGATTTTTCTGTTCTGGGTAGACCCCCTGCTATCCTAATACTGATTTTTTACAAATTCATCAACTTTAAAAGTGTTTTTGAAGCTGACACATAGCTACTCACTCTGAGAGGGTTTACTGTAGAGTGAAAAATTTTAAAATTAAAAAAAAAAATCTTAAGTTTTATAGTTATACATTTATTAATTAAAACGACACAAAATGCAAATCTAGTAACATTTTTACATAGAATAAATACACAACAAAATCAATGCTTTTAATGGGAGGGATGAGCCTATGCTTTGATAGCAAAATTTCAATATTCGGCTTCAATTTAGTCAGGTCTAATCTTAAATCTCCTCGGCGAGTGATTTCTAATCTGTTTCTCTTTTTTTTTTTTTTTTTTTTTTTTTTTTTTTGGAATAAGAAGATTGACAACCGCGCTGGAACCCCTTTCCACGAGGTATGAAGATGGAAAAGCTATCAAAAACTTTCTCGCGATAGTCCATAATGCAGGATATGTAACAAGTATGTCTCTTATCAACTAGTTTGTTGATATCCCTTTCTAAACTGCACCTTAAGTTCTTCGTTGGTGATTATACCGATCAGTTCTTCTTGTAACATGACATCCGTTTCTTCAGTGTCACCGTATGGATTGATAATCCAATGTGGTATTTCCATAGTCAATACATCTTCAAACCTAATTTCAAAGTTTGTGTGAAGGACATTTAAATGTTGAACGTAGGCTGAAAGGCCATCTTGGCAGTTTCTCTGTGCCAAATTGAGAAACTGGCAAGCTCAATATAACGGCCACCTGCTGGCACTCGCTGCAACCGTTCCAGTCCATGATGTCGCAACACAAGTTACACGTACTGATACCGAAAGGTGAATAGATTTCTTTCACAATTTTATAAAATATGCATACAATTAGGAAATGTATCTATCTATTATAAGAAAGTACTTGTATTACGTAAATACTTCCAAAGGTATTATCTGTGTTAGGCGGATTATTACATTCATGTGAAGCCATAATTTTGGTGACGGCCTGTCTAACTCGTGGACCCCCATTTGCATCTCATGCACCCCCAATCTTCTTTTTCACTGGCATGGACCCCTTGCAGGTCTATATCGAACCCTGGGGGTCGATATAGACCACTTTGGGAATGACTGGTTTATATGATGGAATCAGGTGGCGAATTGTAGGGAGGCTAGAAGCAGGCCAATCTCAAGTCCAAATTTGTAGAGAGTTCAATTTAACGCCCAGCGTCGTGTGTAACTTATGGAAACAGTTCCAGGATACCGGATCCATCGAGAGAAAGCCTGGACAAGGTCGTCCAAGAGCCACGACGGCGAGAGAAGATCGCCATTTGTAACAGGAGTGCTACAGCTTCTCAGCTCTCTCGTGACTTGTATGCAGCCACAGGAACCCGTGTATCAAGGGTGACTGTTTCCAAAAGACTTCATGAGAGAGGGTTGTTTGCAAGAAGACCTGCTGTTTGCGTCCCGCTCACTTCTACGAACAGGAGAATCCGTCTATCATGGTGCAGAGAGCAGACAGATTGGAGTATGGATCAATGGGATACTTTTCTGTTAACTGAACACTTAGGCTGAGTCCCGTATCAGCCTAAACCCAGATTCTCGCCGTACGTTCATATGGAGAGAACCAGGGACCTGCTACTTACCCTCCAATGTCTGCGAAATCGACCATTATGGCGGAGGAGGTTTAATGGTCTGGGCAGGCATCATGTTGGATGGCCGCACACCTCTCCATGTCTTTAAGAGAAGCACTGTGACTGGTGTGAGGTATAGGGATGAGGTCTTGGAGACAATCATGTTCGCCTTTCAATGTCAATCTATGTTCAATCTATGTTCTAATGTCAATCTATGTTCGCTTTTTCAGGGGTGCAGTTGGCCCTGAGTTCATTCTAATGGACGATAACGCGAGGCGACATAGAGCTCTTCTGGTCGGCGAATTTCTAGAGAGTGAAGATATTCGCCGGATGGATTGGCTAGCCAGATCTCCAGACCTTAACCCTATAGAGCATGTCTGGGACGCTCTGGGGAGGGCAATTGCAACTCGCAACCCACCCCCTCCGAGAACCATCCAGGGAATGAAAACAGCGTTGTTGAACGAGTGGGACCAATTGCCACAGGAAATGATAAACTGCCTTAATTCAAGTATGAAATCACGCTTCGAGACCTGTATATCTGTAAGAGGGGACCATACCCCCTATTAACCTATTTTTTTGTTTATTCTGCGACCTCTGTTTCATACATTCCGAATCCAACAAGTGTTACGCACGATCATGCGTGTGTATTACAATTATTGAATGGTTATTTGTTTTGTATTGTATCAATGTATGTACATATCAAATTTCATTAAAATCGGTACAGTAGTTCTAGAGATAATCGACCGAGTCACGCAAATTGTCTTAATTTCTTACATAATCGGAATCTTTAGTTTCTTAGTTTGAAAAAGCGGAAAAAAAAACAACTTTCTTAAAAGTTTTCTACAATTTTCCGATTTTAGCTTAACTTCTATTAACGTTTTAATTTATTTCAAGTTAAGTTGGGGGACACGTCTCCCCCCCCCCCCCCCCGACGCTACGCCTATGGATCTGATCGATGCAAATTATCGAGAGCGTGTTTGGCTAGTCCGATTCACGAGGAGTTGGCAAAGTTGCAGATCACCAGTTTGCTTCAGTACTCGGTGTAAACATGTCACTGGACACTGAACTATTTATAAGTGAAATTGAAAAACGGCCAGCTTTATACAACATAAAATCAAAAGAATATTCTGAGAAAAATTTAAAGAAGACTTTATGAGAGGAATTGTGTCAACATTTCACTGAAAATTGGGATAAGTTGGAGGAAAAACAAAAGAACTAAAAGAGTAAGTTGATATTTTTTTAATATTAACTCTTTTCATTTATCATATACAGCTTTTATATTAAATTTTGTCATACTGCCAAGGAACACTTCTTTGAGGAGAAATGAAATAATATGTAAAATAATCTCTTATCGCAAACCTTGATTGTTGCTTCTTACTCCAACTGTAGAGATTCTTTCCAATGAACAGTCAAAGAGAATCTTCAAAACGTATTTCATCGTGTTTTCTAACAAAATTGTGTAGATTGCAGCATGCTTTAATAACAGATTCACTGAATTCAATACTGGTATCGAGAGGCCTGTGAAATATTCTCAATTTGTTTGCTAAAATTCCAAAATGTACATTCTACCAGTCTGCGGACTCTTGTTAATCTGTAATTAAAGATGCGTTGTTTTACAAACATATTTCTGCTGGGATATGGTCGTAATACAAACTGTGAAAGAGCAAACGCTTCATGCCCCACTAGAGTAAATGGCATTGCCGTTCCATTGTCGTCATTAGGGAGACAACTTTGTTCTCGAATTTTTAATTGGTTTCTTTCAAGCAACCTTGAAAATGCTGACCGTTTAAAAATATTAGAATCACTTGATGAACCGTATGCTCCAACTGTTACATAAATGAACTTGTAATCGCAATCCACTATTGCTACAAGCACAGTCGAAAAAAAATTTTTTACAAAAAAAAATTGTGCGGTCGGGGAACCTCCGTCAGGAACGAAGTTCCTTACGTTATTTTTTCAACTCTAAACGTGATTTAATGTATATTTCTATTGATTATATTAGTGTATTTTTGTCACGCCAAAACGCGCAGCCCTCTTTTATTCAACCAACCAACTCTCTCTCTCTCTCTCTCTATTTTATTAAAATTAAAAATTTCAATATATAAATTAATTATTTTGATTTAGATGTTACCTAGCATAATTTTTAATCGGATTAATTTTATTATTTTATCACCAACAAAAATAAATTAATGACACAATGTAAATCCCGTATGAATTAAAACAATAACAAACAAAAAATAAGTTTTAACAGAAAGACGCGATTCCATAGGGACGGTATAAAATCTTTCAAGTAAAGCATTTACAACTGGTCGAAGTATATATAAACGATCATGCTGAGGGTCATCATGTGGTGGTTGTTTACTGTTGTCATTAAAATGTAGAAATTCTCTTATCTTTTCAAAACGTTTTAATGACATACATTCCTTTATTACAAAATTGCCTATGGCAGGTGACCAATATGCCCTAGTGTTTGGTACATGTACAATAGACATCATTATACAAATACCAATGTATTGTTTAATTTCTAAATTCGTTACATTGACACACTTTTCTGGGTTTTTTTGCACACTGAATAAATTTGTTTATTGAACTATATGCTCAATCAAATCTTCTGTAAAAAGATAACTAAAAAAATTTAGAAGTGTGTTTAAATTCATAATTTCAGGAGAGAGATTCTTGTCACCTCGGAATAAAATTTGATCATCATTTAGAAGTAAATTAGTTTTCTTCCAGTTGATTACAGGCTTTGTTCTCCCTGTATTATTTCTATTAGTTTTTGGCATGTTCCCACCATTAGGCAGATCAAGAACATCGCTATTATCAAGTAATGATACCTCATCTTCCGAATCACTACTACCATCAAAAATTTCACCACAAACTTCGTTTGGTTTATAATTAGGATCACCTGCGCTGCCATCGCTTTCTGAATCAGATCCATCTTCACTATGATCACTCCACGATCTGTTCATAAGTTCCTCAATTTCTTTCTGTGTTAAAAACTTTCTTCCCGCCATTTCCTAAAAAAATGGCGTAAGCACCGCATGTATCATTTTTGATACATAAAATTGAAATCATACTTGAATTTTTTATAAAAGATTAAAGAAGTATTTTATTAATAATTATAAAAGCTACTACCTCTAAAATATATTTATAAAACTTCAAAGATGTAAACTGATTTTAAAATACTGAAAATATGGCAAATACTAAGGCAGGTCTGGTATGAATTGAACAGCTATCTTTTACTGAGATCGCAGTTGTATTCCTGCTGTTAGTTACATCCAACGAAAATGTAACTAACAGTGATTAAAAGCTTTGCTATGATGTTTCAAAATTAACACAAGGTGCACAAGTGGATAAAAAAAATTTCTTTTGAATATAAAGGGAAAAAATAACTTATGTATCAAATTTGATACAGTGTGCATTGAAGGGTTTTAAAATTGCTCGCAGCGCTTGTGCGGGGATTTGAACCGGAGACCTCAGGCTCCGAAGACCGATGCGATAACCATTCAGCTACGGAGTCCTTCAGAGAAAGCTCTTATGAAGGGGGCATAATGCTTTTTCGCTACGTGACGATTCCTGCCAGTTCACTCTACTGTAAGCCGCGTAAAAGAACTTCGTTCCAAAAATGTTTGTAATATGTATTTTATTTCAATAAACTTGCAAATTTTTAAGAAAATCTTTTTTCTTACCTTTAAGTCACAGCTATTCTTAAATGCGGTGGTATAGCCAAACGTAATCTTGTATTTTGGTAAGAAATACTGGGCCCCACTAATAACAACAGGTTCTCGAAACTTTCAACGCTCATCCGAAAGTAGTTGAAAAATTTTGTTGGGTGTACTCTTAAATCTTCAAATAATTTATAAAACTGCCCATCAAATAATCTCCTACTTATTATTGGATGGACCCAAAATCTTCTATGGTTTTGTTTACGTTTTCGCCGTAGAGCGAGGGCACAAACACATGCAGCTTCCATAAAATCCATTTTCAATCTGATGCAAAGCAACTATTTAATTGCCAGCGAGCGCTTGTCGAAGGTATCCGGCAACTTTCAAGTGACTAAACTGTTTAGTTGCCCAAATTAAAAGTTGCCAGTGGTCCCCTGGCCTTAGACTTACCGGAAATGCTCGTTTGTAAGAAACATCTGTTAAGGTTGGTTCGTTGATTGGTCGGTTGAGAGCGCTACTTTTTTTTAATTAGACCGGAACCAACGGCTTAGGCTCGGTGCACACGAGCGATCCGGTGTCGTTGCGGCACCGCAGTTGCGATCAGGAGTACAATACAGTTGAACTAACCGACGACAGGGCAGCCTATCCATTGGCGATAAAAATAAACCTGCAGAATGCAATAACTTAGTAAAAAATTGACTTCAGATTTTCATCTATCCTTACTTATGTTCATCACGTTCGCCCACACGGTGTAGTGGTTAGCGGTCTGAGCTGCCACACAGTGAGTTTGGGTTAAATCCCGAATAAATCCGCCGCAAATTCAGCCCAGCACACGAATTGCCTACTACCAACTCAAACATCCAACGCGCATAGGATGAGTCGAGGGACCGCATATTGAACCCAGTATGCGTATCCACGCCAGCCTAGCAAGATGACATCCGATGTTGAACTACTCGATTTAGAATCAGAATCAGGGGATGACGAAATAATTTTATTGTATTCAGTAGTAAAGGGCAAATAGTATTAAATAGTAATGGAAAAAAGTGCTTTTGAGTGAAAGTTGCATGCCATTGATAAAGTTGTCCTGGCCACGACTTAACTCCGTAATTATTAAAAAAACTCTGAGGAACGATTGATCAGGATCACTGCCAGTTTTGTTGAAAATAATTTTGCCATCTCAGCACAAAATCTGACGAAATGAATTTTTAATCAGAGAAAAGTTCAAAGATTGTTTTAATATAGCACAAACATTTGTTGAGTGGCAACGCACAGCAGTTGAAAAAGGGCAAATACTGTGTCCTAATATAATATTACATATTATATATATCATACATAATATAATATGTATTATTATTATTACAGTTGGCTCTCTGTTTAACGACGCTCTACTTAACGACGATCTCTATTTAAAGACGATATTTCCCAGTCCCGGCCCCACCAACGTTATGGGAAATGTTATTTTTTCACAAATTCTGTTTAAGGGCGATCTCTATTTAAGGACGATTTTTCACGGTCCCTTGAAAGTCGTTAAACAGAGAGCCAACTGTATTATCATAATTGTATTGCACTTTACATATTCTGTTAGTATTCCAACGTAACAATGAATGTTTCTCTGCAATATATTACTAAAAATGTATTGTACTTAAAGTCTGTGACAAGTTCAGCACTAATTTTCTCAACAATCAAGTTTTATCAACTTTGCAACAAGTTCAACGTCTATGCTGTAAAAAATATTGAAAAAAAAAACAATTATATTGCTATGTTTTTAAATTTTAAATCTGACCAACGAAATGTGTGCGACATTCCTACGCATGGGACACAGCTAAATGGGCTGGCTTGAAGGGTCGAATATGCGGTGCCTTGATCAAAACTGTATTTCCCGGTTTTCCCCACGCGTAGGCTAGGCGTGTGCTGGGATCAATTTGCGGTTGACCTACACTTGGTCGTTTCCGTGTCCTCCCCCTCATAGGGAGAAATGCTGGCTCACTTATATGGTGCTCCCATAAGGCCCGTCGCAAATTGAACCCAAAGCACGCATTGGCCCCTCCTCCTCCGCGCATAGGTTGGATTCCGGGCACCGCAAAGTGAGCCCAGCACACGCATCCACGCCAGCCTAGCACGATGACGTCCGAGGTTGAACTTCTCATGGATTTGGAATCGGAATCAGAGAATGAAGAACTAATATTATTATATTCTATAGTTACGAGGGGGAAAAGTAAATGAAATGCATATTTAGCTGGCAGAAATATCCACGGGGAGTTTAAATTGTCATACATACATGTATCAATAATTTTTAAATTGATGCATAATTCTGTACAATAGTTTAATGTACAAGACAAACTAATGTTGATATAACTTAAAAAGTATTAAACCATAGATTTATTCAAAGAATATGTAACTTTGATATCTAGTATAAATCATTTTTATACTAGATAAACAATGTCATTAAATAAAATCAAAATTCAAATTCGTATAACTTTGACGAAATCAAATTATAAATTTAGAAAATTAATATTTCTGGAAACCATATAGCTATCATAAGTATGTATCAATAATTATAAAAATGCAAGATTACATGAAATTCTAAAATGTGTTCTGTATTTACTACAATTTGTAATTTAAAAAACGACAAATAACAAAAATCTGTGTAACATAATGGTAAATAACAACTTTGTAAACAAAATCACGATGCTCCGAAAGTTTTGCCAGCCAGGGGATGTTGCTATCGTCTATCCAAATCTGACCCACGGCCCACGAAATCTGTGCGACAATCACAGACCTTCCCACGCGTAGGTTAGGCTGGGCTCAATTTGCGGTGCCTCGGTCAAAACTGTTTCGCAGATTCACCCACGCGTGGGCTGTGCACGCTTTGGGTTCAATTTGCGGCGGTCCTAATAAAGTAGCCAGTAAAATAGAGGTGAATAACAAAACGTGAATGTCTAACGACAAGTGCCTCCACATTCGACTTTAAAATATATAAATATAAATTTCAGGTAGTCTCTTCTAACGAAACTACCGCGGATTACTTATCGTTGCTTACCTCTTTTTTTTACGTATATTGGTACTTTTCTGTTTAACTGTTTACTGCTACTGGGTTTGGTGCGCTGCAAAAATTATAACTCGCGACGCAGGACGGACAATTTTTCTCTCTCCGGAGAACCATAATTTAGGAACGTAATACTACGTTTAAAAAAATCTGTTCTTTGTTTTCGGACTCTAGTTTTTCATCTAAGACTACAATTTTTTGAAGCGATTTCCCGCGGATCAGATGATAGGGAAAATAAGTCTGAAAGCACAGTGTTTGTTTATTTAATAATGCAGTTCTTTCCTTTAAACATGCATTCAAACTAATTCGATTTTAATATTATTTTCTGTCCACGGCCTCCTATCTATTTATTCTTCATCTAACATGCTACATCGAAGTCTTTCATATTAACTATGTTTAATTATCAACATAATTCAATTATTGACAGCGAAAACAATTTTTTCTAAGGGTTTTGATCCTTAGCAAAATTAAGACTTTATTTGTAATTGCTAAATAGCTTTCTAATATTGCCAATCGTGGGAAAAGAGTATAAATCAAAGAGAATAAATCAAAACTAAGTGTTTGCGTTTTGAAGTTTTAAAACCCGCATAAATAATTCTAAGTTGAACTCAGCGTAAGTTTGTTCACTATTTAACTGTTCCAACAAGATAGACCCAGTGACACACCACCACAGCTACTTCAAGGGTAAAAGTTGGAAACAGAGCTCTGAAACTGGGTGAATCGCGAGAACACGCAATCCAATTTTACAAACACCGGTTAGCCGTTAATCTTTATAATCTCCAGATAATAAATGGCAAAAAATTTTGCATCCGAGAAAAAAGAATATTTACAATATAGATTTTCGCTTATTAAAATAAATAAATATATTTGTTCACTTGTATTCATTAACTAACTAGTCATTCTGATGTTCGAGGCAGTAATATACAATAAATTTTTCATTCAAGTTTTTTTTAAATATTTTTACTCGAACAACGCAAAACTGGAGCGATGTTATATGAAGCGTTGGTATCCTTAACAGCTATTATCTCATGGATTGTAGGAGACTTTCGTTCAATGAATTTAAAGCAATTGCATGTACACATGGAAATTAGACACGTTAATTTTTTTTAAAACTATGCGTGGAACTCCCACGTGTTGAAACTGAAACTTCTTATGTACGTAACGAGATTTACTAATTTCCGTGTTGCGGAGTGATCAGCATGGTGTCAGTCACGTGATCATTTCCTTGGCGCAACGGCTTTTTTTTCACGTTCGCCAACAGATGTTTGACGCTATATAAAGAGGATGGCAAAGATAAGGTGTGTTTCCCCCCCCCCCCCTCCTGCTACTTTAGCCTCATTATCGAAGCTTCGCAATCCTCTCATTACGTAGTTGTACGACCCTGAAGAGGGCCTTTTTTATTTTCGTTTCCCTAGGCATTACTTAATTAATTACTTTCTTAATAATTATTTTAACTTTATTCGAGCCATTAATCTAATTTTACTTAAATACTTAAATATTCCTCCTCCTTTAAGGATTAATCACCTTACCTGTTCTGATTCTTATCTTAACACTTACTTAACTTAAAATTTATTTACTGAGCACACATACCTTGATGACAATTAACTTGCTTACTGAAGATAAAGTCCAAGTGGACCAAGGTACTTCCATTCATACCCCCCCAACCAGCTAGTAAGGTGTGTTCCCATTATCCATTTGCTTACCTATCTTCGTTTCTTTTAGATCGCTGAAGTTTCGCGTGCATTGCTAAATTATTTTACAATGGAGGGCTCGGCCCATTGATTGTAATTCTATTGATTATGCTTCCTAAAGATCCTAAAAAGTGTTAGAGCCATTTAGATATGTCTACATACTCAAAAGAGTCAAATACAGAAAAGATTATATTTAACATGAGAAAAAAAAACTTGTTACTAAATTCTTCAATAGTTTTAAATCTTAAATAATCGTTATTTTTTTAATTGTTTTGTTAATTTATTCAAATATACCATAAATTGAATTGTTGTATTTTTTCAGTTAAATGTTGATTATAGCTAAACGTAAAGGTGTGAAATAAGAATATATATTTAAAAAAAATTGGAGAACAATTTATACATTCTTAAAAAATTGCTCGAACCTTTGAGTCGCAGAAAAGTGAAAAGAGCCAGAACATTAAGCATTGTTATAGTACAAACATGGGTTCATTTCATCTTTGTTTAAAATTATAATGGAGGCAAAAATGTTTTGTAATTTATCACGAAAACGTACTTCAGATCTGGAGCTAATTAATACTCGCATTATGAGAGTGAAATTCATTTTATACGCACCGTACGCGACGTGTGAACATGTGATCACCATGGATTTTTTAAATTACTATTTGAAACGAAAACAAAACTAAAATAGAGGGAGTTCGATCGTTTCCCTTCCCTCCATTCACGGCATCTCACATCAGAAAGCGTTTCATTTTTTCGCCTCGGCGGAACAAATTTACGCTACCCCAGATAAGTAACACTTAAAAACTTAGATAACACAATCTACTTAATGTAATTCATCACTCTCTCTTATTTAATAATATTGTATAAATAACTTGAGTAAGAAAGTACAAGAATTAAACAGAGCCCATAATTAAGACCAAGAAAACAGTAACTAAAGCAAAAACCCTTTTTAGTGTTATTGATTTATGATAGTAGAGTAAAGGTTGAGAAGTCAGCTAAAAGATGTCCAGTTTCAAACTAGAAATGGCATTCTATTATCCTTACATACAGCCCACATAAATATTGGAATATGAGTAGCACTTTTTAACGATCGTTCGAAACAAAGGAATAAAAACTCGCCAAACTAAAACAAAATAGATGTATCGATCTAGAATTACTTAACTTTAAAGTGTTAATATTATTAATAATATAAGGTTATTAAAACAATAAGTACTTGAAAATATACATATGCTCATTTTAAATCAATTTCGTTTTCGAAATAACAGCTGAACATAGGAATTTGCAGCGGCTAACTCTTCGTTAACAGGTTTGCCTTCGCTTTTCGCAACAAAATTTTGAATTTAAATACAAGGGATATGAGATTAAAATTGTGTCAAACCTTACTGTCTTAAATAAATATGCTTACACTTAATATACAAAATATTTATAAAATACCAAAATATTTCCCTCCATGAACTTTTTCATATCTTATAAAAACTGAACATCTTCGCTGTAGAGACATTTTACCAAGTTTCTAAAATCTTTTCTAGTCGACAACTGTTAATCTGCCCGGATCAGTTGGTTTTAATAAATTTACAACTTTCGAAATGTTCTAAAAATTTACGGAAGCACAGTTTGACTTCATATAGAAAATTACGCGATTATGAAAACGAAAGGGAAATCATAACTGGATAGAAGGAAGAATTTCTTAAGAAACTTTAAGAACAGAATACTGGGGGCACCATAATTAGAATGATCAAGAAATAATATGGCATGCATTCTTTCTTTTCTTTGTTACCCAAAACGGCGCCCATAGTGGAATGCACTATGCTAAAAGGTTATATCTGTAAAAACACTTGTTTTGTAAAAGTATATTTGAAATTCTTTACCTTTACCAATGTTTGTAAAACACTTCTGTTTATATAAAGAAAAAGTTATAATTCGTTTTTCTCCTATTATTGCTTGGAATTATTCCTACTTCCAAATTTTACTTAAAGTGTTTCTCAAAACACCGTACTCATGAAAATATATTACTTAACAATGGAAAAAATACTTGAAGAGTTTAAAATTTAACGTGGTTAAAGTGCACAACCATTTATACATTTACGAATAATTTCAATCTCTAACAAACTTAAAGATGGAAATTTAACATTCAAATGGAACACACTTTCGTCATATTGTAAAATTCACTAGATTTAACAAAGACATTCAACTTACCTATAACTACAGAAATTAATAAAAATAGGAACCTCATGATGATACTTAATTCGAATTACGGCTCAAATGAAACCCAAAAGCTAAAAACTTTTATCACATTCAACAAATACCGATAAAGACTAAAAATTTTTACAAATTGATGGAAAGCATTTTTTTCGAGAGGTTGACAGATAACATCTTCACCGAGCTTTCGGATCTACAGAAATAAAGTCAATGCTGTTCGACAGATAGTTCAGTTGTTTTCTTCACAGTGCACTGAAGGGTTGCTAGAATCATTTCTTTCAAGGTCTGGCGAAAAGTTTAAAATCCAATCTCATGCAATATTATAAATTCTTAACTAAACATTTCAACACTATATCTGTTAAGTACATAAATTTTTCATACGTAGTATAGAATTATTGAAATAGTTTAAATTTCAATTAATTCAATAAATAATTCACGACAGTGCTCGAGAATATTTTTCGTAAATGCATGCTGTGAATTTACCTAAACCAGAGGTCCTCAAACTTGTTTGTCCCGTAGACCCCCGTGTCGAATTTTTTTTCTTTTTTGGGTAGACCCCCTGCTATCCTAATGCTGATATTTTACAAATTCATCAATTTTAAAAGTGTTTCTGAAGCTGACACAGCGCTACTCACTTTGAGAGGGTTTACTTTAGAGTACAAAATTTTAAAATAATATATATATATATATATGTATGTATGTATGTATGTATGTATGTATATATGTATGTATGTATGTATGTATATATGTATGTATGTATATATGTATGTATGTATGTTAAGTTTTATAGTTATACATTTATTAAAACGACACAAAATGCAAATCTAGTAACATTTTTACATAGAATAAATACGCAACAAAATCAGTGTTTTTAATGGGAGGGATGATCCTGATGCTTTGACAGCAAAATTTCAATATTTGGCTCCAATTTCCTCAGTTTGAACCTTAAATCTCCTCGGCGAGTGATTTCCAATCTGTTTCTTTCTTCTTTTTTTTTTTGTAAGGAGATTGACAACCGCGCTGAAACGAGATATGAAGATAACTTTCTCGTGATAGTTCATAATGCAGGATATGTAACAGGTATATCTCTTTGAAGCCAGAATTGTTGATACCCCTTTTTAAACTGCACCTTAAGTTCTTCGTTGGTGACTATACCGATCAGTTCTTCTTGTAACATGATATCCGTTTCTTCAATATCACCGTATGGATTGATAATCCACTGTGGTATTTCCATAGTCAATACATCTTCAAACCTAATTTCAAAGTTTGTGTGAAAGACCAGTGACGTAGCGCGCATAACTAGCGCCCGGGGCACGATACTTTTTTGGCGCCCCCCCCCCCCCCCTTCCTAAAAACATATAGTAATATAATACAGTGGACGCTCGTTAATTCGAACTCGGTTAATTCGAACTTTCGGTTAATTCGAACTAATCCAAAGGCCCCAAAAAACTTGTATTGGAGTTAATGTTAAAAATATCTCATTAATTCGAACTAAATGTTTATCACTTCGGTTAATTCGAACTAAAAATTTGACAAAAAAAATTATTTTTCCTCGTTTAATGGAGAAAATACACACTGTATTTATTATTTTGTGTGTCAAAATTTCTTTTCTGTGTAAAGAGGCACATGCCTGCATTCCTAGACTATTGCATGTCCGCTAAACGTTAGTAGCTATTGTCCTTCTTATTGGTGCTAAACGGAAAAAGCAATTTTCCTTTATTTGGATCGATTTTCTTAGAATTTCAGAAAAACTAGTCTTTACTATAGATTCTAGGGAGCTGCGTCAGTTATAACTGCAGTGCAGACAAGTTAATGTGGTCTAGATTTTCTTCCTCATTGAGTGGTGCGAACGTGTAAAAATTCAGGATGTCTACACGTGGAAAGTACAAAATCCTAACTTTGGAGACAAAGGTAGAAATTTTAAAGAAAGTAGAGAATGGCGAATGTAAAACAAAGTTAGCAGCTGACTATGGAATTTTAAAAAATGCCTTGTCAACAAATTTGAAAAACAAGGAGTCAATTTTAGATTCATGGGAAAAATCAAAATTTGCTAGAGGAAGGAAACGCATGGGAAATGCGTCCCAAGAAGTTCTAGAAAAAGCTCTACTGCTATGTTTCCAGGATGTTAGATCTCGAAATTTTCCGATAAATGGACCCCTAGTGCTGACGAAGGCTGATGAATTGGCAAGTCGAATGGGTATTGAAGATTTTAAATGCAGTGATGGATGACTTTCTCGATTTAAGTCAAGGCACAATATTTTTTATCAAACTGTATATGGCCAAAGCTCTGATGTAAACGAAGACGTATGCACTAATTTCGGTAGGAAACTGTCAGGGCTTTTTTCTACTTACCTGCCGAAAGATATTTTTAATGCGGCCATAATGGACAAAGCCATAATGGACTCTATTAAAACTCTGAAAGCATTTATTCAGATGGAACCTTCCTCTGAAAATGAATTGAAATGTTTACTTAAAATCGAGAAGCTGGCTGAACAATGTAGGCATCATAAACAGAACCAAACATCCATTTTACAGTTTTTCCCCAAAGTGTAATTCATATTTTTAATAAATTTTACTTTATACTGCATATCTTCTGCTTCATTTTATGATTAAGGTAAGTCTGTATTGCTTTTTAATATGTTTAACTTTAGATAATATAGTATAATATATTTTCTGGGGTTATACATACTAGGAGAGTTTCTTCTTCAGTGATACACATTTAAAGTTATATATTTTCTCTTAACATCGGATAATTCGAACTGTTTTCTGAGAACCTTCGAGTTCGAATTAACGAGCGTCCACTGTATATAGAATTAGTAAAAAGAACCATTTGGCGCCCCTCTGCGAGTGGCGCCCGGGGCATGATAGACCCCCTTGCCCACCCCTCGCTACGCCACTGTGAAAGACATTTAAATGTTGAACGTAGGCTGAAAGGTCATCATCCTGGTAGTTTGTCTGTGGCAAATTGGGAAACTGGCAAGTTCAATATAACAGCCACCTGCTGGCCCTCACTGTAACCGTTCCAGTTCAAAAGTCCATGATGTCGCAACACAAGTTACATGTACTGTGGCCTAAAAGTGAAGAGATTTCTTACACAATTTTATGAAATATACATATAATTAGGAAATGTATCGATGTATAAGAAAGTACTCGTATTACGTAAATACCTCCATAGGTACTATCTGTGATAGGCGGATTATTACATTTACGGGAAGCCAAAATTTTGGTGACGGCCTGTCTAACTCGTGGACCCCCATTTACATCTCATGCACCCCTAATTTTTTTTCCCTGCCATGGACCCCTTGCATGTCTATATTGACCCCTGGGGGTCGATATAGACCACTTTGGGAATGACTGACCTAAACTAAACCCATATTTTGATCAACTATTTAATTTTTCTTGCGTCATTACAATTTAATAATATAGCACTATTCAGAATTCACTTCTTTCAAGGTATAAAAATTTTAGTGAAAGTATAAAATATATCAATATAAAATTTTCATGACTTTAAAAGACATATAACTGTTTTGTTTTGCTACACGGTAGTTTTATAGTTGAAACTGTAAGATAATAAGCAGTTGAAGGCTCTATTTGAAATTTTTTATTAATAATTATTTTAAATGTGTTAACAAATAACATAGTTTTGGTCCTTTGCTTTTTTAAGAATATTACATATAACACCAATACATCCTGCTTCTGCAACGTTCTTAAATATCAGCTAGCTCAAACACATGTCGTGAAATTAATTTAATTCTGCATTATTCATAAACTACTTATATTTTCCCAATACTTTATATTATGCATTTTTTTTTCCAGTGCAGATGCAATTGTCGTGAAGACATTCGCCTATGCTACACCGCAGTTTTGCTGGCATTTACGCAGGCTGCTATTATGGAGGCTCCATATAGGCGGACTATCATTACCCCCTATGAAGAGTCCACACAAACGGAAGCATTTTAGTAGCGCGACGCTGGGATTCGATCCGAGCACCCTCAGCACCGAAAGCTAGCACGCTGTACCACAAGGCTGACTTAAATTATGTATTACCGAAGAATGCTAGCATAAACACAAAAAATTATCCTTATGTATAAATACATGTATTTTGTATTTCAAATAATATTGCTCTGTACTCTGAATTTCTTACATACAGATTTTATTAAGAAAACTCAATGTGTTACTGTAATGCACAACCCTTTTTGGAGCTTAGGTTTTATAGCCGAAATTGTGCCACTTGGCAAGAAAACGGCAATAAAGCGCCAATTATACGTCCCTTCCTTGTAGTATCGTTCCCATTGCTTTTCGCTCTCGGGACTTTCCCCTTTTAAGTTTCGTCTTATTTATTTTTATTATTTTATTTTTATTTTTTTCGATTATGATAAAAACTAGCTGAATACCCATGCTTCGCGACGGAATTCATTACTACCATCAACTATGTAATTTGGTTAATTTAAATTAACTTGAGTAGTAAAGTGCTGCCATTTCTCAGAGGAATTGACACTATAATTTAACGACAGTAATCCTACATTAAATATAGGTTTTAGATTTTTTGTTTTTTAATTATAGGGGATTTAAGCCCCTATTTTAACACCCTTGAAGTTAAATTTGTTTTAAAAAATCTAAATTGTTTGATCTAAAAAACAATAGTAAACAAAGCACTAATCTGTGAAAAAATAAATAATAAAAGGTTATAGCACTCACACGATTTTGTCCTGCAGAGTAGCACAAATTATTACGTCTGTGAAGTTGGCCCCCCGACATTGAGATATCCAAATTTTAAAAATAGCATTCGTCTGAGCGTCGTATGAGCCTGTTTGAGCGCCATTTGTAAAAGTGTTATGAGTAATTCATCTTTTAGCGGGAAAAACACCTAGCCCCCTTCCCGACATTGAGATATTCAAAATTTGAAAACGGCATTCGTTTGATCGTGTTTGAGCGCCAAAAATTTTCCTCTGAGCGCCATTTCTAAAAGAGTTATGAGCATTTCATTTTTTGGCGGGAAAAACTCCTAGTCCCTCCCCCCCCCCCCCAACCAGACATTGAGATATTCAAATTTTGAAAATGGCATTCGTTTGACGTGTGGTAGATTCGTTTTTATCTCAGCCGCATGCAGCAGTCATTGACCAATTTCGCATCGTTCGTGGACTCTTCTAAGAGATGATTAGAATTAACATTCTAGATAAAAAGCAATTCATAAATGGAATTAAATTACATTATTCGCGGAAATCATGCCCTGTCATTTCCCAATCCACAGACGATAAAAAGTTTAAAACCCACTCGTATGGAGCCTCAAAACTACTGAGGGTGGCAAAAGTCTACAATCTGAGTCAGTGACGTAGCGAGAATAACTGGCGCCCGGGGCACGATACCTTTTTGGCGCCCCACCTCTCCCTGAAAAACATATAGTATTATTACATATAGAATTAGTGAAAAGGACCATTTGGCGCCCCTCTGCGAGGGCGCCTGGGGCATGTTAGACCCCTTGCCCCCCCTCTTGCTACGCCACTGATCTGAGTGTATGAGTGAAGTAGATGAGAATTTAAAAATGATATTCAAAAAGTACCCGTGGCCAGTTTTCTAAAATAACAATTAAACGAATTAAAACTTTAACGAACTCAAAAGCAAAATGCATAATAAAAATAAGTTTGGTGAAAATTTAATACAATTTCTCTAAACTAAGAGAAGACACGATTTCTAAAGTTTAGATAATTTTTTAAATGATACCAAGTTATAGGCCCGCCGCAAATTGAACCCAAAGCACGCACAGCCCACGCGTGGCGGTATCTGTGAAGCATAGTTTTGTTCGAGGCACCGCAAATTGAACCCAACCCAACCCAAACGTGGGAAGTTCTGTGATCGTCGCACAGATTTCGTGGGCCGTGGGTCAGATTTGGATAGACGATAGAAACGCCCTCTGGCTGGCAAAACATTCGGAATAGCATTTATGACATGTTTACAAAGCTGTTTACCATTATGTTATCGCTTAATTTTTTAAATAGTAGTGAGTTGTGTTGCTATGCACGTACAGATTTCAAAATGGATGTGTCGTTTTCGCATGTAATCGGCATGTATCGTTTTCCCGATGAAAAATGACGTGACTTCTGGATTTGAGCAGACTGGAAACCAAATGCTGGCTCAAGAAACTTTGGAAAACATTTTTAAACGGGTAAGGTTTGTTTTTTTTTTCCCCTCCATATACCAGATATGAAATCGTACATCGTTTTTTTTTTCTAATAACTGTTCTGATGATGATATTTGTTTCGTGGATCTTATGTATAGTTTTTAAACACACATTGTTAAATTTTAACATGATTCTAGTGTGTTTTAAAGTCATACATTTCTGATAAGATGCTCTTTCCGATCAGAAAAGTGGATTTATTGTGAGTCCATATGCACTTGTTGTAGTTTCTGTTGAAACGGTGTTGAAGGGCGCCCATAGGGAGAATGCCCATACAAACATAGAGCTAACTTAAGTTAACAGCAGTAATTGAAGAGTAAAGTTTTTGTTTAGATACCACTGGCTCATTTGAGAAACCATATTTTTTTAAATCAGGTAGTTCTATGTAATGCCCATGTTGGGGATGGTCTAGGACAGTGGTCGGCAAACCGTGGCTCGCGAGCCACATGTGGCTCTTTGGCCCCCTGAGTGTGGCTCTTCCACAAAATACCACGTGCAGGCTCGTATGTACAGTGCGACTGAAACTTCGTGATAAATGGTTTTCTTATTTCTATTTTTACATACTTGGTGTTTATGTGTCTTTATCTTTAGGCGAGTGCTCTGAAGCGACTTAATGAGAAAACATTTCCAGAAAGATTAAATGTCAACGCGTATCGTCAAGTCATATCTTTGCATCGTGTACAATGTATTACTTCCGAGAGCGTCTCCCGGTAGAAAACACTAGACTAGACAAAATGGTCCTCGAATATAACCAACCTGCAAGTCGAAAATCTTAAATTGGCTTTAGCTTTATCAATATCATTTGACGAGTCTTGTGCATAAATGATACAGAGCTAGTTTCATTTTTTGTACGATTTATTTCATCTACAGGTTCTTAAGAAGAACATTTAGAATTATTGTCACTCAAAGATCAAACACGTGGAGAGGATATAGCAAATGCTGTAATTGAGTGCATTGAAAAAATTCATATTCTACTCGATAAAATTGTCTCAATTTCAACAGATGGGGCGAAAAGTATGACCGGCGTAAGAAACGGGTTTGTTGCTATTTTGAGAGAAAAATCAAGAGATACTTACAATGAGTCCATTACCATTGCATCATCTAGATGCTCTTTGTGCGCAGACATTTTTAGAAGAAATTTGCAAAGTTATGAAACTGGTGATTAAGATTATCTACTCCATTATACTTGAAGCTCTTAATCATCGCCAATTTAAAGAATTTTTAGTTGAAATGGAGAGTGAGTACGCAGATCTTCTGCTGCATAACAAGATACGTTGGTTTTCAAGAGGAAACGTTTTGAAACGTTTCGCTTTCTTAAAGCATTTCTCCTTGAGAAGGGTGCTCACTATCCAGAACTAACGAGCGATCAGTGGATCCAGAAATTTTATTTCATGGGAGACGTTACATCTCATCTAAATCAGCTAAATCGTAAACCAGAGGGGAAAGGAGGCACAATTTTTTCGATGTTGGAAGTTATTTCATTCAAAAACAAATTATCTCTTATTACTCAAGACTTTGATAGAGAAACTTAGATTCACTTTCCAAGCCTGTTGAAATATCGCCAAGAAAATAATTCTGATATTGAAATTTTGTATTTCAAAACAACACTTTTAAATATTAGGGAAGCTTTTCTCGACAGTTTTCAGGAAGTCAGAAACAGCAAAGCGACGTTAACTTCTGTTAACAACCTCTTAATGCTACTGTAACAGAATTAAATTTTTCTCCCTTTAATATTGAGCCGGGCGATGGCCGAATGACTAGGGCGCTGGCCTTCGGTACCAGAGTCTGTGGGTTCGAGTCCCACAATCGGCATGGATGTTTGTAGCCGTTCGGAATCGGCTTTAAGCAGTAGGTCCCGGTCTAGCCCTCGTGTAGCAAAAAATGACGTAGCGCTCCCAGACCAGACCAAACCAAACCCTTTAATATTGGCATTAGAAACTTTAACCAGTTACTGGATTTAAAAAACGAAGAAATTTGGAGTTCGAAATTTGAACGTCTTTGTGCTGATATAGAAATATTGGAGATAAACAAATGTGAACTTAGTTCACGGCACAAGTTGTCTGCTTTGAAAGATCTGGAGAAGGAAGATATGATTTTTAACACCTAGAATAAATAGTATTGCTGACTCATATAATCAGCTGGAAAAACTAGTGTTTGCTGTTCTTTCTTAATCGGGTCTACATATTCATACGAACAATCATTTTCAAGAATGAACCTTATCAAGAGTAAATTGAGAATTCATCTTATTGATGAGAACCTCGAACTGTGCCTAAAATAAAAAAATAAAAAAAACATACAAACTTGACTTACCCAAACTTTCCAAGGAGATGCGAAGCCATTGTTCATATTAGTGTTTGTCTGTCATTGTCATGATTTAATTTTATGGATACTTTACAATTTAATTTTATCAATAAATTATATCGATATTAAGTATGATATCAAGTTTTATTCCACGTACCTAGAGTTTAACTAAGACTTAAAAAAAATTTTAGTACAGTTTATTAAGTTAATGTTAGGGAGTGGTGTGGAGTGATAGAAGCTGTAGTGTCGAGGATTGAGAAAGGTATGTTGAGATGGTTTGGACATACAGAGAGGATGAACGAAAGGAGCCTAGACGAAATAAGTATACAAGACGAGTGTGGATGGAAGAGTTGGAAGGAGTTGACTTCAGCGAACGCACCTTATTCAGATTGAGGACGTTTTTAGCAAAGGCCAGCTTTGGAGTATCCCAATTAAATTAATAACAATGCACCTACCTATATAGTTTAAGTTTAAAAAATGTGGCTCTCAAAAGATATTTCAGTCGTTGTACTTTTGACATTTGGCTCTGCTGACAAATGAGTTTGCCGACCACTGGTCTAGGAGTTGGGGCCAGGTCGGCCATCTTGGATATTCCGACGATTTGGCGCGTTTTGTTGGGCGATAATTATTGCATATTAGTAAACCACGCTAGCGACCACTCTGGCCAATGAAATTGCGTCGATGAAACGACCGGTTACAGTTAAAGAGATCTAGCAAATTTATAATATATTTAAGGTAAAAGAAATATAATTTCGGTTCAACTTTTATTTTTCTTTATATTTAATTATTTAAACTTTGAAAAAAAAATCGTTTGTGATGACTAAGATTGCTGAAGAATGAAGTCATAACAGAATTATTGTTAATGATTGTCTGAGAAATATATATATATATATTATATATACAGGGCCCGACTTAGCCTAATTGGGGCCCGGGGCAAAAACTTCTTTGGGGGCCCCCCTCTGCTTCACTACTTCAGTAATGAAGAACTTAATACTTAATACTAAACTTTCTATTCGATTTGGGGCCCCCCTCTGATGTAGGGGCCCGGGGCAACTGCCCCGTATGCCCCTGCTTTAGTCGGGCTCTGTATATATATATATATATATATATATATATTATATATATGCATATATATATATATATGTATAAATTATATATATGCATATATATATATATATATATATGTATGTATTTTATATATATATATATATTTATGTATTATATATATGTATATATATATATATGTATGTATTATATATATATATGTATATATATATATGTATGTATTATATATATATATGTATATATATATATGTATGTATTATATATATATATGTATATATATATATGTATGTATTATATATATATATGTATATATATATATGTATGTATTTTATATATATGTATATATATATATGTATGTATGTATTATATATATATGTATATATATATATGTATGTATTTTATATATATGTATATATATATGTATGTATGTATTATATTATATGTATATATATATGTATGTATATATTTATGTATGTATTATATATATGTATATATATGTATGTATGTATTATATATATGTATATATTATATATATGCATATATATATATGTATGTATTATATATATGTATATATATGTATGTATGTATTATATATATGTATATATTATATATATGCATATATATATATGTATGTATTATATATATATATACATGTATGTATATATATATGATGTATATATTATATATATATATGCATATATATATACATACATACATATATATGCATATATATCTATCTATCTATCTATATATATATATATATATATATATATATATATATATATATATATATATATATATATATATGCATATATATATGTAATGATTACGGTGGCGATGCACTTCAGGCCGTTGAACTCGTGATATTTTCGGGTGTTAGTCGTGACGGAGCACAAGGCAATAGAAGTGGTCGGCGAGTGTAGGCAGGCCACATCCAGAACGGCGAGGAGTCAGCCACATTTTCAATATGATTTTATTTGGAAACTTCACGGTGTCGAAAAACACTATATACAACTGGGATGAAGACATTTGGATGAGTTTGAAGCTTTCACAATAGAATGAGGCCATATTAAGTCCAGACCTTGTTGGATCATCCCAAGACAAAGGAGACACAGCGCGTTAAAATTACATCTTGGCAGTACCGTGGCAGAACACAAAGGGCTACGGAATTATTGAGAAAAGCGCGAGTTTTTCAGGCGGGCTGAACTTTAATTGGTTAAAAACTGACACGTGATTAAGTCGCGTCATATGAGGTGATGGTCTCGCGATGCCCGTTATATAATGCTTATATAAGCTTTGGCCACACGTGCCTTAGGGGAAAAACTAATAAATTATTTCGGTTTCCATGTAGGTCGCGATTCAAAGGTTAAGGGGACGGTATTCTGTTGCGTTATGATAAAGAATTTGGAAAGGGCGTGTTAAAAAGTAAAAAGGGTTTTAAATTTATTTCAATTTCCCCCCCTCCGGAAAAGACTTGCGTGAGGGGCCGGCTCCTTCAGCAAGACCCTCCATCAGGCGAGAACCGCGTAGACAAAAAATAATTTTGATAAAAATTTTGAATAGTAATTCGGAATAAAATTTTGACTCGGGGTTGACAAATTTAAATTTTGGTTACTATCACCTTTGTGTGTCTGCCCAGATCATGAAACATATAAATAGCATAAACTAGTACTAAACAAAAATTAAAAAAAAATATCAATGCACTTAAATCACAGTTTGGATTGAGTATGGCACTTTTCAAAATCGTTACAACACAAAAATATAGGAACATTAAATGTTGATATGATTAATATACTATAATACTTTCAACCTTCGTATAGTCCTTTCTATACCATTGGCAAGTGAAGGTTTATCATTAGAACATATTAAATAAGTAATAATTCACAAAATAAAATATGAAGATTTAAAATACACAACTGTTTTCTTATGCTGATCATGATAACACTACAATATTCAATAAAATTTTAATATGACATGGAATGTAAAAATGCAAAAATTTCTTACTAATAACACAATATATCACATCTGGTTGTTTTTGTAAAGGTGTTAGTGTTTGTGTGTGTGTATCCCTCAACTGCCTTGGGTTCAAATTCTTTCATAACTCTACTACTAAGGAGTGAGGGGGTGTGTTGTTGATTAGGAGCATATTAGTAATTTATAGTCTGTCCAAATATGGGTTTAGGCTTCATGATGCATTTTAAAAAGGTCAGGTGAATGATAATATCTTAGTTTAGAAGCATGTACAATTTCAGTTGCTCGACCAGCTTGGTAATTGGGTTTATCTATTTCATAATTTACGTCTGAATATTGTCTAAGGATTGTGAAAGGGCCAGAAAAAGGTTGACTTAATTTACGTGTATTTGGATAGTTGAATTCCTCATAAATTACTTGATCACCAGGTTTAAATTTTGATGCCAAAAAACGAGCGTCATATCTAATTTTATTTTTGTTATGGTAATTAATAGTTCTTTCTTTTGCCAAAAGACGAGCCTGATCCACAGGAGGATAATAATTATTGTGATCAATTGGTGGCGGGTAAGGCAGGGTGCCAAAAAGCAAATAGGCAGGGGAGATTTTGGTCACAGAGTGGGGCGTATTATTGTATTCATTAACAACTTGTTCTAATAATTTGGTCCAGGGTACTTTAGTGGAAGAAGTATTAACTTTACACTTTAAACGAGTTACAATAGACTGGTTTACACGCTCAACCTTGCCATTCGTCTGTGGATGGTGGGCCGAAGTCAAAAGTTGTTTCCCGCCATTATGCTCCAAAAACCGTCTAAATCTGGAAGAAGTAAAAGCAGCATTACGATCTGTTAATAATTTTTCAGGGACATGTACTTGGAAAAGTTGTTTCAGACAGTTTGCATAAGTTTCTGTAGTAACGCTTTTAGAGGGGAAAGCCCAAATGTATCTAGTGGCATGGTCAATAATTATATGAAGGTATTTTTTTGTAGAGTTATAATAATTAAATCCACCAACAGTATCTAATGATAGGCACTCAAAAGGTTTCTCAGTAGGGGGAACTTCCTGCATTAATCCATAACGTTTCTGTCTGGGTTTCTTGTTAAGTTGACAGGTGTGACAATGTTTAACATAGTTAGAAATATCATTAGTTATAAATGGCCAATAATACTGAGGAGAAATTAAGTTAATCATTTTTTGAATTCCAGGGTGTCCAAATTCTTCATGAGTTTTTTGTAAAACTTTTAACCTTAATGACATAGGAACAACAATTTTGTTAATACCATTCTTCTTATACACTATTACATCATTGATTTCTGAAAATTTATTATGTGAAACATTATCCATCTTTTGATAATGCTTAATTTCATTTAAGTCCAATAAGTGCACATGGTGTTGGAGATGCTGAGACACGGGGTGCCTGGATAACATGTCAGCTTCATAATTGGTTGAACCCTTTTGATATTTTACTTCATACTCGAACATGCTCAACTTTAACGACCATCTGAATAATCTACCCCTTGGGTTTTTCACATTCTTCAGCCAAACTAGGGCAGCATGATCAGTATGAACAGTGAATTTGGTCCCGTGTAAATAGTGATAAAATTTGTCAAAACTATCCACAATAGCCAAACATTCCAATTCCGTGATGGGATAATTTTTTTCATAATCTCTTAAAGTTCTAGAAAAATACGCGACAGGGTGTAAGTTATTACAAGCATCCGACTGTTTCAGCACAGCTCCAATAGCATATTGAGAAGCATCTACAAACAAATGACACTCTAAATTTGGATTATACAACTGTAAAATTGGTTTTGACACAAGAAAATTTTTTAACTTTTCAAATGATTCTTGACAGTTATGATCCCAAACCCACTTTATGTCCTTCTTTAATAGTCTATTTAATGGCAATCTTATTTGTGCATATTTTGGAATGAACTTATGATAAACATTTACTGAACCCAAAAAACTTTGTAATTCTTTAATGTTGGAAGGGGGTTTCAATTTTTCAATACTCTCAATGTTTACATTATCTGGAGTAATTCTGCCATTCTCAATTTCATATCCTAGAAAGTTAATGTTACGTTGCATGAATTTACATTTAGATTGCTTAAGTTTAATAGATTCTTGCTGAAAAACTTCAAAAATTCGTTTTAAATGATTAATGTGTTCTGTTTCTGAGGATGAGTAAACTATGATATCATCAAAGTAATGGCACGCAAAATCAATTCTATGTTTGTCCAAAATTCGTCTAATTGTCCTATTAAATATAGCTGGGGCATTCTTTAGTCCAAAAGGGAGGCGTAACCATTCAAACAGGCCAAAACTGGTGGCAAAAGCAAGTTTTTCAGTGTCTTTAGGGTGAACAGGTATATGCCAGTATCCTGAGGTCAAATCAAGGGTGGAAAAAATTTTGGCATTACTTAATTTATCTAGCAAACAATCAATTCTGGGGAGAGGTTCAGCATCTGTCTTAGTAATAGCATTTAATTTACGAAAATCAATACAGAGTCTAGTCTTTTTGCCTTCGTCCCTCTTCAGGGCAAGCGTTATTGGTGCTGAGTACGCAGAGTAGCTTTCTTTTATTATTCCTGCTTCTAATAATTTCCCTACTTGTTTCCTGATTTCTAACTCTTCAATTTGGGAAGTACGGTATGGTCTTTGGCTAACAGGGAGTTCTGAGGTTAGCATGATTCTTTGAGGTTCTATTCTAATTGTACCAATGTCATACTTGTCTTTAGAAAAAATGTGGTTGAATTTCTGTAGTAGTGAATTTAGCATAGGATTCTCATTAATGATAGTCTGTGGTGTTTCATCCGATTCCACAGAGATCTTTGGAAACTCACTAAACTCAGTACTAATTTCATGATACATTTGTTTGGTTTGGTTGTCGAAGGTTTTGATTTCTCGGTTTACAGAATTATTTATATTTATATTACAATTGTGTTGGGGATAAGTCATTGGAGGAAACTTGGTCTGACTTGATTCGGGTTCACTAACTTTGTTAATGTGAAGCGAGATTCTGCACTTAGGTAAATTCTGTTGCAATTTTATCCTCTTTTGCAGTTGGCATACTTCACGTCTCTCACAGTCAATTGTTAATTTAAAAAGCCCACATTCGGGCAATCCTAGGATTAAATATGGTAAATTTGAGTCCAAAATATAAAATTCAGTTGTCTTAATCAGTTCTCCAATCTTCAATTCTATAGTGCACTTCTCTTCTAACTTTATGGTACCATCTGTTTGTCTAACATTAATTGGGAATTTAGTCTTAGTAGGTAAAAAACCATATTGGTTCACAAAATGTCGGGGAAGGAGCGAGATAGAGGATCCTGTGTCTAAAACGCATGAAATGGAATTCCTAGTTAAGTTTCTTGCTTTATTTTGAAAGTATCCGGATACAATTAATTGTCAATATTGCGGTTGGTGTTCTTCTGATTCAGGGGAGTCTCGTTCAGGAGTGTTTCTTGGGTTGTTTTGTCTAAACTGGCACGTTTGTGTCCAATGGAATGCATTTATTATACCCCGCCTCTCACAGATTCTGCAGGGAGTAGGTGGTAGTTGACTCGAATTATAATGGGTATAGTGGCCAGGGGGCCTAGGTCTCATATTCATATTTGGGTTTGGCATAAAAGTTGGGTCGGAACTCCTAGGAGCATAATTGGGTCTCCAGGGCTGAAAAGGGGCTCTAAATCTGGTATTCTCTTGTTCTGGTCTATGCATGCGAAAAGGAACTGGTCTCTGAAACTCTGGTCTTTTATTTTTCTCACTGTCTTCCTCTCTCTGTACCTGGGTCAATTTGGTGACAATCTGCAACCAATCCAAAAAGTTCTGGGGTGTATTTATTATTAGCAACTGACGCATGTTGATGGGCAACCCATCAGTAAGTCCCTCTAAAATTAATTTTGTATTAAGGCCCAAGGCCTTGCCAAGACGAACCTTTTTATGGAAATAGTCTGTGATCTGGTCTGTTGTTTTGAATTTTAAGTTAGAAAATTCACTGAAACTTGTCGAAGTGGGATCAAAAAAATCCTCACTCAGAGTATCTTTTAACTCTTTCCAGGTGTTAATGTCCAAACAGTGGTTGACAAAAGTGGTGAGGGCATTGCCTCTCAAAAACCTGCTCACATTTCGAAGTTTCCACTCATCAGTTTTTTCAGTTTCTACACATTGTTTTTCAAAATAATGGAACCACTGAGAGAGTCTCATCCCCGACTCGGGGTCAAAAGGGACAAAATTTGTATGGTTAGAATTAAAATCTGGTTCATTGCTATTCCCTCCATTTTCATTACTTTCGGTTTTCACCGCTGTTTTGGTTGTATCTTTTGATGTCATTTTTACTGCTTTAGGCTACTGTTTAACTCAAAATCCACATAAAAATCCAGAGTACGCTATCTTTAACACAGCAGAGAAAACGAAAACAAAAATATATCATGATGTAAAAATAAATTATAACAATTTCAGTCTTTGCCGAAAATAATGATGACCAAGTAATGTACAGCTCCAGTAATGTTTATACTAATGCGCAGTTTGCGCCGATTTGTTTACAAAAGCGAGCTCTCATCAACGAAGCGGATTCAATTTACTTTATTTTATTTTTTCTTCTCTGCGATGATTTAAATTTGGTTGCGGTTAACAGATACTTATAGAATTTATACCCTTCATGAATTTACGACTATATTATCAAATTTTTAATAATTACACTAAAAACACTCATAAGACATCAATATATAAATTTCAAAAATCTTTTTAAAACCTTAAATTCTAAATCAAACATATATTTCATAACTCATATAGAAATTATATTATATAAAAATATTCATATCAATGGAAAAATATTATATTTGTCATACCTCATACAATATCAATAAGATTTTATTCACTGCACTAACATACAATTATAACTCAATTTAAACAGTTCACCTTCAAAAATTTTTCCATAATTATTGCTTACCTGTATGTTACCAATATTATTTATATATGAAGTGTAGAAAATGGACCTTTTTATTTTTTTTTCTTCAAAATGTTCATGTATGCAATTATTTATATGTGGAATCGTACTTGGCGCAATTCCTCTAACTTTCTAGGATGTTCAAGAGTCCCTCGTCTGTTCTGGTTATAATGTGAAAGTCACAATATTTTTTCTTCTTTTTCTAGTTCACACACGTTTACACGCAGTCGGGGTTTAACACTTCACAGATTACGAAAGCACTACTAAAATCCCCCCATGGTGACTTGAAAATCACCATAACACCGATGACTTTCAATTTTGTCGGAAACACAGCAGCACTAATCTCGCATAGAGACGAAAAACCGTTGAAAAAGTTTCTTCTTCTTCTGGGGTCACACACTTGAGCTTCAAAAACACAGATGACATTACACTGACGCGGAATTTTCACGAACGACGCACACATTGAAAATCCATTGGCTTAACGGCGCAGAATAACTCTCTGCTGCCGACTTTAATATATGTAATGATTACGGTGGCGATGCACTTCAGGCCGTTGAACTCGTGATATTTTCGGGTGTTAGTCGTGACGGAGCACAAGGCAATAGAAGTGGTCGGCGAGTGTAGGCAGGCCACATCCAGAACGGCGAGGAGTCAGCCACATTTTCAATATGATTTTATTTGGAAACTTCACGGTGTCGAAAAACATTATATACAACTGGGATGAAGACATTTGGATGAGTTTGAAGCTGTGCAGAGACTATAAACCCTACTTTCTTATTTTAATTATTAGGTAAGTAAGTTCCACTTACCTTCTGAGTTCGTGCTAAGGGCCGCTGGCTCTCAAATCCAGTTCTGTTGTTTAGACATTTATATCAGACTCGAAATCATTCTACAACTAACAATTAAACGAACATTTAATAATACGTACACGTTACATTTACTACAAACTACACTAACAATTAAACAAAGGCGTTACACATTAAGATTATACGAGTTCTCTCTATCTTCATTCAGTCCCATTACGGTTCTGTCGTTTCTATCTCGCTTCTCTCGTTCTATGTTGTCAAGACGGTCGCGCCCCCTATCGGTCTGCTGGGCTGCCGGAACATCCTCCGGCCCCGAAAGACGAATGTTCTTTCCTAAGGTTAGTTCCAAAGGAAACAATAACTGCACAGGTCTTCTGATTTCTTTGCCATTCGGCAGACGAACAGCACAGGCACGGACTTTCTTGTCCCGCCCGACAAATGTTTTGATGACACGTCCCATCTTCCACATCAGCCTAGGCAATTTTTCCTCGTGGACCAGCACTAATTCTCCTTCTTGTAAGTCGGAACCCTTACCGATCATTTTGTTTTGATGTGCCGATCTTAAATCCATTAGGTATGTATGTTTCCACACCTTCCAAAGTCTCTGAGTCATTAACTCTTGGTGTTTCCACCGTCGATGAAAATTTGTAGGAGTGATGTGAGTCGCTGTCTGATATGATGGTAATGACAACAATCGTCGACCAATGAGAAAGTGTCCTGGAGTCAGAGGTTCTGGCTCTGCTTGATCGGAATAAACGAACGTCAGTGGTCTAGAGTTTAGTATAGCCTCAACTTCTAAAAGAACAGCTTTTAACTCTCGGTAGGTCAAGGATGATCGCCCTAAAATTCTTCTTAAGCATGTTTTTATTGATTTGACTACCCTCTCCCAGAAACCTCCCCACCATGCTGCTTTTTCAATGATAAATTTCCACTGTATTGCTTTCTGAGCAAAATAATCTTGTGCTCCCTTCATGCTTTGGTTCAGGAGATCAATTTCTTTTTTTGCAGTTTTAAACGTCTTCGCGTTATCCGAAAAAATAACTTTACATAATCCTCGTCTGGCGATAAAACGTCGGAAAGCTAGCAGGAATGTTTCTGTGGTCATGTCAGATGTCAGCTCTAGATGAACCGCTCGAGTAACAGCACAAGTGAATAAGAGTACATAACCTTTTACGTGATCCTTTCCATCTTTAACATACAACGGACCAGCGTAATCAAGTCCAGTGATCTCGAAAGGGAATGCTTCTCGACAGCGATCTGGGGGGAGTGGTGCCATGTCTTGTTCTATTGGTTTGACCCGAAATTTCTCACAAGTGTGGCAGTTGTATAGCACATTTTTAATTTTCTTTCGTGATCTCAATAACCAGAAATTTTCTCTAATTTGACATAAAGTGTCTGCTATTCCTCCGTGTCCTACTATTTTATGGTTATACATTATAATTAAATCGATGAAATGCCCTTTATCGGGTAGCACGATTGGGTGTGCTTCTCTAAACTGTAAATTGGAATTTTGGAGTCTTCCACCAACCCTGACGATACCGTCTTCATCAAGGAATGGATTTAGAGTCTTTATTCTGGATTCTGGTCGCAATGGTTTGTTTTCCTTAAGGCTTGTAATTTCTTCCTGGAAATGTTCATTCTGTATACGCTTTATCCAATATTTCTCTGCTGACTCAATTTCTTCCGTTGCCAATGATCCAGATAGTTTAGTTGAGTTTCTGAGATTATTCAGATATCTCAAACACCAAGCTGTAATTCGGTAAATTTTGGTTAAGTTGCTATAATTTTGAATCTGGAATAGATCATCAGTTGAATGGGTAATGCATGCATTGGTGGTTATTTCCTTGTATGATTTTCTCAATTCTTCATCTATGCATTCTGAGCTGTCTACTTCAATTTCTTCTGGTGCTAAGATATTCTCTTCACTTTCTTTAAGCCACGCAGGCCCAGTCCACCACAAGCTATTATTTTCAAGATTTTCGATTTTCTCTCCTCTACTCAATAAATCTGCTGGATTCTCACTTCCTGGACAATGCCTCCATGTCTCTGGTGGAGCATTCTTCTGTATTTCAACAACTCGATTCTTTACGAATGGTTTCCATCTCTTTGGATCGCTTTGTATCCAATGTAAAACAATTTTTGAATCAGTCCAGAAGTGTTTCACTAGCTTCAAATCTTTAAAGGCTTTCTCGACATATTTTACCAATCGAGATCCAGTTAATGCTCCCATTAATTCCAAACGTGGAATAGATAACTTTTTCAACGGAGCTACTCGTGACTTTGAAGTTACAAAACTTGTATGAAATCTTCCGTCCACTTCGTATCTCAAATACAAAACAGCGCCATAAGCCTTCTGGCTTGCGTCACAGAAGCAATGAAGCTGGATGAGGTTCTGGATATTCTCCTGTCGGATACCTTCGAATTGGTGTCTATGTATTTCGATATTAGAAATAAAAGATATTTCATCACACCAATCTTTCCACGGTATGAAAAGTTCTTCGGGCAGTGCAGCTTCCCAAAGTATGCCACGTTTCCATATTTCTTGCAAGAGTATTCTTGCTTTAATCGTAAATGGATTCAGGAACCCTATCGGATCGTACAGCCTTCCGATGATACTCAAAACTTCACGTTTTGTAACTTCAGTTCTGCATTTCTCGTTTTCCTTTTCTATACCCTTAACATCTATAGAAAATGTGTCCTGCGATTTGTTCCACAGGTAACCTAAAACCTTACAGTAGCTTGGTTCATCTGCTACATCGTCTTCTAAGTTCCATATTCTTTGCACTGTTTCGTCATTCGTTTTCCACTTACGCATGTTGAAGTTCCCTTGCTTCATTATGTCCTTGACAATTACACAAAATCTTAGTGCTTCATCCGCTGTATCAGTTCCTGCTATTAGATCATCGACGTATAAACTTTCCTTTAGTAAAGCGACTTCTTTTGGATATTGTATTTGATACTTTTCAATGTGTACCTTAAGTGTTGCACCGAGTAAAAATGGACTAGACTTTGCCCCAAATATTACTCGAGTCATTCTAAGTGCTTTCGGTTCGGAATTGTCCAAGTCATCTTTCCACAAGAACTTAACTGCGTCCCTGTCTTTTTCGGCAAGGGAAATTTGTAAGAATGCTTGTTGTATATCAGCAGTGATAGCTATTCGGTTCTCACGGAATCTTAGAAGTAAGTGCAAAATTTCTGGATACATATTGGGACCTATGTCCAGACAGTCATTGAGTGACATGCTATTTTCTGCGTGTGACGACGCGTCGTAAACCACTCTTAACTTGGTGGTATCCCTATCTTCTCTTATCACTGCCTGATGAGGCATGAAATACGTTTTTCCAGTAGTCTCAAGGTCGGATTCTTCTGCTATCCCCTCTTGTAAGTATTGGTCAATAACGTTTCTATATCTTTCGTAGAAATTTGGATCCCTCTTAAATTTGCGAATTAACCCTTTAAATCTAGTTTTAGCAACTTCTAAATTATCACTTAATTCACTTTCATTGTGATTCCAGGGAAAACAAACAATGTACCGTCCATCTTTAAATTCTACCGATTGACCAAAATTATCCAATATTAAATCGTTTTCAAGTTTATTATTATTGTCTGATTCGTAATGTGTTATACCCATTGTTTCTAGATCCCAGAACTTCTTAATCAATTCAGACGTTGTGGCATTTTCAATCTTATTTGTATCAGCTACTACGACATTCAGGTTATTTACTGTACTGGTACTTGTGGCGTACATATTTTCACTTCCACTTATTACCCAACCTAATTTGGTGTCTACCGCAACCAATGAATTTGATAATCTTCTCACACGATTTTTAACTACTGACCAATAAAAATCTGCTCCCAAAAGTAAAGATATTTTCAAACTTTCATTTTTCCTATTAAAATTTTCTGTTAATCGTATTCCTTTCTTTTTACATAATTCTGTAATTTCATACCCAGGCAACTGAATAGAAGCTTCACTAATTACAGGTGTAACCAAAGCTTCAATTTTCACATTTAGGTCATTCTCTTCAATACTCTGTAAAACTAAGTCAACGCGATTTATCTTTTGTGCGGTGGAACATGAACTACCAAATCCGAATATTTTTATTTCTTCCTGCCCAACGATCGGCAAATCTAGCTTCGCATAAACATCATTAATAAGAAAACTTCGTTGAGAACCTAAATCAAGAAGAACTCGCACGTTCTGTGAGCGACCTGTCATTTTGTTTATTATTCGAGCTCTAAAGCCGGCCACTCACGTAGACTTCCGTCATCTGTGATGACGGGCTTTTGGTGCCTCAGGCACCAAGAGTCTCCGTCAGTGGGGTGTCTTGGTGAGACGTCAGATGATAAAAATGTTGTGTCTGGAATTTCAATCCAGACCGAATTCCTGGCGCGAGAAGTCTCCGTGAGTGGGGTACTGTACGCTAGATACCAGGCGCCTGAAAGTTAGCCTGCAGTTTACCGCATGTTTTCGAACATAATGGAAGCTGAAAAATTATTCTTTAATCCCGAATTTTTAATATCGTTCATTGAACTGTATAGAAAATTTATGAATAAACAATTTTTCAAATAAATAAGTAAATAAAAAAAATTAAACTTATTACAAAATGTCATTTATTTCAAATTTTTCTAAATATTTCATTTTTTTGTAATTTTTGTAATATTATTTGTTTAAAAGCGGGGAGACCACCTTTGCTCTCACAAAAATGCACTGATTTTACTACCAAGCTTAATGTGTTGTCAAACAGTTAATTTGTAATTAATTTAAACCAATTTTTTAGAGTGAAATGTACAAAGCTTTATCTGATAGAAAACAAAAGCAGAATTATTGGGAGATTATTAGAAATTATTTTATATAAAACAAAAGTTAATGTTTTATGAATAATGAATACACTGCGTGCAGATTTTTTTTTAAATATGAGATATATATATTAAATTATTTGTATGTATTCTATCCGTAGGTAATATTTTAATCTACACCTAAAATAACTACCCTATTTCACATAAATATATTTTTAAAACATTCACATAAATATATATTTATAATATATATTATTCACATAAATATATATTATTCACATAAATATATATTTAAAAGCATCGTAATGTACAAGAAATATAAAATGTTTTAAAAAAAAATGCTGTAAAATTTAATATTATGTACTTACGTAAATTTAGGTGGAAATTATATAAACATACTAGATATCTTGTATACAAAATTTTAGCAATTTGTGACCATTAGTTTTGAAGAAATAGTGCGCACAAGTTTGAAAAATAAGTTTTCAGAAAAAGCCATTTAAAGTTTAATTTTCTAAAAATCACTGTACTATTAGCTTTATACATTTGGCCATAAAATCGGTTCTAATTGTAGTATCGAACAACTTCATTATTCAATTATATATCTAAATAACAATTTAGATATATAATTGAATAATGAAGAGGGTAGTATGGATTTGGAGAGCCACGTGGAATAAATAACTGATGCAATACGACAATTATTATTATTGAGTAAACATCTTTATTTTTTAGTTTATTAAATGTATTAATTAATAAAAAGAAAAAGCAAAGAAAATGGCATAATTTTATAAAATTGTATTAAATCATGAAGTTTTGCCAACTCACTGTGCCGATGTTATTAAAATAACATCGAACTGAGCTAAATCGGGCATCACGAATGGGCGAAGGCAGGTGAACGAGACGGAAAATATCCGGCGCCTCAGACACCGAGAGTCCCCGTGAGTGGCTGATGCCAGGTATCCGAGGCGCGAAAATTCCAGCCGCCCCAGATGACGGAAGTCTACGTGAGTGGCCGGCTTAACAGTTTGTAATAAATAGGACGCACAGCTTTGTGTTTTGATTTCTGTAACTGACGAGACTACAGTCTCCTTCAAAGCATCCTCGTTTGTCGGCGCCAAGCAAAAGGCCGTATTATGATTATCCCGGTTGCAATTTTTACATTTTATTTTCTTTTCACACTTTGAAGCAATATGGTACTTCGCTAAGCACTTGAAACATCTGCCTGCATTGCGTAACGAATTCCTTTTTTCATCTACGCTCATCGAACACTGGTCGGGCGTATGCTCTTTTCTGTTGCAGAATAAACATTTTCGGTTTTCTGTGTTTACATTTAATGACGCCGCGGCGGGCAGATTATTTCTTTCGAATCTATTCGTAATTTCTTTATGCCGTGGATAAATGAATTTCGATACAGGGGTTGGAAAAGTTTTACTTTGTTTCTGTACGCTTTGAGAAAATGTTTGCTCGCGTGACTCTATTTCTTTCCTCAAATAATTAAGAATATCTGTAATTGAAGTTTCACTTTCGGAATCCTTTTTACGGTTAAATTCTAGAACTAAATCCTTCGGTATTGCTTTAAGTAGAAGAGGACACAATAAACAACCATATGAGTCTGCAGTAACTTTAAGACTTTCTAAACTTCTTATTTGGATTTCTAAGTTATCATACAAATTTCTTAAAGCTTTTAGATCATCCGATCTTCTAACGGGTTCTATATTTAATAGGTTATTCATAAAAGCTGATATCAAATTTTCCCGCTTCCCAAATCGATCCGTAAGGATTTTTACCGCTTTAGTATAATTTTCAGCTATCAATGGCAAACCCGAAATAGATGTTAGAGCTGAATCAGTCAATAATGTTTTCAAATAATTAAATTTTTCAACTTCTTTTAGGGTTTCGTTATCATGAATGGCAGACTGGTACTGTGCCCAAAAATTTTGCCACTCACAAACATCTCCTCTGAATTTATTGATGGATAGTTTGGGGAGATTTACACCAAAAGAATTAACCTTTTGATTCTTATCTGTAACCTCATTAATCTCTATTTGTTCTTTCGAGTTTGAAACGTCCCGTCTCGATTCGTTAGTTGCATGTAATTTTCTTATATATCGGGTTACTTTGGATTTACATAACACAATGTCATCTCTATATATCATAGTACTATCAATTTCTCTATCTAGTTCTTTTTCATCTTTAATTAACCCACAAATTTCTTTATCGATTTCAATTAGTTGTTTTTCTTTGTCAATTAGCAGAGCTAAAGAATCCTCAATTGCGGGATCTTCATTATTAAGTTCTATATTTTCTTTAATCGTGTTTATTAGTTTCGTTACAGAGGCGCGAAGCGTTCCTCTGTTCTTAGAGAGAACTTTAATTTTTTCCATTTTAAGAACCAAGCGGCCCCACGTTGGGCGCCAAATTTTATGTGCAGAGACTATAAACCCTACTTTCTTATTTTAATTATTAGGTAAGTAAGTTCCACTTACCTTCTGAGTTCGTGCTAAGGGCCGCTGGCTCTCAAATCCAGTTCTGTTGTTTAGACATTTATATCAGACTCGAAATCATTCTACAACTAACAATTAAACGAACATTTAATAATACGTACACGTTACATTTACTACAAACTACACTAACAATTAAACAAAGGCGTTACACATTAAGATTATACGAGTTCTCTCTATCTTCATTCAGTCCCATTACGGTTCTGTCGTTTCTATCTCGCTTCTCTCGTTCTATGTTGTCAAGACGGTCGCGCCCCCTATCGGTCTGCTGGGCTGCCGGAACAGAAGCTTTCACAATAGAATGAGGCCATATTAAGTCCAGACCTTGTTGGATCATCCCAAGACAAAGGAGACACAGCGCGTTAAAATTACATCTTGGCAGTACCGTGGCAGAACACAAAGGGCTACGGAATTATTGAGAAAAGCGCGAGTTTTTCAGGCGGGCTGAACTTTAATTGGTTAAAAACTGACACGTGATTAAGTCGCGTCATATGAGGTGATGGTCTCGCGATGCCCGTTATATAATGCTTATATAAGCTTTGGCCACACGTGCCTTAGGGGAAAAACTAATAAATTATTTCGGTTTCCATGTAGGTCGCGATTCAAAGGTTAAGGGGACGGTATTCTGTTGCGTTATGATAAAGAATTTGGAAAGGGCGTGTTAAAAAGTAAAAAGGGTTTTAAATTTATTTCATATATATATGCATATATATATGAATATACATACATACATATATACATATATAAGCATATATATATATATATATATATAAGCATATATATATATATATATATATATATGCATATATATATATATATATATATATATATATATATATATATATATATATATGCATATATATATATATATATATATATATATATATTTATATATATGCATTTATATCTATATATATAAAACAGTTCCGTAACTGACTGACATACAACGCTCAGACCAAACCGCTGGACCTAAAGGGCTGAAATTTTGCATGGCGATTTTTCTTATGGTGCAGGGGTGCACTAAGAGAGATTTTTGAAAAATTCTTCTTAGATTTTTTTAAGTTAAATTTTTAAGCTGTTTTAGTAACCTTTTTTAAGTTTGCATTTAAAATAATAATTTGAGGGTTATAAAATTTATATCACGAGAAAGAGCGTAAAAATTCTTTTAAAATGAACTTTTTTTCGAATCTTTACCTCAATTTTCTGATTTTTGGTGAATTTTTAAAGATTCATTTTTAGTATTTAATTTATTGAATGCCGATCACGTGATTTCTTTTTATGGTACTTTAAATAAATTTATCATCACGTGCATAACAACTAAATAGACAAAAACATTTTTTTTTCTTGCTAATGCGGCAGACAATTGGACATTATTTTGTCTATAAAAATATCCCTTACGATTTTTTTATAAATATATATATTTCTTTCTACATCATTTGTACATATTGATCGTCACATTTATTATATATATATATATATATATTGGCATTAATTGCATACCTTGACCGTTGTATTTAATTTGTATGTACTCTGTAGCGAAGTGCGGGTTTTAAGCTAGTATATATATATATGCATATATATATATTATATATATATATATTATGCATATATATATATACTAGCGGCCCGTCCCGACTTTGTCCGGGTTGATCAAAATATTATACCAATAAATTTCCAGTTGATAGCCAATAAATTGTAAATCTTTTTTTACCTTAATAATAACCTAAATAATAACTTAAATTAATTTTATGTTAGTTAATAATTAAAATAAATTAATTTTAAAAGAAAATGGCGTGCCTGAGAACGGCTAGGTTCGAACCGTTAGCGTCAGAACAGAAGCCCACCGCGATAGTACCACGATAAGGATCGTTGAAATCTTCGGAACAAAAAGTGGTAGAAGACAGTAGCGGAAACAATGGAGATTGTTAGGATTAAGCCCCTAACTTTATTTCTACTGATCAGATATACATAATATATAGCCTATGACCATCTGGAATAATGTACCTTTCAAACAGTGAAAGAATTTTTCAAATAGGTACAGTGGTTCTGAAGATTACCCTCCACGTACAAAATCGCTCTCTCTCTTTATATATAAGTATAGATTATATATGCATATATATATATGCGTATAAAAGAAATTGTTATGACACGACGGTCGTAGGTAGGTGCTACAAAATAACTGCTTATAAAAGAAATATGAGCACCACCCCACGGTGGTGCTCATATTTCTTTTATAAGCGGTATCTTTCCGTGGGGTGGTGCTCATATTACTTTTATAAGCAGTTACTTTGTAGCACCTACCTACGACCGTCGTGTCATAACAATTTCTTTTAGTTTTTTTGTCATCTGATCCAACCATATTAATTATAAAAGTTTATTTTGAATATGACACCTTGGCAAAACCACTTGTGTTTGATTATGTCTCTTTGATTTACCCACGGCTGATGAGCCAAGCAAAGACAGATGATTTTCTTGATATCTTTTTGACTTTTTTCAGTCTAATTGCTTGACTTTTTGTCTTTTGGGTGTTCATTCACCTATATTTCTATCTTTTGTTGCTAATGCACCTGTGTTTTTGTTCTTTTTGTGTTAGCTGCTAGGCTGCGCCATGCATATGGCTATAGTATTTGCAAACTTTAGATAAATGATGTATGCATATATATATATATATATATATATATATATGCATAACGAAACGTATTAAATTGGGCATAATGCATAACGAAACGTATTAAATGCAGCGATTATTAAATTGGGATAATTAAAATTAACAGAGCAAGACTTGATTATACTAAATCGTTACCACATTTAAATTCTATCATTAGTATTAAAATCAATGGTTAGAACAATTAAGTATATTAAGAGCATTGTGTCTAAAATGAAATGCAATAACCCAAAGAATCAATAAAATTAGCACTAAGTTCGATTGCTGGATGCACCTCAGTGAAGGTTATGAATCGTGAATTAAAATATTTAAAATTAAACTTGATTTTCCTTATTGATAAAAGAAAACCTGAAATAAAAATCACCTATAAAGGAAACTAAAAGATAAAACTACACGGCAATAGAATGACATGACGAAACTTTACAATAAAAATAACATGATTTATTAACACATAATATGATCAACAAATACAAGGTCTTTAGGATATTATTTTGAAACTATGCTATAAAATAATGTGCCGATCAAATCAATTATCAATTTCAAGAGGACTCTATTACCTCTGCCGATTACATCAATTAACAATTTCATAGTGCAAGAAGAAAAATATAGAACTCAAAGGTGCGGTTGGTAAAACAAAAGAAAAAAAAAACCTAAAGCTTAAATATTAAAAAAAAAAGGAAATTAAAACTACCATCTGCAGACATTTTAGAAACTAAAGAGATGAGGTTAAGGGCCAGTACATGGACCAAATTAATTATTTACTATTATATTACTAAATTCAGTGTTTACTACTATGGTAATTATTTAATATAATTTATCTACACAACATTTACTGTAGGTTTTTTCAAGCTACCATGCACTTTACCACCTAGAGTAATACCTTGCGCACGATAGTCTTTTACACAAGAACTTACTCATAACTTAAAAAGTCAATAACATATCCTGTGAGGATGTCGATAACACATCCTACACCTATGAGTGATGTAAGACCTGATGTTAACCATGTTCTATTAAAATTATGTTATATCTAAAATTTCAGCAGAACTAGAAGCACCACTTTGATATGCCTGTTTAATCTCACTGTAGATTTCACTAAATATACTTTCAGATGCCAAAGCATATGCACCATCTAAATGTCTTGCACACTTACCATATGCTGTTGATGAAAAGGGTTGAATATTTATCACCATACAAAAATTTTTCAACGCCTGTATAACCTTTCCCAGCATGTGAAAAGGCTCAGGTAATTCTCAAATTCACATCATGACTGGTAATTCCAGTCTTCAAAGAGGAATTCATCACTGTTTTGTTTTCTTCACAGTAACTACATGTCAATTTCAAACTGTATGAAAATCCTAACTGGTTTCCAAGTTCAAGTTTTAATATTTGATTTTCACAGTCACAACACTAAGCACATTTAAGTAGCACACACATGTTATCGCATTTGTGAAAGCACAGAGTAAAGTGTGAAAACAAACAAAAGTACAAATCTACTAAAAACTAATGTAGTAAATCTACTAAAAGAATATATATTTCTTAGACAATCAATATGAATAATTCTGTTACGACTTAATTGTTCAGCATTTTGAGTTATCACATATCATTAGAAATAACAATGATACACTCGTAAAAATCGTGAAAATAATATAAAAAATGAAGAAATAACCAGCAAAGCGATGACCGAAACGTAAACAAAACTAAATAACTTTGTAAAAGTGAATTTCACACTCTTATTTGTGCGTTTCGATTGATATTTAGGCTTTAAAAAATGTATTATGTTTATACATAAAATAATACACTCGTAAAAATCGTGAAAATAATATAAAAACTGAAGAAATAACCAGCTAACAAGCGATTACCGAAACGTAAACAAAAGCTAACTTTGTAAAAGTTTGCCACATAAACACGTTGGCGAGAAAAATTTCCCACTTTTGCCAAACACAGTAAAAACGTAAACATTGGCGCAAAAAAATCCAAGATGGCCGACCTGGCCCCATTTCCTAGACTCGTCCCCTTATGGGGAATAGGTTAAGATGCTAACATCTAAAATTTATTGTTGAATTTTAATATTTGAAAAATATGTATATGGTAACTTTTCATTCTTGTTTTACAATGGTTATCAACATAATTAAGATTTCATGTTTTAGATTCAATGACAAATGGCTATGACATGTGTTCAGTGCTGTGACCAAGTTGTTTGGATTACAAAAGTTTTTAGTTCAAAGGATGCACAAAAAGATTATGCTTTTTGGAAGAACGCTCATTTTGTTCTGAAACAGATGTAATTCATAAATTTAATGCCATTTATTAAAGTATTATATACTGAAAAATTTATTGCAGTTGTTTGTATACATTATTATTGTTATTTTGTTTATTGTTTAAATGTTTTAACCTGAGAAATCTGATTTATGTTTCTATATTTCATTGGTATTTATTTTTTGAAAAATGGTGCTTACTTAGTATTAGTTTTTTGGAGGAAAATAGGTTGAAAGTAGATATCCCCTTTAATACAAGTAGAGAAGTATAACATGCCTTGTGCTGTAATCCTCCCATGGTGTAGAAATCAAAAGTCTGAATAATCAGTCTTTATTATGAATTAATTTTTTATCATATAAAATAAATTATGCTCACTTAATTATTAATACTTTCTCTTAAAGCATTTTAGCACTGCAGATCTAAGAAGATAATCTTCCTATTATAAGTCAGAATTGAATTGGTATGTCATATTTAGTTGCATTTAAATATTCAAAAATGTTGTTTGTATCTAGATTTAAGATTTATGAATTACAACTGAATGGTTACTTTCAGAGATTTGCATCTAATGCATTTCTCTAAATTTGACTTTCCAGTTTTTAGCTTTAAACATCTGTACTTTATTTACTAATTTGGATCTTTTTCTAATCAGCTAAACTGTTGTCTCACTAGGTAGCTGTATTGTTTCCAAATTCCAGTTTAGATAATTCAGGAAATATTGCTATGTATATAGGCCTTCGATCAAAAATTTTTTTTGATTGGCAAATTAATTGTGTCATAAGCCATACATTGAAAGTGTCATTTTATTATGTGCTGCACTTTGTAACATGGCCCCATATGTAGTTATAAGGTAATGAAGAAATATCATTTGTCATTATTATATAGATTTTTATTATTTGCCATTTTAATATACGAATTGTAGTAAATGCAGAACTCATTTTAGAATTTCATGTAATCTTGCATTTTAAAAATTATTGATACATACTTATGATAGCTGTATGGCTGGCGTGGATGCCTGTGCTGGGTTCAATTTGCGGTGCCCCGACCCAACCCAAGCGAGAAGGAGGCGGGGCCTAGGCGTAGGCTGTGCGTGCTTTGGGTTCAATTTGCGGCGGGCCATAAGCGTCTAAAACTCACACGATCGGGAAAGATTGTAGGAGTGACGAATAAATAAAAAAAAAATCTACAACGCATAAAAGTATGTTTTAAGATCAGAATACACTGCCCATGAAAAAGACATTTTCCTTAATATTCACAAAACGTTATTTTGCTAAACAAGACGATGTTTATCAAATTACTTTTTGCGAAGACTAAGCATTTTACATTTACGCTGATCCTCATAATTTCGACAGTTGGTTGAATGTTCTAAATGATTTTTACAAGCTGATAAGACCACTAACGTCAGCATAATTAATTCTATAAACATATCGGGAACTGGGTGTTAGCGTTATAACCATGCGAATTCCTGATCAGCGATGCGGTGGAACTAAAATTAATTTACTAATATATTAGAGGAAAAATTGGAGGTCTATACATACGAGTAAAAATGGAGACTAGCAATTTTCCATTCATTCCTTCAATTTATTATTTAATCTTCTATATGACTGTGGCATACGTAATTGTAAACATTAATTGGCATCTGGCTGATTTAACAGTGACTATGTTCCATTGGGGTAGTTGTGCATGGAAATATCGGAATAAAAATCTTTAATACAACTTTAAAAAAAAAAAAAAAAAAAAAAAAAAAAAAAAAAAAAAAAAAACTAATTACGTATGCTTTCAGTATATAATGTGATGAGTTCTTAACGTATTTCATACTTTAAATTTACGAATTTTCTGCATTGATGAAACTACTTTAAGTGAGCGGGGGGGGGGGGGGGGGGGCCTGGATATGCGCATGTGCTGTTAGTCTCAGAGTTTATTAGGATGATATCATTTTACGTAAATTATTAATTTTTTTAAAGCTTTGTGGTTAGATTTTCATATAGCACGAGGAATAACATATCCTTAAATATTAATTTTTTAAATGCTTTAAAAGCAATGAAAAATGTTAAGTTAAGAATATTTAGTGTACTGTTTTACTGATGAATCAGTAATTTTTGAAAGACAAGATGCAAGAATATCTCCGTCCCGGCGTTAGCCACACGGAATTCAACTGATGCCTGGCCGCCACAACACAATCCCCCCCAGACGCCGACCCAAAGGATCGGAGACTAGGTCACATAGACCCCTCGCGTCAATTAAATAGCTACTAAATTTCAAATTAAGATAAAATTAACAATTTAATAATAAATAATAATTTAAATTCCAGAATCCTGTGCCAGTCCCTGTGCTCCGCTTGAACCTAGTCACTGCTTTATGTCTTTAAACTTCAACAACAAAATTTTAACTACAATTTAGTTTACTATTCATATGTGAACATTTAACTTCACATAAGTATATACATACATAAAGGCATCTGCCCTTACATAACAAAAAATTAGCATTTATATACTGACATAAAAGCAACTGCTTTTATAAAACATAATTTAAACAATTATAAACACATTTACATACATAAATTAATATTTGTAAACCACGTATAGCAAACAAATTCACAATTCGCAATATTTATATTACATTACTTTTACATATTCAGTTATTTAATATTTCAACAATTTCAAACAAATTATTCTATTAAATTCAATCAATTTTCAAGTTAATTACTTTTACAAGCCATATAATTCGATATTTAATAGCATACCATATTAATTCATATATTGTTTTAAAACACAAAGATAAGAAGAAAAAAAAACCTCAACGGGAAAAAAAAGGGATGTGGACATCCATCAGAACCCCCACTATATCTTTTATAACTCTTTTACTATAATAGTCAATAAAGAGTTTGTGTTTACTCCAGCTTGTGTAATCTGGGGGAAATCTTTCTCTATAAGCCTGTAGATCGATATACTCATAGATGCAATGCTTTACAGTCTGTTTCTCCCCACACCAACATTTATCATCTTTCTTATGCATTCTGTGCTGGTATTCCGCAAAGCACCCATGTCCTGTAATAGCTTGATTTAACTTGAAATCATTACAAAGTCTGTCTTCTGAAACTTCAGGATATATTTCGTACACTCTCCTGCCCTTATCTGACTCATTCCATAACTCCTGCCATCTGGTCATTTCCTCTCTTTTAATCTTTCCCTTAACTCTTTTCTTAGAGTGTTTATAAGTTGTGCCTGCATATTCGAGCTCTGTTGCCTCTTTCGCGACTCTGTCAGCCTCCTCATTCCCCTCTTCACCAACATGCGCTTTAACCCAATGGAAGCTGTTCTGGCAGATGCCAAAAAGGTAGCAACCCTAGGAGGGACGCTCCCTAGCCAGAGAGGGGGAGTGTGTGTTGTGTATAGCTCTGATGGTGCATATACATTGGTGCAGAGTTCTCTGCCTGTGCCTTGGGGAATCCAGTGATTTATGTTCACTCTGTACTCTGTACTATGCGTGGATCGCCTCCTCTGGCGGTCCATCAAAGAAAGGGCGGGGGTCAGCGGGTCAAATGGTATCGAGCGGGGTCGGGGGAGACACCAGATCAAAGAGCGAGAATGAGGGTGGTTCTAAATACCGTGTCTAATGTTACCGTGACTAATGTGATGACAGGAGCCGGAGGTCTGCAGGCAGAGAACTCTGCTCCAATCTATATGCGCTATTAGAGAGAGAGAGAGTCAGAGAGAACTAGCTTTATTCATTAGAGAGGGGAATAAAGAAATTAAATACTATGGGAGTTAATTATTTTGTGTGGAATTTCTTGTGGAATAGAGCCCAAGATCTAACATTCAGTGGTCCGTCAGAGATAGGAGCAGCTACCCATGGATATATAACAGGAAGTTTTCTTTACGTATTGCCTATGTGTTGTGGTTGATAGAGAAACCGTTGGACTACGCTGGAAGCCATTAGAAAGTGAGTGATATTTTACTGTTGTTTATAGTGTAAGAGACATGTTTAAAAACGCTTTAAAGCAAGACTTAAGGCTTATTGCCACAGAGATAAATGACAAAATAAATGACAAAATGACTGTCGCTGATTTAAATAATGTCATATCGAATAGTGAACTGTATAAAAATGACCCAGACCAAGTTATAAGTATTGCGGACTCGATCATTGAAGAACGCAGAAGCGAAAAACAACGACAGATAGCGTTAGAAAATATTAGGCTCGAAAGAGTTAAAGCAGAACTTGAGCTAGAGAAATTAAAAGCCAAAAGTGGATCGGAAGTATCATCCGAGAAGGATGCTGAGTTGTGCAATTTGGATACGTTATTAAAAAGTATTCGAACACTAACACTGAAATTACCAAGTAAAGTGACCGGACGATGGCCGAATAGCTAGGGCGCTGGCATTCGGTACCGGAGTCTGTGGGTTCGAGTCCCACTCTTGGCATGGATGTTTGTAGCCGTTCGGAATCGGCTTTAAGCTGTAGGTCCCGGTCTAATTAGCCCTCGTGTAGTAAAAAATGACCGTAGCGCTCCAAACCAAAGCTACGGAAAACCAAGTAAAGCAGAAGGCTGGGGCTTATTCTTTTCTTCCCTACAGAGGACTTTCATAGCAAAAAGTGTTCCTAATAAATATAAGTCCGAAATTCTTTTAAATTTAATGGGTGAGAAAGCGTCTAATATAATTATATATTTGAAAAACGAGGAAATCGGGGATTATGAAAAAGTAAAAGAATTAATTTTACGGGAATTTGAGCCAACGCCACAAGCTTGTTTAAAGCAGTTTCGAAAAGCAACTCGTCAGCAAGGCGAGACTTGTGTTCAGTTTTCGTCGCGTTTAGCAACTAGTTGGGAGTGCTATTTAAAATTGAGAAAGGTCACAGATTTTAAGACTTTAAACCAACTAATTGTATCGGATAAAATATTCCAGACTCTAGATAAAGAGATGGCATCCCATATTAGTATAAGCAGACAGTTGGTTCAACCCTTTTCAATTATCCCAGGCAGTCGATCAATACACAACTTCGCGAGGAAAACCGTCAGAGAATTATAATGCATCTCGTAGATACCAAAATTCAAAAAATGTGTCGAAAGTGTTTTTTTCTGATATGAAAAATTCTAAATGCATATTATGCTCAGAATCTCACCGTTTGTATCAATGCTCTAATTATAAACAATTATCAGTTAATGAGAGATTAAATGTAGTTAAAAATAATAAATTATGTTTTAATTGTCTTGCTCAGCATAAAATTGCGCTATCTAAATCAAAATACAGGTGTACTTATTGTCTAAAATCACATCACTATACGCTTTGTTTTTCGCAAGAGAAAAGTGCAGACCAGTCTGACAAAAAGAATGAGGTTAGAGTGGACTATGTTGGGAACCAAGAGTCTCGCAATTCTTCCAATGAAGGGCAAAATCTTTCGCCGTTCTTTGCTGAGTTTGTACCAGCAACAAGCAGTGAGTCACCTAATAAATTATTTACAACGAGAAGTGATGACAGCGGTAAAATCGTTTTGCTGAGTACAATTAACTGTTTTATTAAGGATGAGAGGGGTAATACTCAAAAATTGCGATGCTTGATGGATTCGGGATCAATGTGTAAATTGATTACTCTTTCATGCGCCGAAAGGATAGGATTAAGGAAAGAAAAAATAAATAGAGCTTTGTCAGGTTTAAATGATATTTCGATGACTGTGAGGTCAAAGGTTAATGCAGCGTTAACGAACGAGAATAGGAGTTTCCAAACAAATTTAGATCTCTTAATCGTACCACGAATAACGGATTCATTCGTACCTTCGGAACCCCTGAATGTAAACAAACAGGGATTTAGCAAAATAAAATTAGCGAATGAGAATTTTGATGTACCCGGTAACATAGATGCATTAATATGAGCTGAAATATTATGAGAGTTTAATTCCTGGTCAAATACACCCCTTAGACACTAAATTGATTTTGCAAAATTCAGTCTTTGGATATATTGTTAGTGGAAATGTACTAACTTCTAATGTAAATAAGATACATTGTGGGCTTATTAAAGATAGCTTTGATTTAGAGAAATTATTGAGAGGTTTTTGGGAAATTGAGAATATCGAATCAGAGCCGATAAAAAAATAATGAAACAGTAATTTTTGAGGAGCACTTTTTGGAAAGCCATACGAGAGATGAAACAATGAAATATATAGTTAAAATGCCCCTAAAGGAAGATCCAGTGTGCTTAGGCAGATCTAGAGCCATTGCTGTTAGAAGACTTAATTCCTTATGGAATAAACTGAAATTAGAGCCTTCTTATTTAGAGTTGTATAAAAACTTTTTGACCGAATACAAAGAAATGGGTCATATGACTGAGGTTACAGATAATGAAGAAGAGGGTATGTATTTTATACCCCATTTAGGCGTATATCGTCCAGAGAGTAATACTACACCACTACAGGAAGTTTTAATGCTTCTTCTGTAACAACCAGCGGAACTTCGTTAAATTCTCTACAATATAATGGAGGGGGCCGTAAGATGACCTCCTTTCGATAATGATTCGATTCAGAACTCACATTTTTGCATTCACTGCGACGTTCAGAAGATGTACCGCATGATATGTATTCATCCAGATCAGAGGAGGTTACAACGAATCGTGTGGAAAGAGGGAATAGATGAACCCATAAAAACCCACGAATTAAACACAGTCACGTACGGCACCACTAGCGCTCCATTTTTGGCTACGAGAACGTTGAATCAACTAGCTATAGAAGAAGCCCACAACTTTCCATTAGCAGCTCAGGTCGTGTTGAGAGACATGTATATAGATGATATACTTAATGGTGCAAGAACTTTGAATGAGGCAGAAGAGCTTCAAAAATAATTAGTGGGAATGTTCAAAAAGGCAGGAATGTCTTTACATAAATGGTGCAGTAATAATAAAACACTTGTACAAAGCAATGAAGAAAATTATACTTTTACGAATCCCGAGGAAACTAAAGTGTTGATTGTTTTGCATTTCACGTAAAACCTGATTTGAAATCTTCCTATAGTAAAAGAGATGTTCTTTCCACGATTGCAAGACTGTTTGACCCTCTGGGCCTGTTAGGACCGGTTATAACTAAAGCAAAAATAATTCTTCAGAAGCTTTGGCTATTAAAAATTCACTGGGTTGACTTACTGCCATCAAAGGAAGAACAAGAGTGGAAGAAGTTTATTGAGTCGCTGCAACATCTAAACAGATTAACAATTGGTCGGTGCATTTTACAGGAAAATCCTGCAGTGATAGAATTGCATGGGTTCTCTGATGCATCGGAAGTAGCTTACGGCTGTTTATTGTAAATCAATAACGAATGAGGGGAAAATCCAAGTGCACCTAATTTTGAGTAAATCTCGTGTATCACCTATAAAGAAAACAACAATACCAAGGTTGGAACTTTGTGCAGCCTTATTATTAGCTAAGCTAATTCGAAAGATTAAATCGTCGATGCAATTTGAGATACAGCGTACTTTCTTATGGTGCGACTCTATGATTGTACTATCATGGATTAAAAAAGAGTCCTATCAGCTTAAAACATTTGTTGCAAACCGTATTTCGAGAATACAAGAACTGACCGACGTGTCGCAGTGGCGTCATGTACCATCCGACGAGAATCCAACTGATTTAATATCCAGAGGAATGAGCCCCCAAGAGTTATCTGGTTGTTCACTTTGGTGGAGTGGACCCGAATACCTGACTACCAACGAGTATCCCAATACACCGGAGGCAGTTATAAAAGATGACCATACTCCCGAGCTGAAAATTCCTTGTGACTCTAATGTGGTTAATCTAAATATAACTACTAACAAGTTTGCGAACAATTTACTAAATATTAGTAACAAATACTTAAAAATAATTCGGGTATTGAGTTTTATTTTCAGGTTTGTGGAAAACTGCAAAGTAATAGACCGCAAGACTGGGTCATTGGACACAGCAGAACTGGAAAAAGCTCAGTTATATCTGGTAAAGTTAGCACAGCATCAGACCTTCAGAGATGAGCTAACAGAGATGAGCTAACAGAGATGAGCTTCAGAGATGGTCTTAGAACCTTGTAAAGGGCTCTAAGACCAGCCCACTTAACAATCTAAAACCCTTTGTTGATAAGGATGGTATTTTAAGGGTAGGAGGCAGACTGAGTAATAGTAGTTTACCCTATGAGAAAAAGTTTCCAATTTTGTTGCCATCCAAGCATAAATTAACAGAGTTAATTGTTAAATATCTTCACATAAAGTATTTGCATTCAGGGCCTCAAGCCTTACTGTATCAAATTAGGCAGCAGTTTTGGATAATTAATGGGCGAAGCATATGTAGGAGAATTGTTCATGATTGCATTACCTGCTTTAAGGCAAATCCACAGGTAATGGATCAGTTAATGGCCGATATGCCTAGAGAAAGAGTCAGGCAAACCTTTCCCTTCAATATTACAGGGGCAGATTTTTGAGGCCCTTTCGATGTTAAGTATAAGGGTCAAAGGAAAGGTATCTATCACAAAGTTTATGTATGCATATTTATTTGCTTTGTGACTAAGGCAATGCATTTGGAAGTAGTGTCAGATTTAACATCGACTTCGTTTATTGCTGCCCTTAAACGGTTTATATTTAGAAGGGGCAAATGCGCTAAGTTGTTTACTGACAACGTAAAAAATTTGTAGGCGCGAATAATGAGCTTAAAAAGTTGCAAAGGTTAGTGAAGCTACCAGATGAAACTCTGGCAAACTATATGTCATCCGAGGGTATCGATTGGAAGTTCCTTCCCCCTAGAGCCCCAAATTTCGGAGGTATCTGGGAGGCAGGAGTAAAATCCATTAAATATTAATTGAAGAGAGTATTAGGCAATTTAAAAATGACTTACGAAGAGTTTCTGACAGTGTTAATTCAGGTGGAGGGAATGTTAAACTCTCGCCCGCTTGTTCCGTTATCTACTGATATTGATGATTTGAATGTTTTGACCCCTTCCCATTTTTTAACTGGGCGACCTATTACATCAATAGTTGAACCTGATTTAACAATTATTGGTGGAAATAGGCTTGATCACTGGCAAAATTTAACCAAAAATGTGCAGATAATCTGGAAAAGATGGCATTCAGATCATCTCAGCCATTTGCAACAGAGGAACAAGTGGAAATTTGGGAAGGATAATGCAAAGGTAGGGGACTTTAGTAGTTGTTAAGGAGGATAACTTACCACCGTGTCAATGGTCTTTAGGCAGAATTTGTGAGATTTATCCTGGAAAAGACTCAAAGGTTAGAGTTGTCAAGGTTAAAACTGCATTGGGTGAATACAAGCGCCCATTTTCGAAGTTATGTCTCCTACCCATGATTGAATAATTAATTAATTTGTTTTTTTTAATCGTATTATTGTTTAAGAGCTATCATGTGATTTCATTTTTTATATATTTGCATTTGCATTTGTGCAATTGAATATTGGACATTTGTATCTAATCCAATATATTAAGTGTATGCAATCTACCTTTCTTGAATGTTTAAAAACATTGCAAGGCGTGGCGGTATGTTCTGGCAGATGCCAAAAATGTAGCAACCCTTCTGCGAAGGCGCCATACCAAAAATGTAGCAACCCTAGTAGGGACGCTCCCTAGCCAGAGAGGGGGAGTGTGTGTTGTGTATAGCTCTGAGAGAGAGTCAGAGAGAGCTAGCTTTATTCATTAGAGAGAGGAATAAAGAAATTAAATACTATGAGAGTTAATTATTTTGTGTGAAATTTCTTGTGGAATAGAGCCCAAGATCTAACAGAAGCTGATATTCATATCTTCATTTCTTATAACCTCTTTAATTTTTTCCGAAATTTCGCCTTTATAATTAACCGTCTTTAAAGTTTCCAGCGCACTTCTAGAGTCCGTATAGATATCAAAACTTTTAATTTCTTTCATTTTCATAACATCTATCGCAATTTGAATCGCTCTCATTTCTGCCAGATAAGAGTTGCCATTTATAATCCTTTCCCTATAAATCTCCTTTTCATTGTCTTGCATGTATACCACTACACCAGCTCCCGCGTTTTCCTCAATCTGTATTTATTCTTACTTGTGTCTTCGGCGTATTATCATACGTCGATTCAATACTCATTAAATCTTTCCATTTTCTTATTCTGCTTGTTCTTATTTCACAATTTTCTCTATTCAATACTTCATCACCTATTTCAATCTCTACACCTTCATCATATATTTTAAACATTTTACAATTTATTCTTGCTTTCAGATGCAGTGGCATGCAGCCTGATAGTACATTTAGCGCATCCGTAGACACGGTTCTATAACATTTCGTTATAGCCAACATAAATGGGCTCTGTGTTTGTTTCAATTTTCTATCAATAACTACACCTTCGTTATACCAAATTTCCACAGCATACAGTAGTATTTTCTCAATTACAGTGAAGTAAATCTGTTTTATAATGCCGCCCCGTATTCCCCATGTCTTTTTAATAATTCTCGTTAATTTATAAAAGAACTTTAATGATTTTTCCTTAACCATATCCAGATGCTGTAAATATTTCAACTTGCAATCAATTAACACCCCTAAATACTTTAATTCTTTATGATACTTTATATTTTCACCCGCCAGCTTAATTGTTGGTTTGGTTTTGATAATACCTTTACTAGCAACTATTGTATAAGCACACTTATCAATACTGAAATTCAATTCATTCCTATTTGCCCATCTATCCAATACTTCTCTTGAAATTTCCTTAAACTTATCACTAACCTTACTATTAATCATCATCATTAGGTGATCGGCAAAGGCTTGCATATACCAATTATTACTGTAACTATCAATGTCTAGTAATTCGTTAATTATTATGAGCCACAATATAGGGCCCAGGGAAGATCCCTGAGGGACCCCTACGTTGTACTCATGCTCACCACTTCTCATAATAACTTTTCTATCTCTAATATAACTAATTATTAATTTATATAACTTAGGTTCAATCTTTAATTTATTTAACTCCCTTATTACATTACTTCTTCTCACAGTATTAAAAGCATTCTTAATGTCCAATGAAATAAGACAAGTATGTTCATCCCTACTTTTATTTTCATAAATTATTTTCTTGATGTTATTGAACGCATAATGCGTGCTGAGGTTCCTTCTGAACCCATATTGTGCTTTCGATAATAAATTGTTTGATTCCAAATGCGTAATCAGCCTGTTTGTAATTATTTTATCGAGTATCTTATTCAATACAGGTAACAGACATATAGGCCTATACGAACTCGGAAGTAATATTATTGTGATATTATTTCCTTGTTTTGTGGCAACACGTTATCTTGTTTTTGTATTTGGCATCGCATCAAAGTTTTTGTACATTTGATCGTTGCATGATGTATGTCTACAAAATAGTTATTAAAAGCTTAGTTCTCTCTCTAACCTGTTATTAGTGTTTTTAAATAGCACAATTTTAATAACTATTTTTTTTTGTTGAAATTTTGAATGCTGAACGATTTATCATGGAGCAGCTTCTTAAACCAGAACGATTTGATGTTGATCCTACGTACGCTAACGCGGAACAAAAATGGAGCCATTGGAAGAAGACTTTCGAAAACTTCCTTGCAACAATAACAAACATCGGAGAAGATAATAAATTACCTCTACTGTGCAATTATGTTAGTTCGACCGTGTTTCAGTTCATAAATGATTGCACACATTATACAGAAGCAGTTTCAATTCTGGATAAGTTGTACATTAAGAAACGAAATATTATATTCGCTAGACATTGCTTGTCGACGCGAAATCAACAAACAGGTGAAACAGTAGGCGAATACTTACAAATCCTGAACCAACTGAGCAAAGATTGCGGGTTTACTGATGTTAAAGCGGAAGATTATCGCAAAGATTATATCCGTGATGCTTTCATACGGGGATTAAGGTGCCCGCGTATCCGTCAACGACTCCTTGAGAATACTTCTATGACTCTGGATCAAGCTTTTGAACAAGCCAGAGCCCTTGAATCGGCTGAAGTTCACGCGGCCTCATATTTGGAACATTCCAATTCTGCGTTGTCTGTGGCGGTTGAAGATCGTTCTTTTCAGGAAGATGAAACTCTACCTACATCAGCTGCTTCCTCACCAAAATTTCAAAAATGTTTTTTTTGCGGAACGGTGACAGCATGTACAAACGGCAGCATGTACCTACGGTGACAGCATGTACAAACACACTGGCATCTGTTTCTAGAGCTGTTCATTGCCTTCAGAAGTCAATAATTAGGGCATCAGTCAACCATATTCAGCTTAATGCCTTAATCGACACGGGTAGCTCCCTAAGTTTTTTGAATGAGAAACATGTAGCTAAATGTAAAGTCAAAATAGAACCATATTTTGGGAAAATATCGATGGCTAATTCCTCTATGGTTACTGAAGCAGTAGGTTGTTGCAAAGTAAACTTAAGAATAGAAAATTTCACTTATCAGGATGCGGAACTGTTAATTATGAAAGACCTGTGCACCGATGTTTTGATAGGTCATGACATCCTAAAAGGACATTCATCTGTAGAGATTGGATTTGAGGGTAACAAACCTCCCCTAACAATTTGTTCTTTAGCTGTTGCACAAGTGCCTCCCGTATCACTTTTTTCAAATTTGAATCCAGATTGTAAACCGGTAGTTACTAAGTCAAGACGTCATACGTATGAAGACAATAATTTTATGACTAAGGAAATTCAGAAACTTCTTCAAGAAGGTGTCATTGAATCGAGTAACTCTCCATGGAGAGCTCAAGCATTTGTGATTAGAGGAGAAAATCACAAACCCAGAATGGTAATTGACTACTCACAGACAATTAACAAATTCACTTTATTAGATGCTTACCCTCTGCCTAAGATCGAAGATATAATATTAAAAATTTCAAAAAACAAAGTATTCAGTAAGATCGATCTCCAAAGTGCTTATCACCAAATTCCTATTCTTGAAAGCGAAAGACATTATACAGCTTTTGAAGCTTGTGGTAAATTGTATCATTTCTTGCGTGTCCCTTTCGGTGTTACAAATGGTGTAGCATGTTTTCAGAGAGTCATTGACAAAATTATCGAGGATGAAGGAGTTGATCTTACGTATCCATTCATCGATGATGTTACTGTTTGTGGCAAAGATCAAAGGGAACATGATGATAACCTAAAAAAATTCTTAGCTGTGGTGAAGAAATATAATTTGACCCTTAATGAAGAAAAGTGTAATTATTCAGCTAATTCGGTCCAGTTGCTGGGTTACATCGTAAGTGATGGTAAAATTAGACCCGATCCTGAACGACTGAAACCTTTGATGGATATGCCTGTCCCTAGAGACTCCTCGGCTTTACAACGTGCTTTGGGTATGTTTGCCCATTATTGCCGGTGGATCTCAAAGTTCTCAGAAAAAATACGCCCTTTGCTGGGGAAGAAACAGTTTCCTCTCTCTCAAGAGGCTGTGTCTGCATTTAATATGCTCAAAGAGGATGTGGCTAATGCTACCTTGGCCGCAATCGAAGACGACATTCCATTTAGAGTCGAAACTGACTCATCAGACTTTGCAATTGGAGCTATATTAAGTCAAGCTGGCCGTCCGGTTGCCTTTTTCTCAAGAACTTTGAACACGTCTGAGCAGAAGCATTCATCCCCAGAAAAAGAGGCATATGCTATCGTCGAGTCTCTGCGCCATTGGAGACATTTCTTGATGGGAAAGCATTTCGAAGTTTTCACGGATCAACAAGCTGTCTCTTTTGTGTTTGATCAGAGACATAGCAGCAAGATTAAAAATGAAAAATTAATCCGTTGGAGACTTGAACTGGCAAGTTTTAAGTTTGACATAATTTATCGTCCGGGAAAACAAAACATAATTGCCGATACATTATCTCGCATTACAGGGGCTGTAACCTCCCGAGTAGATTTAAGTGAGTTGCACAACTCTCTCTGTCATCCAGGAGTTACACGAATGCACCACTGGATTCGTTGTAAGAATCTTCCATTTTCTTTAGACGATGTGAGGAAAGTCACAAATTCTTGCTCGGTTTGTAGTGAATTGAAGCCCAGATTTTGCAAAAATTTAGGAACGCTTGTGAAAGCTACATCCCCATTTGAAAGGCTGAATCTGGACTTTAAGGGACCCCTCCCTAGTGCTTCAAGAAACCGTTATATCTTGACCATTGTTGATGAATTTTCAAGATTTCCATTTGCCATCCCTTGTAGTGATATTTCTGCAACTACTGTAACATCGAATTTACAGAATATTTTTTCCATCTTCGGAATGCCATCATTCATTCACTCTGACAGGGGATCAGCTTTCATGTCTCGCGAGTTGAAATCTTTCTTAACATCTCATGGAATAGCTACAAGCCGTACGACCCCTTACAATCCAGCTGGAAATGGACAGGTGAACGCTATAACGGAATAATTTGGAAGACCATACAACTTGCTTTAAGGTCTAATAACTAGGGGACTGAACAGTGGGAAGGAGTTGTGCAGTCTGCCCTTCATTCCATTCGCTCTTTGTTGTGTACTACAACTAATGCTACTCCCAACGAGCGAATGTTTTCTCACCCTCGGAGATCACATAATGGCTGTTCTATCCCTACGTGGCTTACTCAGCCAGGTCCAGTTCTAATGAGAAATCAGGTGCGTACGAACAAATATGAACCACTTGTCCAAGAAGTTGAACTAATTGAGGCAAACCCTGATTACGCTCATGTAAAACTTGCGGATGGAAGAGAGACAACCGTTTCTCTTAGGCATTTAGCTCCTAAAGGAGATCCTACCAATTTCTCTAACGACGAAAGGGTTAACGAAGAAAGCTTCTTACTGGATTCTGAAGTGCAGCCAGTAAATGACTCAGCTATCTCATCAGGAGACATAGCTGAAACGAACTTGGACACTCCACCATTGCGACCTGTTCGCCTTAGACAACCTCCTGCTTATTTGAAGGACTATGTCAGGGACTAAAAATAAAGGGGGGGGGGTGAATGTGATATTATTTCCTTGTTTTGTGGTAACACGTTATCTTGTTTTTGTATTTGGCATCGCATCAAAGTTTTTGTACATTCGATCGTTGCATGATGTATGTCTACAAAATAGTTATTAAAAGCTTAGTTCTCTCTCTAACCTGTTATTAGTGTTTTTAAATAGCACAGGATCTTTCTCCCCTTTTCTAAAATAAATAACCTTATCCTTCTTCCATTCCTTTGGAAAGTAACCGTCGTTCAAGCATCTATTAAATAAGCAGTACATCACTCTCTTATTAATATTATATGTTTCTTGAATAATACTTAATGTAAATCCCTCATATCCAGGTGCTTTGCCTTTTGACATTTCACTCATGTTTAATTCAATTTCAAGATTAGTTATTTCAATAGAATTTTCACTATCATCACTCACTTCCGTGTCCTCTTCCTCTTCTACTATCCTATTAAAATGATATTCTGTTAGAACTCGTTCTATTTCTTCTTCATTATCCACAATTACGCCTTTTAAATCCTGTACTCTTTCGGTTACATTTTGTCTTTTATCAGTAATGATATTCGTTACTGCACCAAAAGTATCTTTCACAGTTAATTTATCTAAATATTCCTTGAAAGTACTTCTTTTCGCATTATTGATCAACTTCTTATACCTTGCACTCTCTTTGAATTTAATCAGCCTATTCTTTCTATCTTGGGGGTCAGTCGTCTTTTGATACAATCTCCTAAGTGCTCTCACTTTGCTTCTTTTTATTCTTAAGTCCTCATTCCACCAATAAGAGTTGGAATCGGTCTTCTTGTTTCTTTTCTTCCTATGTTTCTTACATAATTTCCTCATTAAATTTCTCTATTACACCATCAATGCTCATTTCTTCCTCTAACTTTTCCATTACTTTTCTAAGTTCCATTCTAAAACTCCACCATCTCATATTCTTTATCTCCCATCTTGGATCATTAACTCTTCTTTTACTTACATCACCCATTACTATATCAAATCGTATAGCGTTGTGATGTCAGTGTTGAAATGTTAGTTTAAACTTATGCATATTGCCAATAGATGGCACCATCAATCATCCACCATTCTTGTATGTAATGTATGAATAAAACTTTAGTCTTCCTACTGCTACCAGAGAGGTATGTTGTGTATTATTTTATTCTTGGACTCATGCTGTATTTTCCACTAAAGATAGGTTCCTTTAGGTTATGGGCCCAGGAAGGTTCAAGAATAATATATTTTGTAATGTTTAATTATTTATGTTTAAGATATTTATTTCTATACTAACTTTTAGAATTAATATACTTAGATGTTCAGTCACATGGCATTGTTAGACCTAAGTAATAAAATACATGTGACAGTGTTATAAACGTTATTTTTAACTTTGGAATAGAATTTAATATTTATCAGGCAATTCTAGATTGAGAGTAATATATTTCAATAAGAAACTTTTATTGTAATTAATCTCAAACTTAAATTTTTTGACTGATAGATTTGTAACTGAAGTTAAAATTAAACATGCCTGGAGGAGACTCATTTTGCCATAAGCAGCTAATTGGTAGGGCTAATTTTATAGATTGGCAATTTGCAATGAAAATGCATTTAATAAAAAAGGATTTATGGGTATATGTTGATGGAACTAAGGAAGATCCAGCAAAGGATGCCAAAGCCTTGTCCTACATTGTAAAAGGGGTTAGTGAGACCATTTTTAATGATTTGAGGGAATTAAGTAGTGGAAAGGAAGCTTGGAAAGTTTTAACCAAAACATATGATGATAAAGGGATTACTAGAAAGGTTTCAATTATCAAAGAATTAGTTAATACACGTTATGTTGACTGTAAAGATATGTCTGATTATTTACACAAGGTGATATCAGCATATCAACAATTCAAGTCAACAGGTGTTAAAGCTGATGAAGAGTTAATTGCTGGGATAATTCTAGCAAATTTACCAGAACGTTTCGAACTTCTTATAATGGCACTAAAAAATTGTGGTGAGGATATAACTGTAGACAATGTTAAAACCCGTTTAATGGCTGAGGAGGTTAAACCTTTTGTGGATAATAATAAGGAGCAAGCTTTTGTTAATGAAAAATTTAGAGGAAAGAAATCATTTAAGGAAAAATGCTTTCGGTGCAACTTATTTGGCCATAAAAGTTCAGATTGTCAAAAACCGCCTCGACAAAATGGGTATGATAACAAATCTAGTAAAAGGGGAATCCCACAGCTAAAAATTGGTAAGAAGGAAGAAGCTTATGTAGCAGAAATGTATGTTGTAAGCTCAAATCCAAACCCAAATATGGTATATGGGTTCCTGTGCCTCATATCACATGACCCCACATAAAGAGTTAATTAGCAACTATCGAGAACCTAAAATCCATCAAATAAAAACAGGGAGCTCTGTTATAGAAGTTGAGGGAGAAGATAGTGTAGCTTTTGTTTTATCTAGAAATGGAGAGAAAGTAAATGTGACTTTCAGAAATGTTTTGCATGTTCCACAGTTAACAGCAAATTTATTGTCTATTAAGTACCTAAATAAAAATTTTGGAATGATCACCACCTTTACAGGTGAAAGGTGTTTTATCTATAAAGATGATCACGTAGTAGTTACTGGAACAGGTGTTAGTGATAACTTATATTCTTTAGACTTGCATACTGAAATGGCTTTAATTAATACCAGGAGCACATCTAATGAGTTATTCCATAAAAGAGTGGGTCACTTAAGCGAAGGGGGCATGATAAGGTTAAAGGATATGGTAGAAGGTTTTCCTTTTAGTGGAAAAATTAATGATTGCATACCATGTATTAAAGGCAAAATGCACAGAATGCCATTTCCAAAGGGAAAAACTAAGCGTGCAAAGGAATTATTGGGAATAGTACATACGGATTTATGCGGGCCCATGAGTATTGCATCCATTGGGGGATTTCGATATTTTTTAACACTAATTGAAGATTTTTCCAGAATGACTTTTGTTTATTTCTTAAGGAACAAGAGTGAGGTCTTTGGAAAATTCAAAGATTTTCAAGCACATGTTGAGAGGCAGACAGAAAAATCTATTAAGGTGTTACGTTCAGATAATGGAGGAGAATATATAAGTGGGGAAATGGATAGTTATTTAATTTCTAAAGGTATCCAACATCAGAAATCCATACCTTTCACACCAGAACAAATGGGGGTAGTGGAGAGATCAAACAGGACCTTAGTGGAAAGGGCAAGGTCAATGTTAGCTGATGCTCATCTTGATCAAATTTATTGGGCAGAGGCAATCCAAACAGCAACTCATTGCAAAAATATATCTCCTACCATTGCAGTTTTAGATATGACTCTGTTTGAAAAATGGAGTGGGGAAAAACCAAATCTTGAGTATCTTAGAGTGTTTGGGTGTCGTGCATTTGTACATGCACCGAAACAAAAACGTTTAAAATGGGATGTCAAGGCTAAAGAGCTAATGTTTAATGGTTATTGTCAAGACAGGAAAGGGTATCGTTTGATTGATCCTACAACTTATGAGATAACTAATGCACGAGATGTTCATTTTTTGGAAAATGACATGTATTTTCAAAAGGAATGCAAAACATCAAAATTCTTTGATGAGTCTTTATTCAGTGGGAGAAGTAGGGTTAGAAGTAATTCTTCAGGCAGTGAGGAAACAATAAATAACCCAATCAGCAATATACAACAGTAGTTGTATATTGCTGTATGAGGTAGTTGATAATAATGAGGATAGAGTTAGACCAGAGAGCCCAGTTGCCATAAATGATAGGGATGATAACGATAATAGTTTAAATGTAAGTAATGTGGTTAATGATGCACCTACTTTGGGATGCCATCATAGGGAAGTTAGGCTTCCGAATCGATATCAGGATTTTGATACTAAAGGTATGCCAGATTTACAAATGCCAAATATAGATCATGTGTGCTATGTTAAATCCATGACTAGTGATATTCTTTCTGAACCTAAAACCATTGATGAAGCACTTGATAGTGCTAATGCAAATCATTGGAAAGAATCAATAGCTGAAACTATATCGGGCCACATTAAGAATAAAACTTGGGATACAGTAAATAACCCTAAAAATAAAAATATAGTTGACTGTAAGTGGGTTTTCAAAATTAAATATAACTCAATCGGGGAAATTGAAAGGTACAAAACTCGTTTGGTGGCAAAAGGCTTTTCACAAATTGAAGGAATAGACTATGATGAAACATTTTCACCTGTAGTACGATATGTCACTTTACGTGTTTTGTTAGCATATGCAGCTATATATGATTGGGAGATAGACCAAATGGATGCAGTCATGGCATTTGTTCAAGGAAAACTAAATGAGGAAATTTACATGAAAATCCCTGAGGGTTTTAATGAATATTATCATGAAAATTTGAAGGGGAAGGTTCTAAAACTCAATAAAGCGTTAGACGGCTTAAAACAAAGTGGCAGACTTTGGTATCTTATACTGGAAGAGAGGCTAAAGAAAATGGGTTTGTGGCAAAGTTCTTTTGATAGTTGTGTATTTATCAACTTAAATGAAAATGGAATTGTTACTATTTATGTAGACGATTTGTTGATCTTTAGTAATTCAGTGAATCTTAAAATTTCGATAAAAGAACAACTAAGTAAGCGGTTTGAAATGAAAGATCTTGGATCAGCAAATTATTGTTTAGGTATTAAAATTGAACGTAATAGACCTGCTGGGTCCATTAGCCTGAACCAAACACAATATGTGGAGAGTACCTTACATAAATATAACATGCATGAGTCCCATAGTGTTACAACACCTTTTGATCCAAATCAAGTTATATCAAAGCTTCAGAATGGTACACCAGAATTCAAAATTAAAGTATCATATCAAGCTGCTGTTGGGAGTTTGCTTTATGCATCTCAAGCGACATGACCTGACATATCCCATGCAGTAAACACAGTATGTCAGTTCTGCAACAACCCTGGCAATGTCCATTGGACATGTGTGAAGCGAATCATGAGGTACCTTCGTGGAACGACTGGAGCTACTCTCAACTACTTAAAGGAACATAGCAGTGATATTGTTAGACACTGTGATTCCAACTATGGAGGTGATTGTCATAGGGATATGACAATAATGTCACGGCCAGGGGCAGCAAAATCGAAAAGTACGGTACAAAGTAACATAATTGCGAAATGTAAGAAAGAAGCAGGGCTAAGAAGCAAATGGCCAACAATAAATCTAAGCTACTAAAGATAAAACTAGAAGATAAAAGTGCTGTAGAATGAATGGCAACGAAGAGAAGAAAAGAAGAAAGGAAGACTGAAAATTTATGAGGGCTATAAAGCAGAACACGTGTTTCATGATGTCGGAGCATGAGAAAAAGTGCATGGGAAAAAAAAAGGAGAATTTTATAAATCCCGCCCGCATTGCGTATTGGTGAAAAGGGGATGCAGAAAAGGCAGCCACGGACGAATTGTGATGACATATAATAATATGGCCAATGGAATGGAGAAGAGGCGGAGCCGGCATAAATTAGAGAAAAATAATATGAAATAATATGAGGAAGCAAAAAGACAGACAGGACACAGAGAGAGTTAGAAGTTAGCGTCAGAAGTGGTAGCAACCTAGCTAGTAAAATGTACGAAGTGCGCCCGATGATGATGATATAAGCCGTGACCGATGCCAGCAGAGCTGTAAGACGAATGCGCCCCATTGCCCAATGCCGTGCGTCTAGAATGACTAAAGGAGCCCTGTATTCTACCGTGTGTGTATCCAGTGCCTAGAATGACTAAAGGAGCCATGTAATCTACCATTTGTGTATCCAGTGCCTAGAATGACTAAAGGAGCCCTGTACTCTACCGTGTGTATATCCAGTACCAGTGACGTGTGTATGAATCGAAGTCCGTTATAGCTCCGTGCCCGATGTCCACAACGACGAGCCAATTATCATCTGTAAAGGTACGGTCCCTTTATTTCCTTTTCATATTATACCGTCATTGCTTCTCATAGCGTAGCCTTCATTAACTTAATAATATAGAGCGCGGTAGTGAAGTAATCAGATAATGGAAGTTAGCGAAAAATAAATGATAATTCGTATAATGAATTAATTCGAATAATGATTTTGTAGTGAATGAATTAAATGTATGTGTAGATGAAGTATGATCTGTTTTGTAGGAATGTATTATATTATATCATTTATGTTAATCAATAAATTAATTGGTCATATAAAACCAGAGTTGTTTCCTTCATTTGGGAATCACAATGCAATGAAATGAACAAATTAATTATATTCAGAAAATCATTGACTTATTAAAAGATAAATATTAAAATATAAATAAAATTACTAATTACCCACAACTTTCACCGTCACAGTGATGTAGGAGATCGACGTTCAACCACTGGCTATGTATTTACAATTGGAGGAGGGGCAGTATCTTGGTATAGTAAGCGTCAACCTACGATAGCTACAAGCACGACTGAAGCCGAATATATGGCTTTATCAGCAGCTGCAAAGGAAGCCATATGGCTTAATAAGATTGTGAAGGAATTGGGTCTTACAGATGTAAAACCCATTGTGATTTTTTGTGATAACAGAGGAGCTATTGCTCTATGCAAAAATAATGTCTACCACGGTAAATCAAAACATATTGATATTCGTCATCATTTTGTGCGTGAAGCTTTGAAGCTTGGACATGTACATGTACAAACTGTTTCCACATCAAATATGATAGCCGATTATTTGACTAAAACTGTCAACAGAATGAAACATGAACTATGTGCAAAATCTATGGGACTAAATCTGTAACGTGAACTTTTATTCAACTGCTGTATTTTTTATTTGTTCACTTTGATTTATCTTATTTTGTGACAGAATCTCTCACTGATTATATGAAAACTTGATTTTGTTAACTATTTAAACTAAAGTGGGAGTGTTGAAATGTTAGTTTAAACTTATGCATATTGCCAATAGTTGGCACCACCAATCATTCACCATTCTTGCATGTAATGTATGAATAAAACTTTAGTCTTCCTACTGCTACCAGAGAGGTATGTTGTGTTTTATTTTATTCTTGGACTCATGCTGTATTTTCCACTAAAGATAGGTTCCTTTAGTCAGTACATACTTGTCTACCACTCTCCACTCTCTTATGCACTCTTGCTTCATTCCAAAAGTAATTGTCAAATCAGGCCAGCCTTGTCCTGCTGGACCATAATAAGTAGGTAAGCTTGTAGGGTCTGTGGCAATTTCCCCCTCCTCTAGGCGAGCAGAAAGATCATTAAAATCGTCGCTAGCCGTGAACCGATTCTAAAGAATGGCAGACCCCCGAGCGAAGAGGAGCTACAATGAAACACCTCTTCGGGGCGCGCTACTAGAATAAAAGGGCCGCCAGTCTGGCGCCTTACCTTGACGTTACACGACAATGAGAGGAACGCCCTTGACACAAGACCCTAACGAGCTAACCGAGCGATGAAGATAAAATGATCATCATCGTTTTTGCACACGGCTAGGCAGTCCAGCCTATCCGGATCGAGCTGGAGAGACGAGGCTGTAAAATAATCCCGCCAGGGATCAAGCTTTTAAATAAGACGACAAGAGCTTGAAAGCCAGATTTGAGATATTGAGAGATTAGAAGCTAGAGTTTAGGAGTGATAGCTGATCTCCTAGCTCCACTCAATTTGAGTGACTTTGCTATTTTTTGAGGCTCAGCCCTCTGCATGAAGAAGACCGTTTCTCATCGAGAAAGGTCGGGGAAAACGATCTTAACTTGATCTCCCCAGTTTTGTTATTTCTGAGAAGCTGCTAGCTTCCAGTGGAAGAGTGTGTGTGTCGAGCCGACTAAAACTCTGTGTTAATCCACGTTTCATCTGAGGAGAGACAATCTCGTCTGATCTACATCGTTTCGCCAAAGGACTGAATCCGACGGCTATTTCTTCCGTGACCTGACTGGCAGTTCATCTCGCTACAGCGTCAGTGTGTCCCTTCCTCGAGAGGTTGTTCCAGAAATTCCTCGAACTACTCCGACTTCTACGTACTTCACTGTGTACTATATAAAATTAGATCGCGGCTTAACCGTGTGATTGTTAAATAAAAGTGTAATTCATTAATCTTAAAAGTCTCGATTTTAGTTAAGCTGTCTGCCTTACACGTAACCTGTGACGCTACCTAAAGTGTTTGCTTTTGACACTAATCGCAGGAATACGTTACAGGTCATTGTGTATAATGCCATCTAATCTAATCACTAAATCTATTATTGCCGCTCCCCGTACGTCAGTGGGCCTCCTTCCCCAAACCGTAGACTTTGCATTAAAATCTCCTAACAAAACAATTTTCTTTCCTTTATTTCTCTCTAGAATGTCTAGCAGCTGACCCCACTGTGGATCTACTCTCTCCATTTTCCCACCTGCAGGCGGTAAATAAACAGTTATAAATAAAATGTCTTTATCACCATTTCCACACTTAATACCCACCAGATATTCCGTGTTAATCAAATTAACATACTTGATACTTCTTTTAATGATTAACGCCGCTTTAGGTTCATGACAAAAATAGATACTCTGATAGTTACTCGGGAAACCTTCCAATCTATGTTTCTCACCCCTTTTAAAATAGGGCTCACTTGCAGAAATAATATGAAAATTTAAACTACTTGTAAATTCCTTTACTGCCTTAATAGACTTATTAAAATTAAGATGTGTGCATTTATACACAATTGGATTGTCATAGTCAGAATTAGAATCAAAACTGTGTGAAACACCAACAAAAGAAAGTTGAACACAAGTATGAGACAAAAGTTACTCGCCATAAAAAGTTAGATTCTTAATGCGCTCCACCTCGGCACAATATTTAGGGCACCTCATATCGGTGGGCATATGTTTATCGTCAATTTTCACTTTATTTACCGCATTAAACCTCAAGCAGTTCACACAGCATGTCTCTTTTACACATTCTTTCATTTCATGTCCTTCAGTCCTACAGTTTTTACAAATTATATTTGTTTGCTTGCAATACTTCTTTGGGTGCCCAAACCGCCAGCATTTATAACAGATTCGAGGCCTTACATTCCCACTCAAGTTTAAAACGCTTTAGGTTCTTAATTTTTGGGTACATCTCACCATTTATCAGTGGCGCCCCCAGGGGCCCCTGCCCCCCCCCCCCAAACAAGTAGAAATATTGATTTTGCATTATAAATATTTTTATTCGTTCATCTCGCCCCCCCATGCATTATAAATATTTTTATTCATTCATCTCGCCCCCCCCCCAAGAAAAAATCCTGGATACGCCACTGCCATTTATGCTTAATACCCAATTCATCCCTCTTTCAGTTTTATACTTAGTACTCTTAATTCCGCTCCTTCCAATTCTTCACTATGAACAGATAACTTTTCTATTAGTTCCTTATCCTCATATTCTCTTTGAACATTATACATACGAGCCCGCTTAATGGAATAGCCAATTTGCCACGAAAAATTATTCTAATAAGCGGGATATTCCATTATCCGGGATCACATTGACACGCCCACAATGTTTAAAGTTACAGGTAAACCTAGAAAGCATTAAAAATTACCTAAACCATAGGCATATTTAAACTATTATAATTAACAAACAATTATTAATTAAAAGTAAGAAACAATTTAAACACATTAAAATTTAGAAAATTGATGAAAAATGGGCTAATTTTATTGTAGAATATGCAAATTTCCCTTAATTTTTTTAAAATAATTACAATGTTACTTATTTGTTGCTAAAGAAGTCGGATATTTTAGACTGTTTACTGTTCTGTGTGTCAGTTTTCATACACATTCTGCCCAATAGAGGGAGAAACCTCCCCGTCTCTTCAGATGTTTTCGAAGAGGCTGATTGGGAGAAGTCATGACGCATGCGCGTCGGTATATGGTTTTTGTTTTTAGTAGTACAACTGTGATTCTCCGAGAGAGAACATCGAGCAATCCTGGGTATTGTCTCATAAAGGTGTTATATGTATAGAAAAGGATATATAATAAAAAGAGAAAAGACAGTTTCCAGTATCTTCCATCGGTATATCAAGAGACACCGGGTAGGTGTCCCCGAACCATTTTCTAACGTCAGTGGATTAAATCAACTAATTTCAGTGTATCCCGACATTAGTGGCGCAGCACGGCAGGATTGATTATTGATGGAAGATTAATTATTGATTGAAAAATGGAGCTATTGAAGATTAAGAGAGCACCGCTCCGTACGGCGTTTGCAAAAGTATATAATCTCCTTAAGGAAAAATTAACAGAAAAGGAACTGAAAATGACAGACATCGAAATAAGTCTGGAACAGTTGACGGATAAGTCAAACCGGCTCCGAGAAATTGATCAAGAACTGCTAGATGCCTTATTAACTTCAGGAGCAAAAGAGAAAGAATACGCTCAAGAATTCGAAGCTTGTGAAGTATATGTGGAAAAATTCGTACAAATAAAGACAGAAGCAAAGCAAATTTGTTCGTCAAGAGGTCAAAAAAGTCAAGTGGAAGAAAATAGTGAAAACGAAACCGAACCTAGAATTTCGCAAGTTCAAATCAGGTTGCCGAAAATTAATTTAATTCAATTTGATGGAGACCCCCGAAAGTGGCTAAACTTCTGGAATACCTTCATAAAAATTCATGAAGACGATACGTTGGACGAGCACTCGAAATTTGTGTATTTAATACAGTCAACGATCCCGAATTCCAAAGCACGCGAGATTGTGAACAGTTACCCCTGCACAGCTGATAATTATTCAAAAGTGATAGAGCACTTGCGAACTAGATTTTGAAATACCCAGATTCTTATACAAATTTATGTTCGTGATTTATTACAGTTAGTTTTAGCTAATTATACGTCAAATCAAAAATTTTCGTTATCATCGCTTTACGACAAATTAGAGACTAAATTACGAGCGTTGGAATCGCTTGGTGTCACTAAGGATAAATATGCCAGCATAATATTCCCTCTAGTTGCATCCTGTTTGCCCACGGATATATTACGAATTTGGGAAAGAGAACGGGAAAAGTCCACAGAAATTAGAGGTAAGACAGATTTAGATTCTCTTCTTGAGTTTTTAAAAACTGAAGTATTAACTGAAGAACGCATGCTATTAGCGCACGATGATTTCGGTTTGAACAAACCCAAAAGGAGTTCAAAAAATAAAGATTTAATGGAATCAGATATCCCTACTTGTCACGAATTGTGGGTAGGAGAGAAAAAATCGACGCCTAATAAGATAAAAATAGAATTATGTTTTTTCTGTGAGAAGCCTCACCCGACAGAAAAATGCTTTAAAGCAGAAACGCTTTCCTATCAGGAAAAGAAAGATTTGTTATATAAAAAAGGAGTTTGTTATGTATGTTTGAAAAAGGGGGGAAATCATATTTCCCGCAACTGTCGGTTAAAATTGAAGGTCAGATGCGGCATATGTCAGAAAGTAGGTCATTTGTCTATTCTTTGCCCAACGGCGCCATACAAGAGTAAACAGACATTTGCAAGCTCTGAGTCTAAAGGGGAGGATTCGAAATCGGTTGGCAATGATCAAATACTTTCGTCGAGTTGTTTACAAGATGAGGGAGTTTTATTGCAGACATTAGTGGTTGGAATATCCAACGGAAGCAGGCAAAAAAACATAAGAGTTATAATTGACAGTGGAGCGGTGCAGTCGTTCATTTGTAATGACGTCATTGAGTATTTACGATGTGAGAGCGTGGGGGAAAAGAGATTAATTCATCAACTTTTCGGTGGCGTACAGACAAGTGAAGAGTTGCATCGCATGTATAACATTTGTGTAAATAGTCTTGATAATGATTTTAGTTGTGAGATGTTATGTTTAAATGAAGCAATTATTTGTTCAGATGTAAAAAGGATATCCTCAAAGGGGTCGTTGTCAGAGGAATTAAAAACTTATGGTATTTATGTGAATGATATGCAGGGTTGTTTTCCGGAAGTGGGAGATGAAATAAAAATGCTTATCGGTTCTGACGTCGCGGGAAAATTATTTACTGGAAAATTAAAATGTTTAAAGAGTGGTCCCGTAGCTATGCAAACAAAATTGGGATGGGTCATCATGGGAAAAGTACCAAATTTTAACGAGAAGGATACCCATACATGTGTTTCGTTACTGTTGAACGAGAGATCAGCAGAAAATTTTTGGAAATTAGATACTATAGGAATAACTGACCCGGTCGAAGCGAAAACAAAACTAGAGTTGCAAAAAGAGAGTATGCTACATTTTGAGAAAAGGTTGAGAGTAGATTCCGAAGGTAGATATGAGGTTGCACTACCATGGGTTTTAGATCGTTCTAGGTTACCTAGCAACCGAGAATTGGCGGAAAAACGCCTAGAGACTACTCGGAAGAAACTAATGCACTCGAATAAAATTGGGGCCTATCAGGAGGTATTTGATAACTGGTTGGCGGATAATATTATTGAGGAGGTACGTAATGATGTACCTAATGAACATTATCTTCCCCACCGTCCAATTTTTAAGGAAGCTGGTACTACGAAAGTTAGGCCGGTTTTCGACGCGTCAGCACATAGTAAAGGAACCGTCTCGTTAAACGAATGTCTAGAAACGGGTCCGAACCTCCTCGAAATCATACCCTCGTTGATAAATCGATTCCGGAAGTTTCCGGTAGGAGTAGTTTCGGACATAGAAAAGGCCTTTCTACAAATAAGTACTAGAGAAGAGGATAGGGATTTTTTACGGGTTTAGTGGAAAGGTGTGAATGAGAAGGATATTAAGGTTTATCGCCACCGACGGGTGGTTTTCGGGCTTACGTGTAGTCCTTTTTTGTTGGCGGCTACTCTAAATTGTCACTTAGATAATGCTACGGAGTGTTTTTTAGACACTGCAAAGACTTTAAAGGAGTCATTTTATGTAGACAATTGTCTTGTGAGTTTCAAGACAGTTGAAGAACTAGACAAATTTGTGATGCTTTCGCGGACGCTGCTTTCGGCCGCAAAGTTTAATTTAAGGGGATGGAGGACGAACGGAGAAAGTGAGGTAATTTCTCAGGCGGGGTTAGAGGAAAATGTTTGTGTTTTAGGGCTAGATTGGAATCTAAAAGATGACACGTTGTCATGTAAAATAGAAACGAAGACGGAAGGGAACATGGTCGCTAGTAAAAGGTCCCTACTTTCATGCACGAATAAATTGTTCGATCCCATGGGCTTCACTTCTCCCGTTACTCTTTTCCCAAAATTGGCCTTACAAGAATGCTGGAAACAAAAATTGAGTTGGGACGAGAAACTCCCAGAACCGTTGGAAAAGCAGTTTTCTACGTGGCTAACGAAGATGACATTACTGAAAGAAATTAAGATTCCGAGATGGATGGAGGTTCGGGGTTCGATACCCGAAGATGTCAGCCTGCATGTTTTTTGTGACGCGAGTAGGCAAGCATATGCTACTGCTATTTTTATAAGGATAAAAACAAATGAACATGTTAGTGTTAATTTAGTGCAATCACGCACACGAGTTTCCCCACTTAAGAACGTAACTATTCCAAGGTTAGAGTTGCTGGGCTGTACTATAGGAGCCAGACTGGGAAACACAGTAACTTCGGATTTAAGAATTGCTGGAATAAAACGATTCTTTTGGTGTGATTCCACAACAGCACTGACTTGGATCCGGAGAGATGTTCAGTGGGGCACTTTCGTTTGGAATCGAGTACAGGAAATCCGTACGTTGACAAAAGTAGAAGAGTGGCGTTATGTTCCGACTGAACTAAATTCAGCAGATCTGCCTTCGAGAGGCTGTTCAGTAGAGCACTTTCTTCGATCAAAATGGTGGGAGGGACCCAACTGGCTGAAAGGACCTGAGGAGTCGTGGCCCTCCGAGGTTGAGAAACCTGACGAAGAAGTAGTGAACTCCGAAAAGAGAAAATCGGTGCTTGCCGCCACTGAAGGGATTTTCGTGCCGAATGATTGGTTTTATCGTTATTTCTCTTCATTCCCGAGAATTTTGAGATTAGTTGCGTGGATATTACGTTTTTTGAACAACGTTAGAAAAACAGACATATGTAAAGAAATTGAACTGTCGATCTCGGAACTTAAGAAAGCTGAAGAAACAATTTTCATTCTGATACAGAAAGAATCATTTTCGAAAAATGAAAAACAGTGTTTTAAGAACCTTCGAACACTGGTTGACGAACAGGGCATTATCAGAGTAAAAACTCAAGTGATGTACAGACATGATACAGATGATTTTAAGTACCCGGTACTTTTACCTTCCGATCATCGGGTAGTACATCTCCTGATTTTATGGGAACACCAGAGACTGTTACATGCTGGGGTCACCCTGTTGATGTCTAATTTACGCGAGCGGTTTTGGATCATCAAGGCTAGAAGAACAATCAGAGCTGTTATACACCGTTGCGTACGGTGCAAAAGGTTTAATGCAACTAAGACAGAGTCCATACCGATTTCGTTACCAGCTGACAGAGTGCAAGACTTTGCAGCCTTCCAAGTGACGGGTGTAGATCTTGCCGGCCCCTTATTCCTTAAAGGAGCTAAGAAATCTTGGATCGTTTTGTACACCTGTGCAGTATACAGGGCGGTACATTTGGAGCTGGTGACGTCGCTTTCAACCGAATCGTTTCTGCAATCTTTCCGGCGATTCATTGCCAGGAGAGGTAGGCCTGTCACAGTGTATAGTGACAACGGCAAGAACTTTGTCGGTGCTAATTCAGCTTTTTCTTCCATCGATTGGGAACTTGTTACGGCAGCGTCGACATTGCAGAAAATCCGTTGGAAGTTCAATCCCCCTTCCGCCGCCTGGTGGGGCGGTTGGTGGGAACGCTTGATCCAGTTAGTAAAACGGATTCTGAGAAAGGTTTTAGGAAGGGCTGTCCTTTCTTATGAAGAACTCCTGACCGTCATCTGTGACTGTGAACAGGTAATAAATACACGACCTCTCACTTATGTGTCAGAGAGTCCGGAGGACCCGTCTCCTTTAACTCCGGCTATGTTTCTCCAGACACTGAGCTTGTCCGATGTTGAAGACATCGATTTGGTGGACCGTCAGGGGTTAAACAACCGAATAAAACATGTACAAGGGATCCGGGATCATCTCCGGAAGAGATTCCGGAGTGAATACTTGGGACAACTAAAACAACAAACATCTGGCCGAGATGTTAAACCATTGTCAGTGAACGATGTGGTCATCATTGAAAACGACCAAAAACGGGCACAGTGGACTTTAGCCCGAATAGTGGAACTATTTCCAGGAAAAGACGGTCATTCACGAGTGGCTAGAGTAAAAACGCAGCAAGGAGAGTTCATCCGACCGGTTCAAAGACTTTACAATTTAGAGGTGAACATTGACTCTCCTTTCGAACCAATCGTCCATACCCGTAGTGGGCGGCCCGTAGTCGCTCCCAAAAGACTCGTTTATTGACATTCGAAAAACTTTGATTCGAAAGACAATTTTTCTTTTTTTTTTTCTAATTATTGTAATTCATGTTGTACATATGTATATAGTTATTGTAAATATTTTTTATGTCTTTTAATTTTAGGTACTATTTTTTCAGTCGTGAGAAAGAGTATTGATATTTAGAATTGTATATGCCAAATGTAAGTAAATTTTGTGTCTAGGTGAATTTACCAAAGGTAAATTCAGGTGGGAGGATGTCAGTTTTCATACACATTCTGCCCAATAGAGGGAGAAACCTCCCCGTCTCTTCAGATGTTTTCGAAGAGGCTGATTGGGAGAAGTCATGACGCATGCGCGTCGGTATATGGTTTTTGTTTTTAGTAGTACAACTGTGATTCTCCGAGAGAGAACATCGAGCAATCCTGGGTATTGTCTCATAAAGGTGTTATATGTATAGAAAAGGATATATAATAAAAAGAGAAAAGACAGTTTCCAGTATCTTCCATCGGTATATCAAGAGACACCGGGTAGGTGTCCCCGAACCATTTTCTAACGTCAGTGGATTAAATCAACTAATTTCAGTGTATCCCGACACTGTGAATGCAGCAAATCTGTTATTTGATTTTATAGTTTATAAAATAAATGAAAGTTTGCATTTGGCTTCGTTTCCAAGAAACGTCTTATAATATCACAAGCGTTATTAACTTCAACATGTGACGGAACCTTTTTAATGGTACATTCTTTAGTCATTATCGAAGTTTACAAAATTGGAAAAATTTTCTTCTGTCATTCCTTCTGGTGGTAAATCATTTGCGCTTGTAATAGATTCATCATTTAATTCATCATTTGTTACGTCTGTTGAAAATTTACATTTTACGAAACAACTTTTAACTGCGTCAGAGGAACTATTCCATGATTTGTTCATCATATGAACAGCTGTAAGAATTGAAATGCTTGTAATAATTTTACTAGTTGAGCTATTGATAGAAAATCCACTAGTATCATCTATGCAAGCTATGATCTTTTTAACGATTTATTTTCTATAATTCCTCTTAAAAAATGATATAATTCCCTGGTCCATTGGCTGTAAAATAGCTGTAGTATTCGGAGGCAAAAAATAAAGTGCTACATTTTCTAGTCTTACGTCGACTTTGTGGGCTTGACAATTATCGATAAAAAGGATAGCTTTTCTTTTCATCTTATTCATCTCATTGTCAAATGACGCTAACCAGTTTTGAAAGAAATTAGCAGCCATCCATGCTTTTGAATTCGCTTCGTATTTAACTGGAAGGGATTTTACACCTCTAAAACGTCGTGGGCTTTTGGATTTCCCGATGATAAAAAGAGGCATTTTATGACTGCCGTCAGCACTACTACAGCATAAAACTGTCAATCTGCTACATTTTTCCAAGAACTGGCAGCGGCTTCATCAGCATCACTTGCTTCACTGTGAATTTTTTTGAAAGAAATTTGGTTTCTTGCTTTCCATCTGCACAACAAACCATTTGTAACTTTAAAATCAGTTATATTTAACTGTTGTTCTAAATCTTCAGTGTCGTGTTGCCTGTCTTCAAATTATTTATTTTTTTGGGCGAGATTCGTATATTATTTGGGTTAGTACAAATTATTTATAATTAATAGGTATTTGGGTGCGTTGTGTTTTTTTATTTATTTTCTTGAATACAACCCAAAGCTCATAGACAGATTTGCAACCGAACAGGTCAAACAAACTTTGCTTCCAAAACCTTCCTTAGATCAACTACACAAAACAAAGATGACTGACTCCAATTTAACAAAATAAAATTGATTTATTTACAACCTTATCTATTTACAAATTAACTCAAAAAAACCGAATCACTAAATCTTCGTACACAGTTAACACATTTTACTAATCTTTTAGCATTTTCTCCTCGATTCATATCGAATGACATGTATTTAAATAAATCTACACCTTTTGGATTCAGGGAGCATAAATTTATTTATTTTACCTACGGCAAAGAACTACTCTCTCTCAAAATCTATATTTAAAAATAAACATTTGATCCCGCACTCAATCATTCAAATTCTCGATGTTGGGTCTGAACAAGACAAAATGATTAACACTCACTCAATTTGATGCTAACTGGACTGGAACACGGGTGACGATCTCATCATCGGACTTGGTAACTTCTCTCGAAAACGGGATTATGAAGCAAGCATACCGGGAAGAATCAACCGGATCTCCTATATGTCGTCACTCCATCGTGAAAGGCGCAATTATATCTTCTCTCGAAAACGGGATCATGATGCAAGCATACCGGGAAGAATCAACCGGATCTCCTATATGTCGTCACTCCATCGTGAAAGGCGCAATTCTCTCTTCTCTCGAAAACGGGATCATGATGCAAGCATACCGGGAAGAATCAACCGGATCTCCTATATGTCGTCACTCCATCGTGAAAGGCGCAATTCTCTCTTCTCTCAAAAACGGGATCATGATGCAAGCATACCGGGAAGAATCAACCGGTCTCCGACAGTTAATCGACAATCTCTCATCACCTGCGATGCTAAGCACCGGGGGGAAGGCAAACCCGGGCCGCATGCAGCAGTGAAATCTCGAAAAAAACTCTAAGTCTTCTATTTATTTATTTTTTATAACAATGTCCACGCCTTCTCGTGACTCCTAATCCATTCAGGAAAGCTTTCAAAAATCCACCACTTAGCCTCCATTTTCATTTCTCGGATTGGATAATCCCATAACTCATGCACGCCTTAATTACGTCATACAACAGACCACCCAAAGTCCAGTCCACGTGTTTTGCGGTCTACAGGTCCAATAAATTCTTTACAATAGGGTATTTTACTTTAATGTCAAACCCTGGTGCCATCCCCTTATCTGCGTCTGGAATCACCTACCCCCTATCGCGCACCGCCGCTTTTAAATTGGCTGATGCGTCCAGACGACTGTTCCGTCCTCTAATCAAAGGCGGCTTCCTAGCATTCTAACCGAAATGTGATGAAAACAGCCTTCGATCACTTTATCTCTCTAAAAATTTTAATTTTTCTTTCAAATCGAAAGCGCTTCATCACATTCAGCTTTCTGATTCAATAATAATCCACTAATAGGAACATTACAAGCTTGTTTTTCAGCAAACACTGAAGAAGAGCATCTTCAACTTCAGATTCTTTTCCTGTACGTTTTCGTGTTTGATTAAGATTTTTATTGCATTTCCAGTCGTTCAAGACTTTATTTTTTAACAATTTCGAAACTTGAGCTTGGGATATCTCAAACTTTTTTGAGAGTTCTAATTGCGTAGACTTATTTACTTTTGCAAACTCTATGACTTTTACTTTTTCTTTTAAAGTAAGATCTTTTCGTCTCAAAGACATTGTAAAGCACAAGAAAGGTTGCTGATTTCCCGAAAGCGAACTGTCGAACTAATCGCCGTAGAAAATGTACAGTTAAATGTTCAAGGTTAGAGACTCTCCAAGTTAAATGTTGCGCTTCTCCGAAGAGATTCTTTACAGTTGGTAATCTACGTCCCCTTCAAGATAAGGACCTGTTGAAGTTTCACATTTCCTTCACACACACACCCACTGACCACCATTCACTTTGGGGGTGAAGCTTATTGTTAATTCTCTGAATAGGGAAACACAGGCTCAGCGGCCGAGCAATACGGGGAGGGAGGGGGAGGGGGGGCTAGCAAAAACAGCAACAACGATGAATTGCCCTTCAAAATCGAAGAAATCCCCATTTCCTGCGTGGTGACAAAATTGCTTTGAAAGACATTCAGTTACTGCACATTCATTATTGCACTTAACAGAAAAAAATTCTGAAAAGAAGTGTGCGAAATAGAAAAAGATCGATATCACCATGGCTAAAAATTATTCCTTTAAGCGGGATAACTTCAAAACAATATATTCCATTAACTGGGAAATTTAACACAGAAACAAATTACTACGGTTTGGTACATTGAAAATTTATTACATTAAACGGGATATTCTTTTAACAGATATTCCATTATGCGGGTTTGACTGTATATTACAATATTTGGATCTTTTTTGGGGGGCTTCTCTATTTTACATTCACTTTTCAACACATATTCTTCTCTACTTCAATAATTTTGTCAATTTCTTCTTCTTTCTCAACCCCTATTAGAACTCCCCCTCTGTTAATTTTTTTTAACATTGTAACTCCAATCTTCAATTTACATGGATCTATATACGTCCGTACTGTTTCTTTTGTATCTTCTGCCGATTGCTCTAACTTAGGGTATACAGAAATTACATGCTTTTCCTTATCAGCCCTGATTCTCGATCTTGATCTCGACTTACCTCTCAATTTCTGTTTCACCGCATCAGCATATGCAGTACCTGAACTCTTTTCTAAACCTCTTACTAATCCTGTAAGATATGGCGAGTATCCCTGCTGGTTTTTGAAAACTGACACAATTGTATTGATATGGTCTATAACTTCCTCCTTTAACTCTTTTTCCAATTTCTTAGAGTTAAGCAATTGTATTGCTCTCTTCTGGCATTGAATCGCTGTTTGTTCATTACTCATGAACATATTTCCGTATACTATTTCCTGCTCTTTTTTCTCCCCTTCAACTTTCTTTTCATCTTCAACACTCACTGTGCTGTCTGTACTTCCTCTAGCAGAGCCCCTAGCACCTACGGCATTCCTCGTGGTCCTTACCCTGCTTCTTACACCACCACTTTTTTAACTACTTATATATATATATTCAAAATAAGCTACCGTGTTGATAAGCAATCACAAACAAGTTCATATATCTATCATTATCGAGTGGACATCAAAAAATTGTATGTATCAAAATTATCGTCCATAAACGTTATTGTTCACTATTAAATGTCTGTCTGACTGCTCAATTTGAGTACATAAACAAAATGACCAATAACACTTCCTACCTTATCTTCATTGCTGCTTGGCTGGCGAAGTCATAAATGCCCCGAAGTGCTACAATTCTTCCAGGGCGAAACCGCCCATTCAGCCGCTATGTCAGCGGCTTACCGTCACCAGCTAAGCCTTCCACGTACTTTTTCTTCTAAGTCCTTATTTTCAGTAAAATATATATACAAATTAAAGAAATTTTACATCTGTGTATTCCTCAAAGCGAAAACTGTCTAAAAACAGACAAATAAATGCAATTCAAGCAAGAATAACATATGAAATCAGCATAAATGCGGAGCACCGAAAAAACCGTCATTCACTCATGGCCGCCATCATCAGTCTTTTTTGAAAGACAAAATAATTCACCGATTACAACGACAAAAATATTTTTAAGCCAATTTTATTGATAATATAGTTACAGTAATGTGCAAATTAATTGGGACAAGCTTCATTTTTCATAAAATTCGTCCTTTCCCAGGGAATCCCTGCTTGAAACACTTTCAACTGCATTTTATTACGAAGGGAGGTTGGCCTTGACTAGTCTAAACTGGTTCGACCACGTGATCACCAGACGTAGAGCATTTTCGCGTCAGTTGTGTTTCAGATGCTGTAAGAAGTAGTCGATTGTGTGAGTTGTCTGGTTCTCACGTGTATGTAAAAAAATGGATAACACTCCCAGGAAAAGGTCTAGAATTCTTATCTTTAGTCAGCATACCTCTATGACTGTGGGAGATACTGCTGTAGGAGTTGGAGATGGAAAATCCAGTGTTTCTAGGATTATTAATCAGCAAAATAAGTTTGGGACAGTTTCTCCAAAACGGAAGAATAAATGTGGACGCAAACGTAAGATAATACCTCGGACAGACAAATTTCTTGTACGAAAAAGTAAAATGCATCCTCACAAGGCAAGTACAGATCTTCAGAGAGAATTATTGGCTTCGGGTGTAGGCACTGATTGATCGACAGTACGACGAAGGCTTATTGAAGCAGGGAGATGGGCAAGAACACCAATCCAAAAACAGTCATTATCACATGCTATGAAGAGAAAACGCTTGCATTGGGCCAGGAAATATTAATCCTGGACTGCACAAGACTGGAATAAGGTTGTATTCATCCACCGAGCACCAGATGAGAGCAAAGGACAGTGTTGCACCATGTGCACCACTGAAGGGAGGTGAAATGTTCATGCATGCGCAATACCAGAGCCGACTGCTCTTAACGCTAGTTGACCACTAGATGCTGTAAAGGTAACAGCAATAACCAGAAGTGGGTAATAATTAATTATCTTGACACTCACAATAACTACAACGCATTAATCTCCGCTGTCTCTGTATACTGCGTGTCATCTTTTTAAATAAAAAACAGAAAAGACAGGTGTGGTCCGTCGGCACTTTATTTTTGAGTGTTCTTGAAATAGTGAATGTGTCAGAGAAGTTCCGCTACGAGTTACTGAAATCATTAAGAATTTGTACAAGCATTTAAAGGTATCAAATGTCAAGTTTTGAAGTTTACATTCTAAATCAAATATAAACTGTTTCACGGACTGATAGTTTACGAAACAAATTACGTTAATAAGGCATCAACCCCCCCCCCCCTCCTCTAAAGAATGCTTCACACAAAAACTTGGTTTTCCCCTGGAACGGGCTGTTACAGCAGACCTTATGGCACATGAGAAAAATGAGGAATGTAGCAAATACAAAATTTAACAAAATTTCGGTAAACGTGCTCAAAAATTAAAGATTAAAATTTGTTTGAAAAGTATATGGCCCCTTTCCCACCTTTTGTGCAGTTTGATGTTTTAAAAAAGGGCTTCATATTTGCCCCAGTATAGCGAGAAACTACCAGTGGTGTATTTACGCAGCTAACAAGGCAAGCGCAAAGGCTTGAAAGAGTTAACTGATGCAATCAAATAAAGCTAATTATCAAAGGGCTGTAACATTCGTCGATGTTTCAGATGCGAAAAACTACCGAATCGTATTACCGAGTGAATTCTCTGTGAAAGCCTCCTCCCATAGTCTTCGCTAGTGCGAGGAGAATAGGCGTACAAAATCTCTCCATGTCCGTTAATTTAAGGACGGATCTTTTCCATAAGCAAATTAAGAAGGAAAAATAACATTTATATGAAAAGCATTTAAAATTATTGTACAATTCCTTTATCCTTAATACACAAAAAAAATATTAAAAATTACATTAATATAGCACAAACCTATTAAAAAGTGATTTATCAATTTGATGGATAGTGTTACCTAAAAAAATGTAGTCTTCTAAGAGCTGATTTACTCTTTTATTCACAACAGATGATTATAAATGTATATTTACATATGTTTACCATGAAGCTATTTTTGTACATTATACTAACTGCATGACATGACTCCTCATACAAATGCAATATTATAAATGTTTTTACTTAGGAGGTAGATTGATCCTGATGCAGAGCACAGGGATATATTCTGCCCAAGAAAAACACATTTATGACATATCCTTCCTTTTGTTATACATTTCTTTGTCTTGTCTTCATTAGTAGAGGGCCATATCTTGTGAATCATCAAACATCATACTTTCACTATATGTAGTCTGTCCTTCTTCAAACTGCGGATATAATTTGGATATCAATTTAAAATGATATTTATGTTTTTAAAGTAATTGAAAAGTATATTAAACACATGTTGAAATTCTTCAAATATATATTTTCAACATTAAAAAAAAAACACCAAAATAATAATGTGTGAAAAATGTAAGTAAAGATCAAAAATACATAATACTGTTAAGGTGTTAACACAAAAATCTTAAAAACAGGTAGTTTATCTTAAATCTCGAAAAAATAACAAAAATGTAAATTATTACTATCAAGTTAAATCAATTACAGTCAATATACAAATAAATATATGAAGTGAATTCTCACCTGAAATAACACCTGTAAAACACAGTAGTTAGGGAAAAAGTTTAATCAAATCAATCAGTAATGCAAAAATCTTAAATTTTAAAAAGCTACATAAATATAAAAATTTCATATACAATTTTTTGCCTGGATACAAAAAATTAAAATTTGTGACAGTTTATTTTTATCTGATGCATAAAATCTTACTTCAAACAACATTTTAAACAGAAACTGAATGAAATGATTGTGACTCTCTGATGACAAATCAATGTCTACACTTAGTGCTTTACAGGTGAAACTAACTGACAACAAATAAAGCTTCTAACAACTTACATCATCTGATTTTAGCCAAACTGATAGAATCTTTTTGCTATAAGTATCTGTAAATCCTAAAAGATAATCCATATCACACTCTAGGGAGCTTGATTCCTCAGAAGTTGGACCAATTATAGCTGATAACTATAAAAAAATGAAAACCCAGATTTATATACAAATACAGATGACTAGGCATTATTTCAAATGTTTAAAAAACTGAAATTGAATATTCAAAATTTCTTACATTTGCTTCAGCTTTACTAAAATGTTGGCTTTCAGCAGAGTTTAAAGAACAAGAAGGACAAATTTCAGAAATTACTAGTTCCTTCTCAACAGAGGAATTTCTTAATCTACACAATGTGCAGTTTGAAGAAATTTCTTTGGGTGGACCTGAAAAATACAGGTATTTAATTTCACTTACAGAGAGGAAAAAAAATTAATGCTTTGAAATGCAAAAACAAAACTGACAGAATAACACCAGTTTAAGATAATAAAATAACATAAAAACCATTCTTTCTGATCATTGAAAACTTATTAACTCAATCAAATTAAATATTTTTGTATTTTATATAACATGCACATCTGTAAGTTTATCAGAATAATTATATTTATTTAATATAATATTTTTTAACACATTAATATTAAATAATATGGGGAAATTTAAATATGGAAATTTAAGTCATTCCTAGGTGTCTAATTTGATTGTGATTAAAATACTAAAATATAAGCTAACTATAGATGCTCATTTATTATATATAAACTATCTGTTTGAAATAGAAGAATAAAGGGAAAATTAAATTTAAAAAATATAATGTATAAAACAGAGAAGTAATTGTTCCTAAATTCGTGCTCACTCTTAAATGAAACAGTAGTAGTTTCTTTTAAAAGCCATGCTAACAACATGCCCCCAAAAATCACAAAGAACATACAGTCAGTTGAAGATAGATGCTCACTATTGATGTTTCAAGAGGGATATATACACAAAATACTATGTGCTTTAAAATCGTAAGATAGCCTCAATAATAATGTTTAATTCTAATTTATAGAGTTTTATTTGCAGAATGAAATTTTTAAAATATATGAACTTTTATTTAAAAAGGCATGTTCTTAAAAAACAAACTATGGTTTTTGACAAGTAATTTTTTATTGAGAATTTTTAAGTAAGGTAAACTATTAAAAGATAATTATGCTCTTAACTACTCCTAACAATACACATTCCCAAACATAATTAAAACATTAAAATTTAAATGTCAAATAAGGATTTGTGAAATTACCACAAGAAACTAAACTAGTCCCATGTTATATGTTCTTATCAGAGATTTAAGTCATTATCAAAGTTGAGATAAAAACAAAAAGGTATAATTTGTCCAATTCACAATACAACTGACTTAAGACAAACTTAGATTATAGCAACTGAATTTAAAATACTGAAACTGCAGAAAATTTACTCAATACGGAAATCATTCATTTCTTTTTCAAACAAATAAATACTTCAAAAGATATACATAGTTCTTTCAGGACAAACTCAAGTTTGATGGGAGAGTTTTCAAAATCATTTATAGTATGTCTGTTTTAATTCCAAAGGACACTGAAATTTCGCAACAACTAAATTTGTGAAAATAAGAAAATTATCCACTCAATATTTTTTTCATTACCCAGATTATCTGATTTAAAGTACTGTACATATAGATTAAAATTATTCAGATCATTAGAACTAAATAAAGTCATAATAGCATCACAACATTCCTCAGTAAAGTGTTTGCTTAAATTCTGATCAGGTGCAGTTAGTATACATTTTCGGCTCCCTAAACAAAATTAAACCAATGAAAGTCAACACACTGATGGATGTCCATTTTCTTATTCCAGCAACCTCATATGGGGTATAATTTCAATCTCACTGTTATTAGACATAGTTTATTAAGATTACATTATAAATATTTTGAGAGTAAAACTTTAGCAGTAAAGCATATTTAATTAACAATTTGCCATTTATACAGTTACTTACTTAAAAACCTATCAATATTAATTTTCAAATGAGAAATAGCTTCATCTAGATCCTCTGCTGCTTTATTTGTATCAGTACTACTTGATATTGATTCCTCTAAAAGTGGCAAGATTTTCTCAGGTGGTGTAAGTACACATCCAGTGCTAACCCGATATGTCTTTTCAGTAGATTCAGACTGCTTAAAATCCTGATAAAAGATATCACCTAATGATGTAGACTGTAACACAGTAAATCCAATTTCTTTGTCATCTGGAGCTATGCATACCCCAATTAAAGGGCTTGACAGTCTTGAAAAAAATTCATCATCAACATGATAACAGTGAAGCTTTAGAGACTCTAAACAATCAGTAGGAGATGACAGGAGTAAAGGGGGAGTCAATGAAACAGGCTGAATATTTGTTTCATGTGAAAATAAGAATGATGCTAATTCTTGTGTTTCCTGGGTTCCGATCACAATACAGCTTACATTGCTATCCAAATCAGTGCATTCTAGGTAGATAGGAGGATCTCTCAGTGTGTGATTCCAGTAAAGAACCTACATTTAAAGGAATAGAATAAATTATTTCACTCTACATGAACAAAAATATGAAGACATACATAAACCAGCATATATACATATACAGTGGAATCTCGATCTATCATTTTGCAAGGGACCGACTAAACTAAACGATAAATGCAAGAAAACGATACATGCAGGAACATAACAAAGCAATATGATCACCGGGACTGGGGTAAATAAATGACACATATGGGGAAACGATTCGGGGAATGATCAATCGAGATTCCACTGTATATACATATACACACCCGATTCACTTTTTGCACAGTTTTGAAATAACACAGCCCAAGAAAAAGAAACGATTATTTTTTTAAAACTTTAACATGGTTTAAAACTTTAAAGAAAATAAAAAAAAATTGTTTTATAGCGAAATTAGAGAAAATTGCCAGTGGTTTTAAGGCAGCTACAGACAATTTAACTTTTTTCTTATGTAGCAACACTTCAGAGCACTGTATGTCAAAACTGTTATTAATTAATCAATCAGTTTGTTCACATGCTATGAACTTCATGGACTCAAATAAATTACCAGTTCATTGGAGAGCCAATAAAAAATGGCTGACAGCAGAAATATTTGCCGATTGGTTTAAAAACTGTTTTGTTCTGGAAGTAAGAAGATATATGGAAGATAAAGGTCTCAAGTTTAAGGTCCTTTTACTTATAGATAATGTACCTGGTCATCCATATTTAGAAAACCCGAGTGCAAAAGTCATTTCTTCCCATCTAATACAACATTCTTGATTCAACTGCTTGATCAGGGTATAATTTCAACATTCAACTCATATTATACCCACCAAACATTTCAATATATTATAGATGAACTTGAAAAAGAAGGTACACATTCAATCATGGAATAAATTTATTATAATGAATTGTGTTAAATATGCTGCCCTGGCTTTTTCCAAATTAAACCTATCTACTCTAAAGGCATGCTGGAGATCACTTTGGCTGGAATGTGTAAAGCCTAAAAATCTTGTATCTAATACAGAGGCTGTTCACACATTTTTTAGACGATGTATATTGTATTCACAAAACTAAATTACATAAAATTCTTGTGTTTTAATTGTTCTATTTGACATCCCTTATTCTGAACTATCTTTTGACACCGCAATTTCCAGGATAATAATGCCTTTTGAAGTGTCAGAAGAGGTATTCTATCCCATTCTTCCTGAACAGCTTTCCAGAGTCCTGTAAGGGTTTTGGGACGACGTTTGGATAGTGCAGATTTTAAAAGTCCGAAAGCACAAAAATCCATAGGTGATACATCGGGAGATTTAGTAGGGATATCAGTGAAGGGTATGGCCTTGATACCAGTTTTTTGTTCCATTTCTTTTAGGAAATTTACAGGGGATTTTGATGTGTGACTGCTAGCTTTGTCCTGATGGAGTCTCACAGATCGATGGTACTGTGGGTAAAGCGATGGTATTTCATTCAGAAAAATTGGCGATAAAATATGTTCCTGATAGTATTTGGAGTTAATCTTGACATTTTTTTCCACTCTTTATTTCTAACTTGCCATTATAAGAAAAACCAGCAACAATCATGAATCCCTTAGAAAAACTTTCTTTCGATTCTTTGAACCATGTACTAAAAATTTTTTTCTCCCCTTTTATGATAATAAATAGCTCTTTTTGTTGCAATCATTTAAATACACCCATGATTCAACTATTGTGATAATTGTTTTCCATTTTTCTTTGGATAAGTGTTTCTCATATAGAATTCTGCAGCGTGTCCGGCGTTCAGCGATATGATTTGGAAGAAGACGATGCACATTGCGTTTTTTCACTTTCTAAATTTTTAAAGATTTAAATCAACGTTTTAATCAAAGATTTAAATTAACTAAAATTCTAAAGATTTAAATCAATGTTTATCATTTTGTTTACAGTGGACACTGAGCATTTTAATGAATTTGCAACTGTCCTTTGACTAGGGGGATTTTCTTTTAACATTAAACAACGTACCTTTGCAATAGTCGAAGATGTCCGTTTTTTCCTTGGATACTTGTTTGGAATTTTTGTCCCACTTGAGGTTTCAATTTGACGTTTTTTTTCCTTTCTTGTTGACGATATTACCTATCGATGCTTTAGATATCACAAAACCATGACTCTCACATCGTTTTTGGATAACGGAGTATGCATATTTCTCTTCGGAAAGAGCATAAATGTAGCCTTCGAACCACTGCTTTGTTAAAAACGCCATTTTGAATAAAAACAAAACTTTCAAGCCGCAGACGATAATTTTGACTTTTAAAAACATAGTACAATTGCAATTATTTCTTTTGCAGCAAACGATTTTTTATTACCGCTTACCAAAATCGTCTAAAAAATGTGCGAACAGCCTCTGTATATATATGAAGGAATTATACTCTGATATCATCACAATGTCACTTAAGATTGTTAGAGAGGGCTTAGAAGAATTAACAATAGAAGATATTGCAGAATTAAAAATTGACGTAACTCTTAACGAAGAACAAATTCTAGAGAGTATTTCAGCAAGTACAATTCTAGATGGCCTCAAACTAGCCAATAAACTTGGAAATAATTTCCTTACAAATGATGACAATGTTGAACAAGCTGTGTCATTCCAATGTGATTTAAAATTGATCATGGCATGTTACGAAGAATCATAAAAAACTAACAAAAACAAAATCACAGCATCTGATAATTACTCAACAGATTGTATATGAAGGTCATTTAAACAGTCTGCAAAATTCGAGAGATTGTGCCACTGCACTTAAATTATTAGCACGCTACCATATAGCATACTTTCAAGACACACATGTTATACTATAAACAGATTGGATGCTTAGTCTGTGATTGACAGCCATTTGAGTTAGTCAACTCTTGTTACTGCTCACACATTGGAGATAAATGAGTTCTTATTGATAAAATACTGCTTTTTATAAGGTAGTAGAAACTAAATGCTTGATAAATACTATGGCGAGCCTGCACCTTCACTTAGAATGATTTAGAAGAGATTTATTAACTTTTGTTGTGGCGAAATGAACACAAGTGACTGAATGTCCTGGTTGCCCTACCAAGGTCCATATGCTGAAATTGAAAAAAATCCATGATATAATGATGAAGGCTAGAAGACTAAAAGTGCATAAGGTTTCTAGGGCTATTGGGATCTCATTGGATCATGTATATAATATTTTACATTAATATTTGTATATGAGAAAGCTGTGGACAAGGTAGGTGGCCGAGTTTGCTGACAATCAATAAAAACATGAACGAGTGAACATTTTGAAGCACAACTTGGAGTTGTCTCAAAGAAATCAAGATGAATTTTCGCATTGTTTTTTAGTAACAGCTGATGAAACATGGATATATCACTACTAGCTAGAAGTGAAAGAATAGGTGTACCTGCACCAGAAAAAGATTTTATCAGCAGGAAAGATTACGGTCACTGTTTTTTGAGATGCCCATGGTATAATCTTTATTAACTACTATGAAAATGGCTAAACAATCACCAGAGAGTATTGTGAATCTTTACTGGATCATTTAAATAATGAAAATAAGACAAAAAAATTGACATTTAGAGATAAAAATGTTATCTTGCCCCATGACAATGGTCTGGTTTATTCATATGTAATTGTGGTGCAAAACTGTTAAAATTATGCTACAAAATAGTTCCCATCACACCAGATTTGCCCACCCACCCCTCAAACAACTACCTGTTCCCAGATGTGAAAAAAATTCTTACAGGGCAGAAATTTGTATAAAATTCCCAAGTGATTAATAAAACAAATGCTTATTTTGCAGAGTTGGAAAACTCTTATTTTATGTAGGGGATGAAAAGGCTTGAAAATCATTGAACCTAATGTAGGTTCATCAACCTTAAAGGAGATTATGTAGAAAAATTTATAAAAACTTTTTTAAAGATATGTTCTTTCATTATTATTGCATAAACTTATGAAACAACCCTTGCAGAGTAAGATATTTGTAAGTACATCTAAATTCTTTAATATTATCCAAAATTTATATAATTTTAAGTTTAGTGATTGACTTGTATTTTATATTAATTATTCATGTTCAAAAAAAGATACTTACTGGTATCTTAGGATACCTTTCATCACAAAAGATTAAGTGATGACTTGATGAAAGTAAATGCTGAAATGGATTTTGAGTACATTGTTTCATAGCAACCAATTCTTCACCTACATAACATGATGGGTTATCTATGCTAAAAACTTCTTTCTTTGTTCTGCTCTGAAAATAAAGTAAATAGGATGATTAATTTTGTAAAGCACAAAATATGAAAAAAATATCAATTCCTAACATGAACAAAATGGAAAAACAAATTCATAAGAAACAATCATACAAACAATTTTATTTCAGTTACAACTGCTTAGTTACATAAATTATCTTACAAAAAAAAAAAAAAAAAAAAAATCTTCAAAGTGCAACACATCTATGACAGCATGCAAAAATTTAAAACAGTTCAACTACACATTTAAATATTTCTTAACACCTTTTTAATAATATGACAACTTAAATAGTTTAATCTCCATTCAAGATTACTTACTTACTTACAAACACAAACATACACACACATATATATATATATATACCAGGGGTGGCCAAGCTCTTTGATAATCCAAGCCATTTTTCAAAATTTGAAATTTTTCGCGAGCCGCAATTAAATATGTATTTAAAAGGCATGCAAAAAAGGTATTAAAATTTTTTTTTACAGAAATTATATTTATTGAAAACATATAAATAAAAGTACAAAATATTGAATTTGAATATTAAAAATTAAACACATTTATTTTACTTCTCTTGATAATTCTTTACAATTTGGTGAATAATTGGTGACAGCACTTCTCAGTAATTCTTTGAGATGCTGGTAAGTTAATACTGATCGGTGTTTGGATTTCACGAATTTTAAAGTGGAATAAAATGATTTACATAAGTACGTTGTTCCGAATATTGAAATAATTCGACAAGCAGCCTTTTTTAATTCAGGATACTTCGATTCTGGTACAAATTTCCTAAATTCAGTAATCGGCGTCGACTTATATTTTAATTGTAGAGCTTGATCTTCTTGCATCTCTATTAATTCTAATTCTCCAGATGCTTTTTGGGTCATAATTATATTGGAAATGGAAAACTCACCTTGAATTATGTTAATTTCAAATGGATTCAGAAAAAAATCAAGAGACGATTTAAAATATTTCAAGTCTTGAAATCTATTTTGGAATTCTGTAAATATTCCTTCTAGTTTTTTTATATACTCGTTGAGTTTTTCTTGTTTAATTAATATTGGAACAAATTTTTTTAATTCGAGGAAAATGACAAAATGTTTTATTTTTAATGTTCTTTTGAAAAAGTTGTAATTTAGTTTGAAAACTAAATATACACTGTGAGAGGTCAGATATTATTTTATCTTTCCCCTGCAATTGTAAATTCCTTGTTTGCAAATGTTCCATGACATCAGTCAAAAACATTAAGTCTTGTAACCACTCGTCATCATCTAATTCTAAATAGGTCATTTCCTTTTCTTTTAGAAATGCAGTTATCGGATCAAACAAATCTACAAATCGATTTAATACGTTGTAGCTAGATAACCATCTAACAATGCAAAAGAAATTAATGTCATTTGGAAGTTCTTCGTCCTTTAATTCTTCAAGGAAATTTTTGAATTGTCGATGATTTTTTGCATTGGTGCGAATGTAATTTACAATGTGTAACACTGTTTTCATAACATCAGGATATTTTAAATATTTTGTAATGAGATGTTCTCGGTGAATTATGCAGTGAATCGGTATGAATTGTGGAATTTGAGAATCATCTCTTAAAAGCCCAATAAGACAGATTTTTTTACCCAGCACTGCCGGAGCTCCATCAGTTGCAATGCTTACAAGTTTATTAAGAGGCACATCAAAAGTTTTCATTATGGAATCTAATGCATTTTTAATATCGACACCGCGGGTTGACTCTTGAAGTGCTACTAAATCTAATAATTCTTTAACAACGAAGTCAGGTGAAACAAAACGCATGAAAACTGCCTATTGCGGAAGATCTGTGATATCTGTCGATTCGTCAAGGGCAAGCTGAATGCACTACAGTTCTTCAAATCATTTTTTAAAATTATATTCAAGAGATGTATTAATTGCAGTTATGCATCGTTCGGTTGTGTCTCGAGATGGGAATTTGCGAAACAACTTTGTGCAATGCTGCATTATTTGGATCTAAAACTTTAAGTACATCTTCCAAGTTTTTTTTAATAAACTCTCCCTCTCCATACGGGTGTTTAGCACAAGCAATATTCCAGGCAATAACAAAACTGGCTTCAGCCACATTATTAGCTTGATTGCTAAAGGTCATCAAAATTGACTGTTGTTTATTTAAATTTGATTTTAAAGAAGCAAGTTTATCTGATCTTAATTTGGAATTTGGTGGATACTGATTAGAAAACTGAGGATGATTGGTTTCATAATGTCGACGTAAACTGCTAGCTTTATAATTTTTGACCGTAGAATTACAAATAACACATAATGCTTTTCCGTTATTGTCAATAAAAAAGAAATTCTCCTCCCACTCATTATTAAAACTTCTATTTTCTTGCTCGTATTTTCTTTTTTTATTTTCGTTCTCTGTAGTCATATTTTTAAAAGAACTGGAACTTATTCCAAATCGAAAATATTACTAGAAGCCATTTATTGTGTTCTGACCCATGATACTTGAGTTCTGTTTAAAAACACACTTTATTTACACCAATTTACACATTTTATAGGAGAGCTACAGAACATTTTCTGGGTGGAAATGGGGTTAATTTACTTAAAAATGATTTTTAAGATATTTATGATTGAAATTTAACAGGTTTGTTTTACCCAGCATGTAAAACAACTCTGTAGAAAAGGAGGCCTCACTTAAATGTTTTAAATGATGAGGACCAATATTTACAAAAAATCTTTATTACAACAAATAAACAGTTAAATTATACAATGGTTAATATTCTTTAAATACTAATGTGGGTCTGTCATAACTGTATCTATATTGTTTTTTTATTAATTTTAACTGATGTTTTAACGTATAGATTATTAATTTAAATGAATTTAGAATATCTTAAGGATTAACGTTAGATTGAGGTGCGTTGTGAAAACCTCAAAAAAAAAAAATAAGAATTTAATTTTAACCGCAATAACCAAGTTCTAAAGGGAGTAGCGAGTACTTTAACGATTCTGTAATTAACCAAAAAAAAAAAAAAAAGAAAAAAAAAAAAAAAGAAATAACTAAAACTTACTCTTCAATAAAGAATTGACGATGAGACACAAGCTTAGGGGTAAAACACAAATTTTATTTAAACTTTAACTTCCTATTATCGTAATCTCATACAAAATTTAAAACTTGACAAGTAAGAGGCACAATTCCCCGATGACACACATATATTTTTTTAAAGAATTAAAAACATAACGAAATAATAAAAAAAAAAATTAGTTGGTGGCTGGTTAGAACCCCCCAAAAAAAATTTAAAATAAAAAACATGATTTAAAACTTTAATTTAAAAAAAAATCAAATAAAATGCATATTACCGGTTTAATGACTGCAGTCAAAAAAAAAAAAATAAAGAAATGAAATAGGAAAGAAAGGCCATAAGGAAAGATTAAAGCTTTTGGGAGTTTATAGGAGGGCATGCCCAATTTAAAGAAGTTATAGGCCTCTTGGCGAATTCAAGTCCTCCGTCATTTTGCAGGAACGCATCTTTTTTCAATCAAGGCATCAGGGGGGCGACTCTGCTCTCTCAAGGTACAAAAACTGTCTCTCTCCGACTTTTTTCCCCGTCAACTCCGGAGCCACTTTTTCACTCGAAACATCCGCATCGGAAAAAGTAGTTCTTCCTTCTCCTTCTCCTATTGGGGAGTCTCGCCAAGCCTCTGTTTGTATCCTTGCGTGCCGCAGACGTAAACAAGATGTTTTCCGCTTTTCGCGGAATCTCGAACTTCGGTGGTCTTTCTGGGGAGTCAGGGATTTGCTAAAAGCATTAAAATTCCGATGTTCTGGTGTTCTAATCCCTGAGATCATGGGAGAGTTCACAGATTCACGACAAAATGGCACTGCTGAAAGTATTGAATTACCCATAGCTGGAAGGGACAGGATTGAAACGGAAAAGGAGTAGAAACTTTTAAAAATATTTAGTTTTCTATTATTTAAAACAAAGGTTCTCCAGCCAATAAAAAAAAAAAAAAATTATAATATACCAGCCACCTATATGATAGTAATAATAATTTCATATCTTAAACTTTTAAATGTCATTACACTAATTTAATTTCATATTTAAAACTTTAAATGTCAGCACAACAGGTCCTCACCGAAAATAGGTATGTATCATTTATGTGATATTAAATTTAAATTTAACCTTAAAAATTCTAGTACTGTCCTTCAACAGAAAAGTAAAGACTGACTTACCCCAAAATCGGCTTGCCTGACATAATCGCAGGGCCGACTCGAAAGTCTCCCCACAGAGCTAGTTAATCGAGCCTGCAGGCCCACACCCGCAGGCCCAAGCTCTCTGCGTCTTTCTATCTGCAAAATCTAAACTCCTCTATATCTAAAAATCCAGGTCCCCCTCTTAATATTAATCTCAATTTTTCCTTATGCATTTCTACCTTCCAATCACAATATTTTCTTCTCCATCTTAACTCTACCTACGTCTTAAAACTCTATTCCAGTGGCCATAACATTTTCTTTATTAAATTCACAAAATCTCATTGGACCTATACTTTTCTCACATGTTTTCCCCTTTTCCTTTCCTTTATTTTTCTTACCACCTAATCAGTCTAAACACTTTCCTTTTCCTCTTGCACAAATTCCTTTCAATTCTTATATTCCATATTCTAAGGAGCTTTTTTTCGACCGACCCTCGCCTTTATGCAACTCTTTTCACCGAGGTGCCTCTTTATGGGAGCGGTCTTTTTAACTCATCGGTTACTTAGTCAAAGGACACTGTGCTATTCTCCAACGTTTTTCCCTCTTCACCATAAATATTTTTATTCCTAAACATGCTATAAAATATCCCTTTCTTGAGTTGACCACTACAACTGGCTCTCTCTCTAACCTACCTCTCTGTATCAAAATTTTATGGCTGACTCCTTTTAACTTATTTCTTAACCTTTTCAAACCGTTTCACAATGCATAAAGGAATCCTAAAATGGCTTGCAGCTGCTAAAAATCGCCGAGAAACCCTTGCTGGACTTGAAGAGCCAGCAAATTTACTACATCAATTTGACTGTTGACTTCTGAAACTAAAAACACTCACTAAAACCACTTACATCACACTTTGCTTCCTACTGAGTTACTTTAACAATATGTATTATAGAGGATAAAAGTTAATTTCCCCAAATATCATAGTTAATTTTATTTTTGTTAACATATTAACTGGTTTTAAAAATATTTTTCTCATGTGCAAAACAGTTCAGATTTCAATATCATTCACGTGTGTATGTTCAGTAAAATAGACAGAATCTCAAACGAAAAATTTTTAAATTTGGAATAAGTTAATAAATCTAATTTCAATTAGAAATGTTGCTTTGAGTGCCCACTCATAATATCCTGAAGGCGTCTAATAAGAATATCCTGAATATCAAAGATTTTTTTTATATAAAAAAGACACTATCAATAACACAATACATTGGCATTTAAATAAATTACCTTTTCTCGAAAGTCAATGCTATAAACTTTCTTTTCATTCATACATAATGCAGAGAACAGATGTGATCCAAAAGCACATCTCCAGGTAGGATATTGTAGAGAAAAATCATGTAAATCCTCTGAAATGCTTGAACACTTCCTATTGATAAAATGAGAAGTTTCATGAAACTGAGATAAAATTACTGAAACTCTTATAACAAACTGCTCAAAAATATTAAATTTTAAGGAAAATAATCTTCACAAACCTTGGACATTCAATTCAGTTTTGTGAGTTGACTACTACTTTCTAATCAACAGAAAATTATATTTATGATACTAACTAATGAAACTGAAAAACTGATGCAGTATGATTTGTTAAAATACAGAATTAGTTCACCACTTCTTAGTTCACACCATTATTGATGTTTGCCCTATAATCAAACTTACTGACCTTAAACAATCAAAACTGGTATGTTACTAATAACAAGATAACAAATGAATTTCATAAAGAATTTTTATATTAACATTTTTATGCTAATAGTAAAAACTATTTAATGACAGGATAAGAAATTTTTACTTCTTTTGAAAATTAAAAGTAATAAAATATCGAAACAATATAAATATACTTTAAGATGATGAAATTTTCATTAAAACAAGTAAGTGTCATTAAAAATAATACTTATGAGGCTTACAACATAGGTAAATTTAAATTTTATCTGTTGCAGGCATATATTTCAGTCTCATGAGATTTGAGTTATGCAATCAAAAACAAAATTTTTGAAGATCTAAATTATTCAAGATGTTTTTAACTATATAAGGCTTTTCTACCAGTGAAACAGATAGAAGTATATTGAGTTAACTGGTAAAGTTAAACACACTGACATTCTAAGAAAGCATTTTTAGCATTTCTCATTAAAAATATACTTTGTGATTCATATTGTGATGCTGATGTTTAATCAATCTAATTATTACATTACTTTAAAAAAAACACAGTTTCTAGAGAAATACAGAATGAATATCACTGATTTCTCACATCATAAATTTGATGGGTCCAGTGGCACCGGATAGGGGGGGCAAGAGAGGGCACTTGCCCCCCCCCCCTAGAAAATTGAATTTTTTGTTTCTACCTAGCTAGCGCTCGTAAAACATTAGAATTTTCATTTAAAATCATAAAGCCTAACAAAACTGAATACTAAATTGCAACCTCACACTCGTTAACGCAAGCGCGATAAACATCATTCCATATACGCAGGAGCGATTAATCGCCATTTTCAGGTACGCAAGCACGTTTAAACGCCAATTCCAGGCGTTTGCATTTGCGATTCAAAAGCAACCCTACACGATGTTTTTCATCGCAAAAGGGAATCTTGAATCCGATGCATTTGAAACGCGTACACGTTGACATGTGATAGGGCATAATATAACATAAAATAACATAAAAGTTTATTTTTTATAACCATATATATGTATTTTTAATAATAAAGGTGTAAAAGTTTTAATCTATTTTACTTTGCACCCCTCTATATTTGACTCTTCCGGCGCCACTGGATGGGTCTACCGTTATTTCCATGTATTACAGTAATATTCATCTCAATCAGCTACCAATTACAGGACAGTCCAGCACTGCCCCATGGAACAAAAATCTAGTAGGTGTTCAAGAACTGATGAAACATATGGGAATAAAATTGCATGTAAACTTGTATTATTAAAATTGTGTACCTAAGATTTCCTGGTCTTTATTGTATTTTATAAAACTGAAATTAAAAATAGCTAAAATACAAGCCACCAAAAAAAAGTAACTATTTCCTTTCACTATTAATTTCAGAGGGAATATTATCATTCCTAGAAAGTAAGTTATATGCACAGATATTTTCGGATTTCCAAATTTCTTTTTTCTTTTTCATGACATTAAAGATCAATTAATCTATATATATATAAAACAGTTCCATAACTGACTGACAGATAACGAACAGACCAAACCGCTGGACCTAAAGGGCTGAAATTTTGCATGGCGATCCTTCTCATAGTGTAGAGGTGCACTAAGAAAGATTTTTGAAAAATTCTTAGATTTTTTAAAAATTAAATTTTTAAGGTTTTTTTAACTTTGTATTTAAAATAATCTGAGGGTTATAAAATTTATATCATGAGAAAGATCATAAAAATTCCTTTAAAATGAAATCTTTTTCAAATCTTTACCTCCATTTTCTGTTTTTTGGTGAATTTTTGAAGATTAATTTTTAGAATTTAATTTATCAAATGCTGATCACGTGGTTTCTATTTTTTTTTGTGTCATACTTTAAACTAATTTTGCATCACATGCATAACAATGAAATAGAAAAAAAAAATTTTTCTTGCTAATGCGGCAGACGATTGGACACTATCCAAAAAAATATTAAAATACAGTAGAAGAAATGTTCCTCAGACTGTACTATATTCTTTAATATGTTCTATTACATTTAATTTGAATATTTTCTTCTACATCACTTTGTCTATAAAAATATCCGTTATGATTTTTTTAATAAATATATATATATTTTTTTGGCATTAATTGCAAACATTGATCGTTGTATTTAATTTGAATGTACTCCGTAGTGAAGCACAGGCATTCAGCTAGTAAAACTAGTCAGTAAAAGAACAAAACTTCAGGTTGGAGAGTTAAGAGCAGAAATTTAGGCTGAAGTTGAGAGATAGAGAAAGAGAAAAAGATAGAGAGAGAGAGAGAGAGTCCTATTCCCTAAATCTAAAATTATTTCTATTTTACAAGCATATGTTATTACTGAGTTTCAATATTCCAAAGCTTCATCATTCCTTTTTCATACACATGAAGAATTTCCATCGGGTAATATGGGCTGAAATGAATAAAAGTTTGTTATTTATATATTAATGAACTTAAATTAGCAATAATAACAAATGAAACAATTATAATAGTAATCAAAATAATAACAATATATGACACCAGAATGAGAAATGTTAAAATTCTCAAATATAAAATATTATAGCAAAAAAAATTTTTTTTTATGAGCATCATTCTAAAAAGTTTTTTCAAAACATTCTTCAAATTCCTCTTTTAAAACACACACCTATTTCTATTAGTTCTGCTACAAATTTTTCCTATTAACTTTTTTTTAAATTGAGTTAAAAACTAGGTTGGATTATAAATTTCTCTATCCCCACCTCCAAAAATATCTTTATGCCAAAAGAAAACCATTCCACAACTTTAATCTTTAAAACTGAATTCTAACTTTCCACTAATCTTGGATCAACATATAAGATATGTGGTTTTGCACACTTCCTGTTGAAAAAATCTAGTCTTTTTCTCTTTCAATATTGTAAAATAATGCAAATTAGCTGATAATTAAAATATCACTTACTGTTGTGAAGTGAGGTGAAATAGTAACTCACTCGTATTATAAATATGAATGTAGCTTTGCTACGATAAAAAATATTGTGTTTGTGATCTTAAACTTTCTACTAGTTCCTATCCCTAACCTTTCTCCAAGCAAAATGACAGAAACTCCTCTGATCATTTTAGTTTTGTATAAGTTCATGAATTGACTAGTCACTCTCTATCTTCCAATCACTTTCATTCTTACTTCTCTCTCATTTATGAGCAATAGCATTAGTTCTCTCCTGTATCAATAGCAATATTGGCTCCTAAAGGCGAGGCCCAGATGAAGCCGAGCATCACATTTCCTGTTGAGCTGGTGATCATTGCTGTTCATCACACCAAACTGGTAGTTCAATGTTTGTTTTTGTGGGAGAATGAGCTCTGACTTCAGAGCAGGAATGTTGTTATATGAATAAACTAGCTGAGTACTTGTGCTTCGCTACAGAGTACACTCAAATTAAATACAACGGTCAATGTATGCAATTAATGCCAAAAGAAAATATATACACTCTGTCACAAAAAAAAATATATGCACCCAGAAGAAATCGAGCTACTATCACGAAACTTGGCAGGAATGTAGTCTGGTAAGAGATATGCAAATGATTAAAATTTCGATGCCAATGAGACAAGGGTAAGCATGCTACGCGCATATGAGATGCGCAGCTGGGAGAGTTTAAAAGCATGACTGCTCGTGCCATAGGGTTATTCAAACAAATCTGTCAACTTGGATGGACGGTATTGTGACTAGAAATGCCTCTGAGATGTAACCGGCGACAGTACGAACAATTGTCAGACTTTGAGAGGAGGCATACAGTAGGCTTCAGAGAAGCAGGTTGGTCAAACAGGCGTATTGGCCACCACCTCGGTCGGAGCGATATGGTAGTTGTTCAGTGTTGGCAACAATGGATCACGGAAAGGATAGTCTACCATTGTGGAGGGTCAGGGAGTCCCAGGAACACAAATGCGTGTGAGGATCGCAAAATCATAAGAGTGGCCACGTCCGCACCAACAACATCGCTAGAATTGGTTCAATGCCATTTACTACCTTCCAGACATCTGGTGGTATCAAGGGAAACCACTCAGAGATGACTGGCCAATGCAGGTATAAGGAGCCGACATCTATTAAGACGCCTACCACTGACCCCACATCATAGGCAGTTTCGATTGGATTTTTGCTGACTGTGGGCAAGCTGGAGTGTGACCAACTGGAGGCGTGTGATCTTCAGTGATGAATCCCGATTCAGTCTCAATGCTGATGACCAGCGCATATGCGTGTGGAGACAGCCAGGCCACCGGGCCATTTCGGCATTTGTTGTTGAGAGGCATACAGCGATTATGCAAGGTGTGACAGTGTGGGGAGCAATTTGTTAGGACACACGATCACCTCTAGTCATCCTTCAACGCACTTTGACGGCACGCAGATACGTGGACGAGATTTTAACGCCAGTTGTACTGTCTATGCTATCAATTCGCCCAGGTGCCATTTATCAGCAAGACAACGCTCGTCCACATACTGCATGACTCTCCCAACAATGTCTTCAAGGATATGACGTACTCCCATGGACTGCCAGGTCACCAGACCTCTCGCCAATAGAGCACGTCTGGGACGTGCTTGGAAGGCAACTGCAGCTGTCCCGGAATACTGGTGAATTAACTGCCCAGTTGCAAAGATTATGGCATGATCTTCTGCAGGAGGTCACAGGTGACATCATTGATTCGATGCCACGCCGTATTTCGGCTTGTATAGCTGGCAGAGGTTGATTTACTACTTACTGATTTGTAACCTTTTTCATGCCATATCTTCTTAATAAAATGGTCTGTTCTTCTGAATTTGTAATCATTTGCTTAACTCCTCATACACTACATACATGTTAAGTTTCGTGATAGTAGTTCGTTTCCTTCTGGGTGCATATATTTCTGTGTGACAGTCAATGTATACAATTAATGCCAAAAGAAAAAAAATTATATATATATATATATATATATATATATTTATAATAAATAAAACAGTCAATGTATGCAATTAATGCCAAAAAATATAAATAAATTTATAAAAAAATCATAACGGATATTTTTATAGACAAAACAATGTAGAAGAAAATATTCAAATTAAATACAACGGTCAATGCATGCATTTGGTTTGGTTTGGAGCACTACGGTCAACCTTTTGCTACAGGAGGGCTAATTAGACCGGGACCTACAGTTTAAAGCTGATTCCAAATGGCTACAAACATCCATGCCAATAGTGGGACTCGAACCCACAGGATCTGAATTGGATGCCAGTGCCCTAGCCATTCAGCCATCACCTGGCCAATGTATGCATTTAATTTGTATGTTTAATATCCATAAAGCATACTAATTTGAATTGAATTCTTAAAAAACTTCCATCTCAATTAGTCTAGTGGTTAAATTTTATCTTTTACCATATTTCAATATTTTTTTTGTCAGTTTATTTCATTATGTATGTGATGCAAAATTAATTTAAAGTATCACAAAAAGAAAAGAAACCACGTGATCAGCATTTAATAAATTAAATTCTAAAAATTAATCTTTAAAAATTCATCAAAAATCAGAAAATGGAGGTAAAGATTCAAAAAAGATTTCATTTTAAAGGAATTTTTATGATCTTTCTTGTGTTATAAATTTTATAACCCTCAAATTATTATTTTAAATGCAAACATTAAAAAATGTTACAAAAGCAGCTTAAAAATTTAATTTTAAAAAATCTACGAAGAATTTTTCAAAAATCTTTCTTAGTGCACCCCTACAGTATAAGAAGAATCGCCATGTAAAATTCCAGCCCTTTAAGTTCAGTGGTTTGGTCTGTGCATTATCTGTCAGTCAGTCAGTCAGTTACAGAACTGTTATATATATATATATATATATATATATATATATATATATATATATATATATATATATATATATATATATATAATTGTTTTGAATTTAGAAAGGCTTTTTGTCTTTTATTTCCAAATGCACCCAGCATCGAGTAGATGCAGCCCATCAATGAACTTTGATTTTAATGACATTTGATTTTCCTGTGTATTTCGAACACTTACAATACTCATATGCACATACTACACTGAAAGCTCTTTTTTTTTATTTATTGTCTATAGCTATTACAGTGACACATTAAACATAAAAACAAAGGGTAAAAGAAATGTATTTATTTGAATTCGTAATTATGAAGCATTACTTTTAGTACTTATAATTAAAATGAAATAAATGACTTCATAGGATTAATATGATTCCATTATGGATATTATCTGCTTTTAACTAGCATTAAACCTATTTCTTGACTCATAAATGCCTCTCTTGAAATTCATTTAGAAATAATTCCATGCTTTTCTCTATATGCCATTTTTATAAAATATTCCATGTCAGAAACATGTTTATGTTTTAGCATATCATTAATAAATAAAGGATTTTTTTAAACAGAAATCAGTAAATAAATAAAGATAGAGCAAATATAACAAAATATTTCTTTAATTCAAAATTAATGTAAAACTCAACAGCATTATGTTGATTAAATTTTAAAGTTCTTTCTTAATTTACCATTTTAAAATTTTAGAAATTGATAATAAGTCTTCTTTTTCTATTCAAAACACATTTTCCTTCTTTTATAATTATGTGATGGTACACAAACAATGATACTGAATTAAACAATGATACTGAATAAACTTTACATGAAAAGCATATGAAACTGTAGATATTAAATCACTTACTCCAAACATAAATTATAAACTTACTTGAAAGCATGCACATAAAAAAAAATTTCTGCTTCTCATGCAAGGGGAAAAAAAAAAGAAAAGGTTGAGGAATAGGGAGGATTGTGCTAACCAATTATACTTTAATGAGGTATTAACAAAAAAAACTTGTTTAATATTTATGTATCATTAAATTCATTATGTCTTGTTAACAAAATGTAAGAAACAAAATAACTTTTTTTACAGATAAAAGATTGTATTCATTCCTCGAGGGAATGAGTGTTAAATAAATAATATTGATTCACATCGATATTATATATTTAACACATTCTTGAACACATTTTTGAGAGAATGAATGAAAGAATGACCATATCAGGGGCAGCCTATACAATAAATATAAACCAATATTTATACTTTAAAGCTCCATCTGATTATGATAATTTACTGTTGGTCTTATGAAATGGTATTCCATAAATGCAATATTTTATTAGTCTTTTTACAAATCTCCATGACTGTACAAATTGATCCACAAATTTCTTGGTTTTCCTAATGAGAATTATTTCACATAAATATCTAAATGTGTGAATTAAGCAACAGTTTCTGATCATAAAGTAATGCTACTAATATTTTCTTAGGCTTTTGTCAAACTTCCATGACTGTATAATAATCCACAAACTTCTTGGTTTTCTTATTGAGAATTACTTCACATAAATATCTAAAATATCAGAATTAAGCAACAGTTTCTGATCACAAAGTAATAGTACTGAATTCAACATAAGCAGTTTAAAAACAATAGTATAAAAATGAATTTCTTTCTAGTAATAAATTATGTACCTGATAGCCGTGTGGTAGAGAAAGCCGTGTGGTTCACGAACTCTTTCAGAAAAAATATCCTTGCTGGTCATATTCACTAAATGAAAACTGCTTTTTTGACGCACATAACAAAAATCTACAGAAAAAGTTAATTTAAATTTTTAAGAATTATTACAAACCAAAAATTTTTAAAAAAATGTTAATGAGCAATTATAAACTGAAAAAAATTACTTTTGTGTCATCATTTTATTTATTAATAAAATACTCTACTTATCCTGACTTTATGTTAGACAATACATGAAAAATTTGCTGTAATAAACATGATTTATGAAAAACAAAGATAGCTTTTATTTCTGTCCATCATACTTTCATTGTATAAAATACTGCTTTAATATAATTATAAAAATAGAAAAGTGCAATTATATATACAGTGGAATCTCAATCTATCATTTTTCAAGGGACCGACTGAACTGAACAACAAATATGGGAAAACGATAGATCCGGGAACATAATAAAGCAATATGATCATCGGGACTGAGTGAAATAAATGACACACATGAGAAAACGATTCTGAAAACGATCGATCGAGATTCCACTGTATATATATATATACATATATATATATATATATATATATCTTAGTAAAACAAAAGTCTAAGAGAATCATTCAACATCAAAGTAAAACTGTAAAATACATAAATAAAATCTAAATTACTTTCATAGTTTAATGCATAATTAGCACAGATGTGTTTCTAATAAAATTGAAATTTTTGAAGTATATTTAGTGCTTTTAAAATTGGGTAAAGATGAAAAAAGATGCATCCATCGTAGTTATATTTTTTCAGCTTACAAAAAAAAAAAAAAAAAATATATATATATATATATATATATATATAGAGAGAGAGAGAGAGAGAGAGAGAAAGAAAGAAATGGATATACTATTCATCAGTCTTTTAAGATTAGAAAAATTAACTTTCATTTAACAAACTAAGAAATAAATTATTTATATTGTAGTCATAAAAAAATATAAAAGCCACCAAGTCTAAAGGACAAGAAATTCTAATCTTTTCATACCTAAGGAATTTCCAGAAAATATTATAAGTATTAAGGAGGATTATAAAATGTAGCTATCCATATCTAAAATGATGTCAATAACTCTATCACATATGTTTTAACTTTTAAAATGAAAAAGATAGGAAAGATAGATAGGTGTGAACGTATTTGTGACAACTAATGACTCTATCAGCTAATAATTTAGACAGCTTACAAAGTACTAAGGATGTAGAGAAATCTATGAACACATTAAAAATGGCAACAGTGATGGTATAGCTAAATCAAAATCAAAATCTTAATGAAAAGAATGTTTAACTATTTAACTTTCACTGAAATGCAAATGGAAGTATCCTATCAGTAATCATATGTCATGTTATAAAAGAAAATTTTTCAATACTTTTAACAATCAGAAAAATTACAGTTTTTAAATTGCAATTTTTTTATTTATTTATTTTTGAAGTCACAGCAACTGACCACTTTCAGTCAATAGATGATCTTTCTTAAGGTCTAAATCTTAGGACTCTGAGTGCTAAGCATATATCATAACAATATAAAGCTAAAGAACATAAGATTATGGCTGCTCTCCACAGCAGTTAAATACCTATGACTGCAACAACAATGTGGGGAGGAAATGTACATTCATAGGAAAATAAAGAAATAAAAACACAATTGCATGGCACTATTTTAAAAAATCTTTTTACTGGAGAAAGAGAATACATTGGAAAATATATGCTTATGAATACTGAGGGGGGGAAATATGAAAGAGGACTTCTGTCGTATACCATATATTGCTGGTTCAATTTGTAAAATGAGTTCTTTTCCCAAATTAAATGTCATTTTTCCATGACTACCAGGTTGAAAATTGTGCACGCTATCACTTTGCAAAGGTGTTATACCTATACATAAAAAGGAAGAACAAAATTATTAAAATACAGCTCTTAAACATCAATCATTATGTATATATCAGATTACAGACTTCATTCAAATGCTACTTTTCACAAGATATTTGGCCCTTTTTATATATTTTTTAAATTTTAACTTTCCTATAATGCAGGAACAAAATTATATTACTATCAAAATAGCAAAAAATATGTTATTTTTTTTTCACTTTCCAAACATTATCATTCTTAAGTTTTTGAAAATGCCATGGGTAAAAGTATGTTTCCTATTATTTCACTTTAGTTTTAGGTTATTATAAATTTGACATCTAATAAGCATTGTAATACTGTACAGACTGCTAAGAAAAATTTAGATTAGGACAATTATTTACTACAGGAAATGCCAGCTTGAACTGGGGGGAAAAATTATTTCCCTTATACTTACATAATTTATTCAGAGCTCCAGCAACTGGGTGAAGAAGATTTAGCGTGTTTGAGGATTTGGAAACTCCTAGAGCTCCACCAGCATAAGCAACATTAAACTTCTAAAAGTGGAAAAAAAAGTAATATCAATACAAATGTAAATTAACTAAAAAATTAAATAGAACCACAGACACACTAAAGAAAGGTAACAACCATAAAATTATAAAGAATAGCTCCTTTATAGCAGCACATTTGATCTCTTAAATTGTTTTGAACAATTTGAAGGCATATACATATCTTTGAGGGCCATACTAAGGAACTCCAAAAAAAAAAGTTTGAAGCTAATATGTATGCTAACACTTTGCCCACCTACAGTCACTTTAACATCCATTTTAGAAGAATTTCAAATACCAACAATAACTATGTTTCTAGTGTTGAAAAAATAAGAATATAAATAAACTGAAAAGACCTGCATAAAAATTCAGTGGTGAAATGCATAATAAAAGAAATTTTTTTGACATGATGGCCAGAGATTAAGAGAAAATCCTATCAACTAAACACTCCACAAAATATATATACTTACCCCTTGAAAGTACCATGCATATACCACAGGGTATGTATAACACAACTTCAGATCCACTGCACTAGACACATTAATGGGCAATGGACAAAATATGGCAGTTAAAAGTAAAAATTAATTTAGTTTTACTAATATTTTATGAGACTTGAACTATGAATTTTTTTAAGGGAAAGGAAATAATTTGCAAGAAATGACAAAATTAATTTTTCTTTGGTAGTAAAAGTACATTTTAGAAAAAAAAAGGTATAAAAAAAAGAAACTTTCTAACAAGGAATATTATAAAGTTTATACCAATAATCTATACACTGAATACTACTTGAATTTCAGTAATACATGTTAGACAGCAGCAAACAAACTGTGCCAATTTTTGATAACAAATAATAGCTGAAAATTTTTTATAACAAAATTTAAATAGATGTAAAATTTAAATTTATCTTCTAGTATGAACAATAAAAAACCATAACCTCATTAACTAAAATATGATAGATTTTTCTGCTTGAATGTCATACACTACAAAAAATCACTATATAATTATTAAACCCCTTCTATCTTAGGTTGAACTTACATTGAGAGAAACTAGAAACAGTTAAAACTTTTGCTGTGAGTGAGAAACTGTAACAAACATGCTATTCATATATCTTATTCATATATTTCTTATTAAAATTCCTTTAAAATGGATGACGGATTTAAATCATAGAATTAGAATTTTGAATTACATATAACTCAGTCATGGTTATAAAAAATAATTCAATGTGGTATCCAGTACCATTCACACATACTATAAATATTTATTTAGTGATTATTTTAATTTATATATTCATTTTTTATTTTATTTTATTTTATTTTAAGTTAACTCAAACTGAGTTAAGTTAGAAAAATTTAACCTCCTCACAGCTGTGTGTACCTCTACCTGATAATCTGAGGCATATACTTTAATCAGAACCCTGCAAAAGAAATTAATTTATTGATTACGGACTGTTATAAGTGACTAATGAAATTCATTTTATGTGCCAAAATATTTTTAACAAATAATTCTCACTAGGAAAAAAACTAATTTTCTGTATTTCAATGGAGATATTGCAAGTTTATAGAATTGTAAAATGGGGGGAAATCTGACCGCTACAACTGCATAACCCTTAACTGGTAACACGTCACAGAGATGCTTAGGTTTGCTAATTTCCCATATTTCATACTTTAGCGCTACTTGTCAAATGAAACCTTCAGTGTATGCTCATGGTAGATAGTCTAAACAACGCTTGTGAAGTTTCAAGCCAATCAGTTGTGTTTTGTGGTTTCAGTAAGGTCATAACTAAAACATACGACACCTAAGAGATGCCTATTACTTGAAGTCAACATTTGTGCTCATCTTACAGACATGTATTACCTGTAACTTTCTTTTCTACTACGTGTGAGGTACGTACCTAACCAATAATGACAAGTTTTATGTTTGAATGTGTTTGCTCAGCATGTTGTTCTTCTCAGTTTATTTTTATACATATTTTTATTTACTCTCCTAAATGCCTTAGAGAGGTCTAAATCCTTCATGTTCTCAAAAAAAAAAAAAAAAAAAAAAAAACTAATTGTTTCCTCCTGTCAATTAAACTTTCAACTAATTTATTGATTTATGTTCTTGATAGATTACATTCAATATCAATGTAATTATATTCAAAAAATTTTCAAGTGATATTTCATTGATTGCATACATTTTTTCCTTTCTCTCATCTCCAAGAAATGTAATTGCAGAAAAAATATTTACAAACAGATTCTTGAACATAATTTTGCGCCAATAATAATTTATTTATTTATTTAATTTGATATACGTTAAATTTTTTTTTTCAGCATGGAAGGTATATTTTCTGCTAAGAGAAAAAAAATAATGTCAATGGATGCTCTTCCTGAAGAAGATGTTGAGCCGAGTGATGAAGAATTTTATTCTGATGATTCCTACAATGCCGAGGATGAAATAGAACATTCTGAACATGACACTGAGTCTGAATTAGATGAGCAAGACATTGAGGTTGAGGCAAATGAAAGGGTCTGTGGAAATTCAGTGGGAGAGCAAGGGTCTGTCTAGGGGGAAAATTGAGTCCATTTTCGGACATTTCACAAAATTCCATGTCAGAAAAACGGACTCTTCACAAAATTCAATATTAGGAAAACAAGCTCTTCATAAAATTCATTATTAGAAAAACGAACTCTTCACAAAATTCGTTAACAGAAAAATGAACACTTCACAAAATTTATTTTCATAAAATTATCCTTTCAAAATATACCCAGCGCGTAAACCCCAACCCTCCATGATTTTACCGCTGCAACGTAAACAACTCATCATCATTCGCTATTTAGAGTCAACGCTCATTGGCTGATGAGTGACGTCATAGCGGTAGTGGGTGCAGTGATCATATTTACAACGGAATCTTCGTAACTTCGGAAGCTACTGTTTGGCAACAATTGAGTTTTTCTTTCCATGTGTTTTCCTGCAGTTGTTCCGTGTGGTAAATTTTTCTGGATTTCGCAACGTTGTTTAATGTGTTATTCTTAAATTTTCTGAGAAATGAAGCGTGGACGACTCTCCACAGGAGAAGATTCGCGAAATGCTGACTATTATGTTAAAAAAGTAAAATTGTCAGATGCCAAGGGCTGTGGTAAAATTTTTAATTATTTTTCACCAAGCAATCAAGATGGCAGAAGTTCAAGTTTTGTTCCTGCTCATGATGATGATAATTTTGAAGAAATGATTTCTGCCAAAAGTGATAATGTTGGACAAAATGAAAAATCTCTTACCAAAGATAATTTTCAGAAACATCAAATGGTATTGAAATCATATGAACAAACCACAGAAGGTGAAGGGAATTATCATAAATGGCAATATTCCTTGAATATTCAAAAATATGAAAATTTGAATAATTGGATTTATTACAATGTATCAGCAGGTGGTTTTTTTTTTTGTAAACTGTGTTCAATTTCTTTTTCAGCAGGACCTTGGATTGATCAATGTGTAAAGTTAGGTGATCATCCAACCAGATGTATATCTAGACATGAATGTTGTTCGAAACATAAACAAGCAGCTGCTGCATTAAAAATCAAACCCCTTTCTGAAAGTTTAGAGGAAGGCTCAAAAATTGTAGCTAAAAAGGCTGAAGAAGCCAAGAAAAAAGTAATGACAAAGTATATAAAGATCCTCTATTTTATGATCAGAAGGCAGTTACCGAAAATTTTACATCACTAGTAACGTTCATTGGTGAAGATCTTGGTGATAAAGATATAGAAATGTATCTAAAGACATGCAGCAAAAATGCCACATATTTATCCAATGTCTCAGTACAAAATTTGACAGATGCCATTTCTATATTTCTTGAAGAATAGACCCTAACTTCATTACAGTTATGTGGTAACTTTGCATTACTAGCAGATGAATCAACAGACGAAGCCCAGAGGGAGCAGTTAGGATTAGTAGCCCGTTATAAAATTCTTGGACTTCCTGAAATCAAGGAAGAATATCTGGGACTTATAAACTTGTCCAAAGCAAATGCTGAATCAATAACAGCTACCATCGAAAAGTTCTTTCTGGCAAAAAATATTAACATCACTGATTTTTTTTTCTTTTATTAGATGGAACCAATGTTATGAGTGGGGAAATTTCTGGTGTGCAGAGACGAATGAGACATCTAGCTCCTCATTCATTATACATAAACTGCAGGAACCATAGACTTGCTTTAGTGTTTGAGCATCTCTTAAAAAAATTTAGTTTGCTACAAGCTGTAGATGCTTTGCTTGTAAGTTTATGGAAAATTTTTCATTACAGCCCATCAAAGCAACAAATATTTAAAGACTACAAAAAGATGTCTATGCTATTGATGTGTTAAAAATTCTGAAAGTATCTGCCACTAGGTGGCTTTCACATGGCCTTGTATGTGAAAGGATTGTTGAGAGATATATACCCCTTGTAGAAACATTAGATGCAATATTTGCTAAGACCAGAGAACCAGAAATGAAAGGAATTAGGGAACAACTCTTAGACACAGAAATACTGCTCTGCATTCTATTTTTAGCAGACTTTTTGAAAATTGTCAATAAATTAAGTACATGGCTCCAGTGTCCGAATATTATGTTCAGTATGATTAACATAAAAGTTTCTCTTGCTCTTGAGGAAGCAGATGAATATATTTCTAATATACATTCTGGTGAGCATTTTAAAAAATGCAACTATCTTTTAGTTTTTGCCAAGGAACGAACAGAATTAAGCATGAAGACACAACAAAAGAAAAAAAAAGCTAAATCCTGCTGAATGTACAGATGAGTTCAAGAAAAACTTTGTTAAACCCTTCATAGAAGATTTTAAAAAAGAAATGGACAAAGCATTTAAAATTGACAGTGAGGTATTGGGTGCCTTTGATTTATTTAGTTCATTGGATTTGAATTTAAGTACAAGAAATGATCCTGACAAAACGTGTCTCTCAGCATTGTTAGCATTTTATGGCCAAGAACAGAGAAATTAATTTCAAGGTGCAGTTAAAGTTTCAAAACCTGTTCTTGATGCTGTGGCTGCTATTAAAGAAGTACCAGAATTTGAGAAAGAAATTGAACTTGCAAAAATAAGTTTCGATATAGAAAAAGGAAATAAAGCAAAAACCCTTCTGAGGCATAACAAAAAAGAGCAGGAAAAGCAAATGCTTGGAAATAAAATAACTCTAATAGAAGCATTAAAAATTATAAATAAAGATCGTAACAACTTGTATAACATGCCAAATATGATGAAGCTACTGTCCCTATCCACAATTATACCTTCTTCCACAGCTTCTGTTGAAAGACTTTTTTCACAGATGAATCTTGTTTGCACGGAGTTGAGAACTCATCTAAAACAAACCACTCTGGACAGACACTTAAGGATAATTTTAAATGGACCAGAGAAATTATCTGATATGGAATGTGAAGAATTAATCAACATTTTTAAAAAAACAAGCAACAGGCACATACAGTTGCCTGCAACCAATGCTAGTTTGCATTAACAATTTCCTCCCACCCCCCCTCAATTTTTAATATTTTTCACATCACTTTTTTTTCTGTTTATAAAAAGATGTCTGGTCTTTTTTGTGCTAATTATGTAAAGTTATTTTTTCAGAAAAATAAAAATGAAATTCACAAAAATAGGACCCTGGATAAAAAACCTGGACAGACCCCTGGAGAGGTTGTTCCTGGCCCCTCTGGTGATGGGTCTTCAATGACAAAACAAAATAAAGCCGTCAATTTGATATCCTCCATGCATAACTCAAAATTTACCGACCAATCCAGTAATAAACCAGTAATAATAAGTTTTTACAATTCAACAAAATCAAGAGTGGATAATTTAGACAAAATTATCTCGAACTATTCACCAAATAGAAGGTCGAGACGGTGGCCCCTGACAATATTTTACAATATGATAGCGGTTAGTCTTGTAAATTCTGGCATTATCTATGCCAGCTAAGATGAGACGCCTATAATGACACGTTTTGACTTTATAAATTCATTAGCAAACAGTTTGTTAGAAAAACAAGAGCAACGTCAGTTGTCCATCCTAAACCTTCCAGATGACCTAAAAAATAGCACGAGACTTTCTTGGAGAACCTGAAGAAACAAGTAGCGCTTTTCAAGAAATTTCTGATAAGTTTCCCAAGAGAAAAACGTGCCAATATTCTCTATCAAAAAAGGAGGTAAACTGCATACAAATGTATAAAATGTGAAAATCTGTGTTGCCTAGAGTGCTCAAAAAAAGTGTGCAATTCTTGTGCTCCTGGAGTAAAAAAGTAATTTCTTTACGTGATGCCACTTTTAATTGTATTATTTAATTTTAATAGTATTGTGAACAATCAAATAAAACATATTTAGTTAATTTATATGTAGTTTTATTAAACTTGCACCTCTAAAATAAATTTTGTTATGTACACGTCTCACAGATGCATGTTACTTGAAGCGAACAAAATATGAGTGTTATCAGTTAAGGGATAAGATAATAATTCTAAGGTTTATGCGATTTATCAAAGTGCAGATAATCATTTCATAAACCACGAAATTATTATAACTATTACAGTTTAGTCCTTTAAAAAAATGAGTTTTGACATATTACAAGGAAAAACTAGATCTCTATTAAAATCAAGATTATGTCAATTAAAAGTTTCACAAAAAGAGGGAAAAAAATCTGGTAGCAAAAACTGAATTTTGGAATGTTTCTTGTAATAATGGAACATATTTTATAGAATTTTTTTTTATTTGTATTTAATTATTATAGAAATATAATTTTATTTACAGTTTATTTTTTTAAAAGGTATAAAATTTTGAGTTTCTTAATTAATACAAAACATCTTAAGTAAAGAAAGCTGTCACTTACTGGGAAAAAAACACGTTTTGGTAGATTTTCAGCAAGATGAACTAGACTTTTTGGAGCTTCAATATTGACTTCCTCATTCCCATTGTTTCTCCTACAAACACTTAAACGATGCTTCAAAGCTTTTATATCTGACCACCTGTTACTCTAAAATAAAAATTAGTTATTTCTCAAAAGATAGAACAAATAGCAAAACAGAATAAGGTGCTATTAAAAACTTTAAAACAATCAAACATGAAAAATATTATGTATATCTGAACTGCATCAACTTAAAACAATTTTACAAACTAAGCACAAAGATTTATCTTTTAAACAATCAAGAACATTAGTGATAAATTTCTAGCTTTTGAATTAAAAAAAAAATAAAAGTTAAATCAAATTAAATCTCAGACATGGGTCCAAACATATACAGTTTCCCTTTAGAAAATTACAAAATTTATAAATTGCGTTCATGACAAAACTTGAAATATAATTTTGCCAGTTAATTGGTTGTGGCTTAGTTTTAACAAATATTGCATTTAGAACAAATTAAAATCCATAGATATTGTAGTTATTGATATTATATATATTATTATTATATAAATGTATTAATTTTTTTTTCACCAAATTGAAAGTTCATGATAAAACTGAAAACAAAATTTACACTCAATTTTCTGTTATGTTCTACATAGTCATTTAAGACTGTTAAGACATTTAGTACCCAATAAAGGCACTATTTCACTTGTTTTTCCCGATTAAGGTGATTTGGGACAAATAGCTATAATTAAGGAAGAAAGAGTTAAGAGTCTTGCGAATCTTGAACTGCTAGCTTTCTGCAGACTTGCTGATACTTAGTTCACACGCAATGAGAACTAAACATCAGCGAGATAACATGTTTAATTGATGCCATATGTTAAAAGAGGTATTCTTCTCTACCACTTGTAGTAGTTTAGGAATAAATACATTATGTATATACATATATATATATATACACTCTTAGACAAAAATGAAAGATGCACCAAGAAGGAGTTATCTGCATGGGACAAAAATCGGTAGATGTGATGTATATGTACAGAAAAACAAATGATTATAATTTGAGATTAATTGGAGAATTTATTCATGAGAAAGAGCTTCACAAAGTGAAAAAGTCAATAATGAGGTGGTCCACTTTTGGCCCTTATGCAAGTAGTTATTTGGCTTGGCATTGATTGATAGAGGTGGTGGATGTCCTCCTACAGAATATCTTGCCAATTTCTGTCCAATTGGCACATTAGATCGTCAAAATCCCAAGCTGGTTGGAGTGCCCTGCCCATAATGCTCCAAATGTACTCAATAGGGGAGAGATCCGGCGATCTTGCTGCCAAGGTAGCATTCAGCAAGCAGTAGAAACTCTCACCGTGTGCAGGCGGGCATTATCTTCCTGAAATGTAAGCCAAGGACAGTGTGATATGAAGGGCAACACAACAGGGCATAGAATATTGTCGACGTACCATTGTGCTGTAAGGGTGCGAGGCATAGTTACTGTCTACCCTGAGTACACGGAATGAAATTAGCAAAGAATTTATGATCTGAAATGGAATTTTCTCCTCTTTAATATCCTGTCAGCTGCATTGTTAAGATGCACTGCAGTGTCACATGTTCATTCATTGGCCACCAAACGTTAAAATTTTGTATTTTCCGTTGAAATCTGTATACATATCAATTTGTGTTCAATTTGCATTACCCCTTCTTGGTACGTCATTTTTTTTTGTCTAAGAGTGTAAGTGTATATATATATATATATATATATATATCATATAATGAGCTTGCCAAATGTAACCTATATTTTTGTAAACATTCATTTCACAATACCATAATATTTTGAATACTTAAAACCATACATGAATTTTTTTCTGCAATTACAGTCATTGTTTAATCTGAAATATCTAATTACAGTCGAACCTCCATATATCGAAGTAGCAAATTGCCCGAAAAAAATTCGATATATAGAATTGAACTTTATTTTATCATAATTCTCCTAAAAAAATTAAAGCTAATTTTAGTATACGAAATTCCATTTCTAATTTATATGCGAATCCCATTAAATGAAAGTTAATAACTAAAAAAGGAATTAATATGAAGGATTTATTGAGTACTACATACCTATAAAAAAAAAATAATCCAGACAGTGGTTACAATGATCACAGTTACATTCTTTAAAAAAAACAAACTACGAATATCTTGCTGAACAGCCAGTTTTGCGGAAAGTTCGTATTTATTCAGTCCACTAAAAACTTAATCAGGGACATTTTCCGCGAATTGAAGTCCACGACATATTGTTTGAAATGCCAAAAATTGTGAGATTTCATTCTAAAGTGGAATAAAGTCTCCCAAGTTGTCTTGAAAAAAATTTCGATACATAGAGATTTTTTCGATATATAGAAACAATTCTTCTATGTAATGAACATGGAGATTTGCTAAGAGTTCGATATATAGAAAATTTCGATATGTGGAAGTTCGATATAGGGAGGTTCGACTGTAACTTACCAGAGTCAGGATAAATTTAATACACTGTTAATTAACAGATGATCTAGGTTTCCATAAATTGGCAAGATAAATACACTACAAAATTCATTAACTTTGCTTTTAAACTACTAACAACATTGATTTTTAAAATACTTGAATAAATTTAGCATTACCTTAGGTATATTTTAAAAAATGTATATAAATGTGTATATAAATTTATTTTGATAAATTCGGTACATCCTTTTAATTTTCTTATTAAAAATTAACTGTAAAGGCAAGTAATTGCTTAAAATAGAATAGACTCATAATAAAAAATAGTAATATGATTAGTCATAGAAATATTACATAAATACAAATTTAATAATATTAATATGTAGTTTAAATGTTTTTAAACAAGCATTTATTTTTCACATCATATTCCCCCAAAATGGCCTTAGAATTGCTCCCAGCATTTGGAGAATGACTGATGGCACACTAACAGTACACTAAACTCCAGAGAAATTCATTATTGCTCATTCAGGGCATAGTGACTGAAGGGGTCAAACCAAAACCAGATCATATGACCTGTGCTTGCTGACTTTAAAACATATAGTTTAACATTGCCACTACATAGATTCATATTATTCACGAAAATTATTTACCATTTTCATGCAGTTTTACCTTTGTTTCTAAAAAAAAATTATGAGTGGTCACCTCCAGTTATAAGCAGTTCAGTCATTTTTTTCACTGTTGACATAAAATTCCTCAAATATGACTTTTCATTCTTTTTTCCACCTCCTCTACTGATGTGTCTATCTATGCTTTATTAACTGCTTATCCTTTTAATTACAGAAACTTTAATTGCAAGGTTTTTAAGACTATGGTTTAAAACATAGGTTGTCAGTTCCTTTCTAAATAAATAACATTACTAAGCTTATATCTTAGCAAAATCATCTTTGGAAACAGGTTGGAGGTTTAGAACATGAAAACATGAAACAGGTTGAATGCATTTTACAGTATTAGAACACTAGTGCCTAACCACATAGAAAGAATTTTAAAACAATAATCAGGAAATATATCAAGAAAAATTTTTTAATCTAATAAAACATTTGCAAGTAATGTCATGATAGTCAGACATACTGACTTTTAAAGACAAATTTCTAGGTTTTGACTAAGTCTGTTTTACAATTAATACTGTTTATTTAATCTTCATAAATAACTTTTTAATATACTGGCTATGAAATTAGAATGTTTTGTAATGATATGATAAAAATTAGCCTGATGATAGAAAAAAGAAATTATGCTAACGGGGAAATGTCATAGAATTATGAGAAAAGGGTACAGCAAAAAGTAACTTATGATTTCTGCTGATCTGCTACAGCCTTAAATTATGATTAATGAAGTGTTACTTACACACACACTCTATCTCTCTCTCTCTCTCTAAATATCAAACTTGCTGCGAAAACAGCTACTAACACAATGGCTGAAAGCCCCAACTCACTCGCAGAATAGTTACTGCTTAAACAAAACCCCACTCGCTAAAAAAATATGTACATCTTAAATACTTGTTGCATTTACTTGTACAAACCCCATTGGCTGTGACGCGAGAGCTACGTAACTCCAGTCCTGCCTTCCAAGTTGAAAAATCTGCATATTTATTTTAAACAATCCGTTCATGACACGTTTTTAAATATTGCGTTTTCCAATGAAGAGAGAACAAATACTACACATCTTTATTAAACTTCCAATGTGCTATTAAAAGACATTGCAATAAAACATATATAAGAATAAAAATATACGAAAAATTTAAAGCAAAGCACTAAGAACATTCCCTGTTGTAAACTAGTACAATAGTAAAATATTAAAAAAATTAAAAACAATTTATGTTTTGAGGTAAGCCACAAGCATTATATAGTGGTTAGCATATCAGGCTTCCATGGTGTATGTTTAGGTTCAAATCTTAGTTAAGGCATAAATGTTCCTGTGCTGTCCCTTTATAGGGAGCAACATTGCCACACTACAGGTTGCTCCCATAATAAAATAGCCAACAAATTATTGGTGTGGATGGGTTAATGTACTCAGAACAAAGTACCTGCACATTGGGAAAAAAAAATATTTTGAGCTAAATAAATATTACAATTTACCTTAGCACTGTTTCTTACATAGGTCAATTTCAAGCAAAACTTATCAAATTCAAATTTTTCTCTTTTCAAAGCCTCTAAACATGGATCCTCTATATTCTGAACTGAAAAGCAGAGAAAATAATTACTTTAGATGCTAACATATCTGAGTCATTCAATATAATGGATGAAAGTATATTTTTATATTTTAAAGCTAGTATTACATAATATTTAAAGTCTCTTAAGATAAAGTAACTTTTTAAAACACTAGTTGAAAATAATTCGGTAACACATATAAACACAATAATCTGGTAAAAGTTTAATGAAAATATTAAATTTTCTACCAAGAGAGGATTCACAAGTCTTATAAGACTCTATTATGAAGAATAAACTAGACAGTGGTTAACACTGAAATAAATTAGAACATTAAATGGATGTATAAAATAATCAGCCACTTCAATCTTTGTAACTTCTATAGTATGACATTGTAAGAGACAATTTAAATTCCTTTTATTTAAAAATTAATATTAGAAGGGTATCACACATTCGTGTAGAGTATTTCTGCCTCTTGGAAGAGACATTCTAGTCTCATGGAAGATTGACACATTGACAGTTTAAAAATTCAACTTGCAAAGTTTTGCTGTTCTTAATACAGTGGACACTCGTTAATTCGAACTCGGTTAATTCAAACTTTCCGTTATTTTGAACTAATCCAAAGGCCCCAAAAAACTTGTATTGGAATTAATGTTAAAAATATCTCATTAATTCGAACTAAATTTTTATCACTTCGGTTAATTCGAACTAAAAATTTGACAACAAAAATTTCTTTTCCCTCGTTTAACGGAGAAAATACACACTGTATTTATTATTTTGTGTGTCAAAATCATCTGCATTTCTTTTCTGTGTAAAGAGGCACATGCCTGTATTCCTAGACTATTGCATTTCCTCTAAACATTAGGGACATCTGCACTTAACGGACAAAGCGATTTTCCGTTATTTGTATTAATTTTCCTAGAATTTCAGAAAAACCAGTCTTTACTACAGATTCTAGGGAGCTGCGTTAGTTATGCTTGCGGTGCAGACAAGTTAATTTAAACTAGTTTTTTTTCCTGGTTTGGTTTAGAGTGCTACGGTCAACTTTTTGCTACACGAGGGCTAATTAGACGGGACCTACAGTTTAAAGCCGATCCCGAACGGCTATAAGCATCCATGCCAACAGTAGGACTCGAACCCACAGGATCTGAACCGAATGCCAGTGCCCTAGCCATTCGGCCATCACCTGGCAAGCTTTTCTTCCTCAGTGTGTGGTGTGAACGTGTAAAAATTCAGGATGTCTACACGTAGAAAGTACAAAACCCTAACTTTGGAGACAAAGGTAGAAATTTTAAAGAAAGTAGAGAATGGCGAGTGTAAATCAAAGTTAGCAGCTGACTACAGAATTTAAAAAAATACCTTGTCAACTTATTTGGAAAACAAGGAGTCAATTTTAGATTCACAGGAAAAATTAAAATTTGCTAGAGCGAGGAAACGCAGGAGAAATGCGTCCCAAGAAGATCTAGAAAACGCTCTACTGCTATGGTTCCAGGATGTTAGATCTCGAAATTTTCCGATAAATGGACCTTTAGTGCGGACGTAGGCTGATGAATTGTCAAGTCGAATGGGTATTGAAGATTTTAAATGCAGTGATGGAGGGCTTTCTCAAGGCACAATATTTCTTATCAAACTGTATCTGGCCAAAGCTCTAATGTAAACGAAGACGTATGCACTAATTTTGGTACAAAACTGCCAGGGCTTTTCTCTACTTACCTGCCGAAAGATATTTTTTAATGCGGACGAAACTGCATTTTTTATAGACTCTTGCCAAACAAGACATAACATTCTAAAGGGGATGCTTGCGTAGGAGATAAAAGCAGTAAAGAGAGGATTACAGCTTTAGTTTGTGCTAATATGGATGGAAGCGAAAAGCTTAAATTATTAGTGATTGGAAAGTCCAAGAATCTACGAAGTCTTAAAGAAATTAAAACATTGCCAGTTGATTATGTATCCAACACAAAAATATTTACTTCAAATTGAGAAGCTGGCTGAACAATGTAGGCATCATAAACAAAACCAAACATCCATTTTACAGTTCTTCTTAAAACTGTAATTCATATTTTTAATTAAAATTTACTTTCTACTTCATATCTTCTGCTTCATTTTATGATTAAGGTAAGCCTGTATTGCATTTAATATGTTTAATTTTAGATAGCATAGTATAATATATTTTCTAACGTTATACATACAAGAATTTTTCTTCTTCAGTGATACACTTTTAAGGTTATATATATTTTCTCTTAACATTGGATAATTCGAACTTTTTTCTGAGAACCTTTGAGTTCGAATTAACGAGCGTATACTGTACTACAAATAAAATGTACAGTAAGAAATCAATCTAAGAAATGTTAATGCTATTGACACTCATATCTATGAGTATATATTTTAAAAAAAAGACGGCTTAAATATCAGTAAAACTATCATATAGGACATAAAACATTTTAGGTTGGTTGGTTTGAAGTGCTATGGTTATCTTTTGCTACCGAAGGCAGAGTACTTTTACCTATAGGAAAGTTTGATAAAAAATGGGCAAAAAATAGGTTTGGCTCTGAGAAATGATGGACAGGGCTTGTAAAAACACTGAATTCATGTCCAAAATATAGGAGAAGTGAAGCATCAGAAAATTGTAAAAGAACAAAATTTTCAATACCGTGTTTTCCAGACATGTATGACGTGTACCTATGATTTTAAACTATATTTTTTAATTTTTAGGTACATTCTCTGTATAACATGTACCCTTTTCTTGATGACAAAACCTGAAATGTACATGTGTGATGCTTTTATCTTTTAAAGTCATTCATTTGAAGGATTTCCCAAGGCTTTCGAACAATGGTATACTGAATTGACAAGTGATAAGGGGAACAATGTGTGTGAGGGAAATGCTTCAGGGAGTAAATAATTCCTGGTGCCTTAAAGAATCCAGAAAGTCTTTTAGTTTGGAACTTGTTCATATCCCATCTAATGGATAATACGAGGAAATTGATAAAAGAGTGTAACACAGACATGGCAGTTATTCCAGGCAGATTAACAGCATTAATTCAGCCTTCAGATGTGTGTATCAATAAACCATTCAAAGGAAATTTAAAACAACAATGGAACACATGGATGTTTGAAAGTGAAAAAACATTTACAACCAAATGCGTCATGCCAGTCTAGAAATAGTGTGTGAGTGGATAATAAAAGCATGGAATGAAATTAAACCTGACATGATTCAAAAGTCATTTTAAAAATGTAGTATATCTAACAATCTAGATGGAACAAAAGATGATTATTTATTTATGGATCGGAGTAACAGTGATGGTTAAGAGGAAACAGAATTCGATGATGTGCCTGAAGATATAACGGAAGACAAATATAAAGAACTATCCATGTTATCTGATAATTGAAAATTTCAAGTTGATAAGGTATGTCATTTCTTTAAAAAAAAAAACAGCATTTAGGTACATGCAGAAATCCAATTTTTTTTATGTTCATCTTTTCCTTATTTTTTAAATCTATTATTTTTATATCCGGTGTATAACACACACCCATAAATTTCAAGCTTAATTTTTGTATTAAAAGTGCACGTTATACGCCGGAAAATATGGTTTGTAGAGTTATGTTTGAATATATATATATATATATACATACAAGGTACCTCTGAACACCAAAATAATATTTCTAAGATCCTAATAGAAATGTACTTTGCATCAAACACTATTAAAAGACTACTATAATGGATTCTTTAAAAAGTTAAAAGCGAAATAGTTTCATCGCTTTTCTTTTAAAATGCTTTACTTAGTTATGTAATGTGTCATTAAGCCGTAACAATAGGTATATGACAATAATAAAAGTAAAGTACTTAGTGAATTTTACTTTTCACTAAACAGTAACATTTTAGCACTGCACATTTCCACATGATTTACTTCAACTGCATCATTCCCCTCAACTTAGAAAAATTGCTGAAAAAAGATTTAAAAAGAAGTGGATAGCATGAAACATACTATAAGTGTGATAAACAGATTCCCAATATACATATATAGACATGATATTAGTCTCTTGATACAAACTCAACATATGACCTATTTTGGTCATTTTAAAGTTTTTGATAACATTAAAAATGTTTAAAGACTAAATATAAATTTAAAAAAAAAAATTGTTTACTATAAAAATTAATTTTTTTTTTAGTATAGTAATTGATTCTTAAAGAGAAGGTATAAAGTTTTTCAAATATTAAATCTGAAAATGAGACTGTAATTAGAATTTTTAAAAAAATCAAAAAAAAAAAATCATAAACTTACTTTTTTTCAAAGTCAAAAATGGCAAAGCACAACTGTTAGCACTTAAAGTCATCCGTTTTCTGGCATAATTTGAGTTTTTCCAATCAGAATTATAATTTACATCAATACCAATGCCTCCATAATTAGGTGGATGTTGATCTCTCAATAAACCATAACAATAGGCCTTCCGTCTCAGCAAATCTTGCAATGCAATATCATGCCATACTGGTAATAATTTTGGATAAGAATCCATCCTCTCTAATTCTACATAAAAGAGGGAACAAATAAGTAAATACTGACCTTATATTCATTTGAGTTAGAATGAAAATATTTTATTTGGTATAATTAAATAAATAAACAAAATGAACTAAATACCTCAAAGAAATTTAGAATACTAAGTAATTCTAAGATTAAAATTAAACATAGTAGTAGTATTGAAAAAATGATTATAATGATAGCTAAATATAATTGAAAAGCAAACAATACCTAATGTCCCGTTACAGAAGACCATGGGACAAAGTAATATTATGGAATAGAGGTTAACATATGCAATTATAACCATTAACCAATCTCTAGACTTCTTTTATCAACAGAAGAAGAAACTGAGAGACATTTCGTCCATTCACCATATTTATTATACGACTCTTGAGGTACAGTGGTACCTCGGTTTACGAACTTAATTCGTTCCGAGACTAGGTTGGTAAACCGAAACGTTCACGAACCAAATTAGTTTTTCCCATATAAATTAACAGATTAATAATTAATCTGTTCACCTCCCCTAGAATATAGTTATTTTTACCTTGTTTTTATGGGTTTAGTTATAAAGAAACGGTGAAAATAAATGAAAAGACGTTTTTATGAAGAACTCAGACATGATAATTGTTCAGTACAGCATTTTAGCTTTGTAGTGGATAATTTTTGTTTCAGATGATTGATTGTTGAAAAGGGAGGGAGGACTACAGATGTTACTGCTTGGAAAGTAAGTCCTCTTATGTAATATAATTAGGCAATTCTGATTTTAGCATTTTTTCTCTTCGTCTACTTTCAATCTCTTTAGCTGATTTTGGTAGAAGAAACCGATACAAAGTAATTTGTCTTTTGCTTTTCTGAGGAATTTCACAGAAGTTGGATATCACATTGTCATTTAGAATAGTATTAACTGCTCTGTTGGTCACAGATTTATTAGGGTGATTGATTTTAATACACGCCTGCACTTCACTCCACTTGCTGCATATTTCTTTTACCATGGCAATGGAAACTTTCTCCCTATCATTGTCTTTCTTAAATAAATGCTCTTCCTGGATAGCGTTCACCTGTTGACTCTGTAGCTCAACCAGTTCTGTTGTGAGTTTGCTGTCTTCCTCCTCCAGCTCCTCAACATCTTCATAGTCTACCTCCAAGCCCATACTTTTGCCCATGGACACTATCTCATCCCCAGCTTTGACTCCTGCCTCTTCATAATCAAAGCCCTCGAAGTTTCTCTCTCACACACAAGTTGGCCTAAGTTTCTTCCCGACCGACTGCAAAGTACAAAAAGAGACCTCCCTCCCCATCTTATCAATAATGTTGATGAAGTTAAGGATATCGAAGTGTGCCTTCCAAAAATTTCTCAGGGTCAAAAAGGTGTCATCTGTGGCTTGAAAACACCTTGAAAAAAGTGCTATGATGTACAATTATCTAAAATTAGAAATAACCTGCTAGTCCATATGCTGAATCAAAGGAGTTCTGATGGGTGGTAGAAATTTGACCTTAATGAAGTTATATTTCATGTCCAGGTCTTTTTTGAAATTTGGCAGAAGCGTTATCCATGACGAGATGACACTTCAAGGACAAACCATTCTCTTCAAAGTATTTCTTGACAGCAGGTACGAAGACCTCAACAATCTACCCCATGAAAATGACTCGTTACCCAGGGCTTAGTAATTGCTCTCCATATTACAAGCTGTTTTGCCTTCAGCACATTATTTTTCTTGGATGCACGAGGATTTTCAGAGTAGTAAACTAAAAGTGGCTTGATTTTACAATCACCACTTGCATTAGCACACAATAAAAGTATAAACCTGTCCTTCATAGGCTTGTGCCCAAGAAGTGCCTTCTCCTCTTTGGTGATGTAGGTTCTTCTTGGCAATTTTTTCGAAAACAATCCTCTTTCATCACAGTTAAAAACTTGGTTTGGCATGTAGCCTTCACTTTCCACAAACTGTTTGAATCAATGAACAAATTCATCTGCAGCCTTTTTATCTGAACTAGGAGCCTCCCCATCCTGAAAACAGTATGAATTAAACTTTGCTTACGGAATACCTCAAACCTATTTAAATATTGTACATAAAATCTTCACTTTCATCTCCATTTATACTCAATGTCTTTACTACCAAATCATTGTGCAACTCTTAACCTTTTTGCATAAAGACTCACTAATACTATCACCAGTAAGCTATTTTTCCCATATTCACACTACTAATAATTTTTCTACCCTTTCTATAACTTGAGGCCTTTGCTTCGTTAAAACAGCCTCTCCTTTAGCCACATCAGCTGCCTTTATTGCCTCTTTGTTTTTGAGGATAGTACAAATGGTAGACTTCGCCAACCCAAACTGCATGGCGAATTCAGAAACCCACACACCATTCTCATGTTAAGCTATTATTTCCTTCTTTTTCTCAAAAGTTAGACTAGGTTTCCTGCTAGCAATATCACTTGCTCTTGCCGTTATCTTGGGAGCCATATTGATGGCTAATTTAAACAAAAATATTTACGAAACATATCTGTGAAATACATGAGCAACCAACATTTAATCTGTGTTAGAGAAAGTCCAACTGAGCTTGACATATGGACTATTCATGAACCAAAGCAAGTATGACAAATACTTGCATCGCAGAACATACGAATTCGTAGGCATAAACGGCAATTCTCCATACAAAACCTATTACAAACCTGTTTTTAATAAAATCCAGCTTAAACAACAACCTCAATTCAATCATGTCACTCATTTTGGCCACAAACTACATTGTAAAATACACAAAACAACATTTAACTTCACGTGGCTCATTTAGAGACAACCGCCCGGTTATCAAAAACTGAAACGCATAAACAGAACAAACATGTTACGAAATTTAACAACAAATACATTAAGAAGCCATTAAGCCTACATCGGACACCACTCTTTCAAATGCTTTCATCTCCCCTAATTATTCAAGTTCAACCAAGAACTTAAAATCAATATTATTAGAAGCTATGGCACTCAATAAATGAACATAGCACCAAAAAACACACAGATAATATCAATTAATGCACAAAATTTAAACTTACCTTTATAATCCATCATTATTTTAAAAGATCACACACCATGCTCACACACCGCATTCAAAATTGTAACATAAGAAGAATCTTGTAGTTGGTCAAACTAAATCACCTGTCAAAAGCACGTGATACATCCGTCACGAAATACAGGAACAAGGGCCAAAGGGCAACAAAGGGCCTTTTCACTAACTTTGCAACAGCTTGAAATATTAATTTCAATCACTCTCCAAAATTTATAAATGCGCTTTATGTGTTTAAAGAGTTATGTCCAGCTTTATAATTTTCAATGCCTTTTTTATTTGCTTCCCTAATCTAGCTTTCCAAACACGCGTTTCATTTTTCCCCCCCAAGATAAATTTTTCAAATATTGTTTAAATAGTTTTAACCATCACCCTTCTAGAACAAACAGAAAAAAAAAAGTGCCAATCGAAGTCAGTTATCCCTGAAATTACTAACTTTGTGTACGAGTTTATATGTGAACTAATGTCCAATAATTACATCCTAATCATTAGAAAGATGACTAAGGCAAGAAGAATAATGATACTAAATAATTCAATATCGAAATGATTACTTACTACGTTAAAAGGTGCGTGGAACGTGAAGTGTATAAATGTGCTGCTAGAATAAATAAGAGGCTGCCTTTTATTATATATGAGAACTCAACAATATATCTTAGCTGACACATTATGGGACAAGACAAACAAAACTGCCGAACTGTAAACAGTATTTAACACGAACATGTGGGGATGTTATGAGGAGTGAATCAAGACAAAACGTTTGCACCTATCAATATTTTTGTGGCGCCATCTCTTGTTCAAATAAGCAACTAGTTTTCATTATAAATATAATATATTTGCTTTCGATCTTTATTTGAATATAGGTACTGTATATTCCAATAGTATATGTCTGTAATACATTTTTTCTGGGGGGAGGGGAGCGAAATATTTTAATTTCTCCAAGGAGGCCTTGATATCCATAATTTTTTAAAGCACTGCTTTAGGATAATTTAACAAATTTTTTTATTTGGAGTGATGATATGAATACAGTTAGTTGTAATTTTAATTCTAAGCTTTAGTTTTGTGACAAAGTTTTCACTCGTCATTTCAGTTTGAAAAGTCATTTGAAAGAAAATCTTAGCCTGTGTGTAATAAAAGAGATTTTAAGGTATGGGCACTACTTTTTTGAAAAATGTGAAATTTTTATGAAACACATGTTTTTAATTAAACAGGGAACAAAACTATGGATTAAAAAAAATTATTGCAATTTTGATTAACTTTTTAAATTCAGGCAATATTTAGTCTAATTTTAGTAAAAATTATCGCTTATGCCAAACATTCTATAACAAAATCTAACCAATATATTTCACTTTTTTTCAACAATATATTAGTAAATCACTTATCTGTGTTATGAAGCTGTGATGTCGGCGGACTCTCTACTTAACCCCGGTATTAAATGTGAAATATGGTACAGAGGTTAGCTTTTGGAAGGAAGCAGTTTTGTGTGTTGTTTGCCAAAAGACGGTGAATAACGATTTATTTTTCCAGTTTGAAGTTTCTTTATAGCGGTGAATGAGTATTTTTCAGGGGCGATTTGACGCGCGTACGATCAAGTCTATCGATCAAGAGGCGCGCCGCTGTCTGCGAACAGTAAAGAGGCGAACAACGGGGACTAGAGTTCACGTGGACCGAGAGTTTTTGTCCGAGATAATATGTAGTCGAGGGAGAACCGGTTTGGAGTGGACTATCGGCTGTGGTGGCCAGAGGGAGAGAGGGGTTCAGGTTGACGGAGGTCGACTTTGCTCGGACCAGCTGGATTTTCGCCGGCCGTAGAGCCGCGGGCTTAGTGATTGTGATTTTGGCCCGAGTGCCTTACACGTGTGATTGTAGATTTGGCTGGAAGCCAGGAATGCACTGGAGGTGCAAAACTCAACGAGTTAGGACCTGTTCACATAGGAGTCCGTTGCGGAGCGTTAAAGTATTGAAATATATTTAACCAATGATAAACCTCCAAACGATCAGCAATGAAAATTTTAACGCCTACGATTGATTTATTTTTGTCTCAACGTCATCTTTCCCCTAACGCTACGCAACGGACTCCTATGTGAACAGGCCCTTAACGTAAATATTTTGTAAATAAGCTATTTGAATAAATGTTCTTTTTTACGTTCATGAATCCAGCGTATTCTCAGTGATTTCTGACGGAATAGGACGGCGAGGACATAGTCATAGTTCGGCATGCTAGCCGACAGACTGGGCAGGGAAGTCGAGTTGCCCAGTTTGTGATAAAGCTAAAGATTAGCAATACGTCTTAAATTTACTAAAATATACCAAATTTTGTATACACAACATAGTTTTCTTTAAAAGAATTTACAAATTTTTCAATAAAAATAGCTCTTAAATTACTAAATACATACTTACGACCTTTATTTTGCTTCATAACATACCAATAAATAAGCAGAACCTTGTGAAATAATTTTATTTCAATTTCTTAAAAACCTTTAAAGAAATGATATTTTTTGTAAACGTAAAAAATGAAAATTGCAGTTTTCCAGAAAACGCAAATTAAGATTTTAATGTAGCCCCCAACTTTCAGATGTCTTTTCAAACTGAAATGACGAGTGAAATCTTTGTCACAATGCCTACATTTGAAATTATGACTAACTTTATTATTATTATCTTCCATTTTCGATGTTTCTTTGGTTAAATTCTAGCAACGAATCTCCTAACGATGATCAGAAAATAACAAAGGATTGTAATGGAAGCTAGTTGTATATGTTAATAAGAGTTGGCGCCCCTATCTGTCATAAAAAAGAAATGATGTGCAAACGTGCCGTCTTGATCCACTCAGTCCAACAGGAATTTTTATACTGCCATTCCAAATAATATAATTTTTTTCAAAATCAAAGAAATTTTTTCAAGTGTTTTCAGTGAACCAAAAATTCTTTATTGAAATCATTTATTATTATTTTAACAATCATGAACACAGTACACAAATTTTTCATATTTTACCACTGAAAAAGAGATAACAGGAAACATGTCGATTTTTAAAGGAAGTGAAAGCGAAAGTACCTCTTTTCTTGTTTACTAACATTTACAGGCAAATTGGGGTTGTGGAAAAGCACTGTAAAGTAGAGTACACTGAGTAGATCATAGATTTTGGTATGGTAGATCGCTAATGAAGTGTCTAACATGGCGATTCCAATTAGATTAGTAATATAAAATTACGCGGCATTCAAGAAATTCTTAACTTTATACTCAATAACACTAGTAGCACATATGCAATTAAAATTGGGGTAGCAATAAATGTTTACATCGTCTTTTTTTGAAAGAGCAGTGAAAAAGTGGGTATAAATTTCTGTGTTCTTAAATTTTCGATTCTTATTGTGGCTGTACCGAATTTAAGCCATAAATTTCTCTTAAAAGCTAAACAGATTATGAAGAATGTCGCTCAAACTTTTAATTTGCTGTTTTGAGATTTATTCTAGAATTGAATGGGACTAGACTATCCCCAATTGAATTTCCGTAATCTAATCTATTCACTCGTGTCGTTGTGACTATTTGCATCGTAGCATAAATATGTATGCATGTATTAAACATGAGAAATCAAATATTTTTAAAGCTTAATTTTCATTACTGCTGAGAGAGTCTCATGATCTTGAAACGGGGATACTGATATTTTCTCTAATAATTTGGTGATGTTTACATTCATATGGTTACTTGATACGTGTGATGTTACAAATGTACTCAAATGGCTCAAATGTACTTTTGACCCATTACATCTGAAAAGCGAATTGTGTATATTGCGATATAATTCGATTATTATTTCTTGTTTCTTCATAGTGTTTATGAGGAAAATTTTTGTCTTAAGTGTGTTTAATTGATATATACCTTTAGAGAGATCTTGAGAACCTGAAAAAAAACTTGGCGTTCATGGATTTGGTCAGTAATCACGAGTTAGTAGTCTATGTCTGTAGTGCTCAACCTGTAGGTGGAAAAAAAAAAAGTGGTTGGTCGAGGTTAGCTTAAAGTAAATTTATATCACAATGAATGGTACTTTCCCATTACACCAACCTATTGCCAATCTCTCAGTGAAATGTGATGCTTGGTGAGGAAAAACCATTCAAATTTCTTTGCAGAGATCAAAGCTTGATTTCTATAACTGCTTCTTACAAATTGCAGAAGCAATCACAGCATTATGGCTTTAATAATGAAACAGCTCTATCTAAGTGTATGCAAGAGGTGGACAGAAATGTACATGAAAATGAAATTAAATGATTTATTTTCTCATGTAGTTCTGTCCTTTTCTTACATACACTTAAATACAGTTATTTTGCCCACTTCTTATATACACTTCTTCATGCAAATAGAATTCCCACATGAAAAGAATAACGATATATATATGCCACCGAAAGAAGAAATGTAATTTTCAAAAATAATGTGATGTGAAAAGTCAGCATTACCTTTTTTCTTCTATTCCTTTTTTTTTTTTTTTTTTTTTTTTTTTTAAACTCATACCTTAAAAATATAGTTAGCAAAAGAGAAAATGTGATGTGAAAAGGGAGTATTTTCCTGTATTTATTTTATTTAGTTGTTGACTTTTTGCATAATATTGGTGACAGGTCAGTATAATGGGAAAGTACCTATTAAATTATTTTGTTTTAAAATTATGCTTTAAATTTTATCTAAAGAAAGTGGGTCTTCATTGAAAATAGTTTGTGCAACACTGGTCTATGTAGTTTTGTATTTCTAGAAATCAAAGAAGTAAAGTAAAACTAGAATAATAGGACATAATGAAGCTGATGCTGAAAACTTATTAAGATGTGATCTTTAAGTAGTTGACAAACCTAATCAAAAAAATTTTATTTCAATTAATGTGGATGAAACGATATGTATCATGAAGTGCATTTAGAGTATTGTGAACTTCAGGTTTTTTAAAAATAAATTTAAAGTCCTGTAAAATATGTATTTTAATCAATTTAAAAAACATTACTATAAATTCATTATATATTAGATGATTCAAATAAAAACTAGATAACTGTTTTAGAAAAATATCATCTTCCAATTTGTTTTATCAATTATTATAGCATCTCATGCCCTTTGTCTACACTTTTGTTGCTTTAACTTTTTGTTGGTTTATCTTGGTTACAATTTTTTTGTGTTTAAAATTTTAAATAATTGAGAAAGCTTTAATGTAATTTGAATATAAAAGAGCATACCATAGTAAATGATAAGAAATTTCGGTACTTTTCCGTTAAATGGGTGCAGGTTATATATCGCCAAATATGGCTCTTAAGTCACATTTTGTTTAATTAATTGTAACTCCTGTGATACGTGTATGTGAAAGAACGAAATATATAAGAAAGCATTCATTTTGTTCTTTAAGTAAATAATTAGTTAGGATGCCAAAAATCTTTAATGTCCTTCAAGATGTCTTCAAAAGGACCTTTTTGTCGTTGCCTAAGAAATTCAGGCAGTACGATTGCAATTGGTGGCGTACTGTTCCTCCATGTTTTTTCATGTCGCCATATGGTGCTTCATTGCAACTGCTCAATCTTTTGTGCATTTGTGAAGAAAGCTAATAAAGTTTGCAGTTAATTTGTTTCCAATTTTTATTCATGTGAATTTCGGGGTTATATAGCTTGGTCTCTGAACTTAATTGTGTTCTCTCACATGATTCATACCCATTGATCTATCATTTTCTTCCAACGTTTAGTGTGTGACAATGCTTCTTCTAAATTTAGTCAATCTATTACCTATTAAACTGATTTCCTAGGGTTGTGAATGTTGGCGACTTTTCATACTCGCCAATAGCGATACTTAATAGGACGAACGCCAAATGTGCCCGGCTAACGGAAAAGTACCAAAATTTCTTATTTTTCCTTTTTAAAATCCCTTGTCTTAATTCCGAGTCAAGTTGCTGGTATTTTTACCTATGTAAAAAGTCTTGATCTGTTTAAGAGAAGATTTAGTGTAGTTAAAGAGTAACGTGGGAAGTAAGCTTTGTTTTAAATATGGATTTTAAATATTTTATTGTCATAAACATAATGAAACAATATTCAGAAAATAATTTTATTTAATTCAAAATGTTTGAATTTGTTATTTTAATTTTTATGATATTTTAATGTCTTATTTTCTGTGTTATTTAATTTAGTTTATTTAGAAAATTGCTTTTGTTGAAGTCTGGTGGGTAGATTGACTTCTTTTAGTCTAGTGTCATATTAGTGTAATTTTAATATTGGAATATTTGTTAAATTAAACTAATATGTTGCTGGTATTAAACCTTTCCTGAACTTTTTTCACCATTATTATTTTTATTTTATTTTTTCTCCAGTGCGGCAGATGGTATTCTTGGACATTATCCTTACCGTCATATGACACCGCAGTTTTGCCACTTTTCTGAGAGCACCATATAGGTGGACTAGCATTATCCCTTATGGGCCGGTCCCATAATTTTGAACCGAGTCAAGTGACGAGACCGGAACACTTGACCTCACACCTCCAGAGGTAAATTTGAGAACTTGGTAGACATTGCAGCCACAACAGATTTTATGTGCACCAGCCACCATTAGTGTACACCATGGTGGATTTGTCAGCGACTGGCATCCAACCCATAACTCACAGATCACTGTCTCAACACCTTTGCCAACTGGGCCACTGTGCCCCCCCCCAACTATTATTATAATTTTTGTTCTTTTTTTGTGGGAAAGACTAATGAAACTACTTCCAGTGTACCAGATAAAGCCTGACATAGGAACTAAGGTTTGCTGGTGAATATGCTGCTACCACAATTAGATTGAGCACAATTAAGTGGCACACCCAGGATTTTTTCTTGGGGGGGGGGGGGCGGCGAGATGAACGGATAAAAATATTTATAATGCAAAATCAGTATTCATAATGCAATTTCTATTTCCTTTGGGGGGGCAGGGCTGCTTCCCCCCCCCCTGGGTGCGCCACTGGCACATTTAGGAGTGATATCTGTGGGGGGCCTCATACCCTCCTCCTACCCCTACAAACTCACGGAAAGACTTTCCAGCTAAGAGATTTAACGTTCCCATTCCCCAGCATAGACACAAGAGCATTCAGTGCCACTTGTCAGAACTTGAACAAAGCTTCCTTGAACCCCAATATGCTAATCATTTGGCTGCTGTGGGTTCCAAATGAAACTACTTGTACAGACATAAATAATTTTCTATCTTACATATTAATAAATTTAAAAATATTTTATGTGTTAATAGCATTTTATATTAATATAAATTAAAATTATACACTTAAGTCTAACATAACCATCTGTGAAAGAGGACTTTTGTTTATTTTCTGTATTGAAACCTTTTTTAAAAGCTGGGCAAGGGCCAGATGACTAGGATGCTGGCATTTGGTACCAGTCTGTGGGTTAGAGTTTCACTATGGGCTTGGATGATTATAGCCTTTTGGAATCACCTTTAAACAGTAGGTCCCAGTCTAATTAGCCCTCCTGTAGCAAAAAATGACCTTGGCACTCTCAATCTAACAACCTGTTTTAAAAAAACTTAGTTCTGTAAAAGTTCATTAAGTTTAGAGTTTAAAAACTTTTGTTATAAAGTTAAATTAAATTGTAATATTTGTACTACATAGAATATTCATTTATCTATTTTATGTTTAGGCATATGAAGGAAAATGGAAAATACTAATATTTTAGATATAGAGTATCCAGTTTTTCGCCAGATTCAAAATATATTAGATAATCCAAGTACTATGGAATCGTTTTTAGAAGTTTTACCTCCAGAATGTTCTAGGTATGTTTTTAAAATTTTTTTGCTGTTGTTGATTTTTATTTTCATGCTTATTAGTTTATTAGAAATTTTAATTTAAAAGATCATTTCTATTATGTACTTAAATATGTGGTGTTCATATCATGGGCATTGTTATATAAAGCATTATGTTTATGTTTAGCAAAAGTGTTAACTCATATTATGTGACATCAAAATGCCAAGGTTTAAAAAATGGGTTTATATTCTCTGTACAAAGCTGGATGTAATGAGTTCATATTACAAAATTAAATTTATCTGGATATTGGATAAGTTTCATCTACCATTATGAGGAAAATAGAAGAGGAATTTTAATAAGTTAAAGTTTAGTATAATCCCCCCTATTAACTTTTTAGATTATAAAAACTTGTAAAATATATTTTTTTTTATTATTAACACTAGAATATCTACTACCTTCATCAACCCAAAACCCTACCAGAGTCATTTTGATACCTGAGTGATTTGAAGAGAAAATCAGGATGTATTTAATAATAAATAGATTCTTAACACTTACTTCTATATGTTTGTATATAATGCATTTTTTGTGGATTGTTAGATTTTGTATTTTAAGTCTAGTGTTTTATTAGATTTTGTATTATAAATCATTATATTCAAGAAGTACCTATCGTCAGTAACCAAGTGCCTGCCACATTAAAATAAATAAATTTATATATATATAGATCATTATTGGGAAAATTTAAAAATATTTCAAAAATTTCATATACTTTTATGTCTAGAAGAAAATTATCCTAATTTGCAATATTGCAAATATTATGTATTTTAGCTCTATAGCTACCATGTCATTTTCATGAAAGATATTCAATTTTGAGTAGTCCTTGTCCCTTTATGAAGTTTTCTTTCTTTCTTCTCTTTGATGCTATCTTATTTGAAAAATCTTCTAAGGATATTTTCATTTTTGATAAATTTCAAACTGTTTTATTGCTGTGATATGACTTTATTATTTAGTACCTGAGTGACTTATCGTCTTATAATGCTGTTCAATCAGTATAAAAATTAATTCTTTCTAATGTTGTCTTATCTATGTTTTCAATACTGACAGGAGATTTTTCTGAAATTTTATGGACACCATTTAGTCTTTACTTCTTCCTTTTATAATATTCACCAAGTATGGAGTTCTCTCTGTCTTTTTCCTTCATGCCACTCTTCTACTTGGGATGCATTTGAGCATGTGGAAAAATAAAATGTTCCATGTTAAGAGGTGAAGAAAAAACTAAAACCACTGCATTCTAGTTTTAAATACTGGCATGCTCGTCAGCAGCTTGTTGGTATTACTATATAAGTTCAAATGTTTTATTCACAGCCTTATTACTGTTTTACAAATTTAAATACTTAATATGTGAAGATGTAACATGAGGTATATAGACAATTTTTATGTTAAAGTTTAAAATGCAGAATATAAAATTTGTATTTTCAGAGGGGGATATTTATCCTGTCAACTTCCAAACGAGCAATTTTCTGCTAAGTCTGGTGTTAAGCTCACTGTAATATGAAATATTTGACGAACACCTGAGGAAAGGTTTAAAACAACTTTACATGATTTTTAAAGTATAAACCTTAATACGTGCGAAAAAAACAAAAAATGAATTTTTTAAGCATAATGTTATAAAAAAATAGTACAAATAAGGTAATTACAAATTTTTCTATTTAATATGTGAGTTTGGGAAAAATTTAACTAAAGCTGTATTAGAGTTGTAAACATTGAATAATTTGTGCATGTTCTACATGATTATCATTGAAGTCTTTCTATTGGCATGAAAATATTTACTTAGAAGTGAAAAAGTACCAGAGACAGTAACTTTTATCATAAAGTTTAAAATATAGAACAAATAAATTATGCAGGAAATTTTCCAAAATGGGGGAAAAGGACAAGTTAGGAAAATTTGGTTCATTAAAGGTATTTGACAGACTTAGTATTAAAAGTAATAAACATTCCAATATGCTTTGAACAGAGTTAAAAACATTCCTAGAATAACTTCTTGAAAAATGTTAAATGATACAAAAAGGTTACTGGGATATTTATTCATAGAAAAGTTTGTCATTTTAAAAATTTCAAGGCTGTATTGTTTAAAAAAAGCTTTTGTTAACTACACTGATGTAAGAAATTAAGAGAATTTTCAGACTTATTCGATTATCTCTAGAACTACTGTACTGATTTTAATGAAATTTGATATGTACATACATTGATACAATATAAAACAAATAACCATTCAATAATTATAATACACACGCATGATAGTGCGTAACACTCGTTGGAGTCGGAAGGTATAAAACAGTGGTTGCACAATAAACAAAAAAATGGTTAATAGATGGGTTAATAGGGGGTATGGTCCCCACTTACAGATATACAGGTCTTGCAGCGTGATTTCATACTTGAAATAAGGCAGTTAACCATTTCCTGTGGCAATTGGTCCCACTCGTTCAGCAACGCTGTTTTTGTTCCTTGGATGGTTCTCGGAAGGGGGGGGGGGTTGCGAGTTGCAATTGCCCTCCCCAGAGCGTTCCAGACATGCTCTATAGGGTTAAGGTCTGGAGATCTGGCTGGCCAATCCATCCGGCGAATATCCTCACTGTCTAGAAATTTGTCGACCAGAAGAACTCTATGTGGCCTCACGTTATCGTCCATTAAAATGAACTCAGGGCCAACTGCACCCCTGAAAAGGCGAACATAGGGCTCCAAGACCTCATCCCTATACCTCACACCAGTCACAGTGCCTCTTTCAAAGATATGGAGAGGTGTGCGGCCATCCAACATGATGCTTGTAATGAGAAAAAAAATAACATATCGGTGTATAAGAAAAACAACATTTCTCAAAAACCCTTATTTTTCAGGAGAACAATTTTAAAATATTGTTTGCACAGTGGCGAAGCGACACATGGAATCTTTACCGTGTATTTTATGAACTATCTTTATGTCAATTTTTCTGATAAAAGTAGATATTTATTTTAACATTTTATATTATTTAACCCAAAAAGGAGAATTTTTGAGATGCGTCACCTTTTTTGTGCCCCGACGATATGTAAAATTCAGACTTTTATTTGTCCTCCTTTTTTCATTGTATATGCATACATTATGATCATACATATATTTAATTCAGAAGTCATAACAAATATAATATCTACGAAATGCAAGCTTTTAACAAAATGGATTTATAATTATGTTTGCAATGTTATAACTGCATTTAAGCTGTTTTTATCAAAATGTAAGCCTGCTTTCCATAGTCATTGACATATTTTTTCATCTGTATGTGTTTTATGTTTGACTTATACTGATACAACCATTTTTCACTTTAGTGAGAATATCTTAATTTCAATGGAATTAGAAAGCAAGAGGTATAATTTAACACCAGCAAAAGTACTGTTGACTTTTCTTGGGAACAAAGGATTTGGAATTTTAAATTTAGTTGAATGGTTTCAAGATATTGGCTTAGAAAAGGCTTTAGTGCTTTTAAAAAAAGAAGGTAAGGATTTATAGTATTAATATAAGAAAAGTATAATGTAAATGTTGACATCCTGTGTTGAAAATGGAAAAAAATTAAAATTGAAAATTAATCATAGAGAATTTTTAAATCTTCAAATATTTTAGCTTTTGTTCTATTTTCTAAAAGTAAAATGAGATAAATGAGTTATCAAGATGTACATTAAAAAATAAGTACATTGAATGTGATTTATAATATGAAAAAAGTGGTAATATTTTAAAGGTTCAATTTAAGCTGCTGAAAAGATTTAACTAACTGTGTTGATATAAAAAGTATAATTGTTTATAGAAAATTTTACAATCCTATCTAAATTTAAGCTTTCTATCTCCTTTCTAAAACTATTATCATTATTATTTTATCATTGCTTAGCATTGTATCCTATACATTACTTAAAGAGAATTACTGCTTTTTTACACGAGGGCAGTAATTTTCATTTTAAATTGCTGTACTATAAAGTTATGAAAATCTATACTTAAAAAAAAATTACTGTACTATGTTTTAAGTTTACTACTGTACTATGTTTTAAGTTAATTACTGTACTATGTTTGTGGCTATGTTTTAAGTTTACATAACTCTCCATTTACAAACAAAATGTAATCCTTTGATGCCTTCTCCTTGTACTTAATTGATGCCACTTATATAAATCAATTCCCTAGCAGGAAACTCTTATTGTCATTTAATACTTGTTGCCTGTTTAACTGCAACATATTGGATTTTCTCTACAAACTAGCAGCTCCTGATCTGAGAACTTGTCTAGTTAATTTTTAGAGGTTTTATTTGTTAGTATTTTATATTATAAGACATAATGAGTTCATGCAATTTAAACCTAGCAAAATCTTAGTAAAAGCTTTAGCAGAGATCTTTAATGTTTCTTTGATTTAAGACAAAAGAGTTTCTTATCCTTTCATTTGTATAAAAAATGGCTTAATTTGAATTTTTCACAACTGTTGGGAGTACTTTTGATTTTTTTTATTTGCTAATTAAATATTGCTGTATATTCAGTATGTGTTTGAAAATAATATTTCTCTAAAGCATTAAATATATGTATTTAATACAGACTATAAATAGGGGAACTAATTAATGTTTATTATATGCTACATCTTTAAATATGTGCAATTATCAGTGACATTGAAAAAAAATTCTATGCTAATAGAATTAATACTTTCCAAATGTCTAACAGACTATGTGGCCATTTTTGACCAGTCTTTCTTAACAGTTTGAAATTATGTGTCAGGATCTAATTGCAAAAATATGACTTAACTTTTCACAGAAGCATAGGTAATACAGTGGAATCTCGATCGATCGTTCTCCGAATGATTGTTTTCCCGTATGTATCGTTTATTTCACCCAGTCCCAAATAAATTCCATAGAAAACAAGCAAAAAAGACCGCATGGATCGTTCTTCCATCCATCGTTTTCCTGCAATATTCGTTCAGAATATCGCAGCTTTATATTAATTTATCGGATCGATCGTTTTTTCATAATAACTGAACCTGAAATATAAATGTCTTATCTAGAAAAGAAAGATTGAGCTAGAATGACGCTCTAATTAAACAATGAGCAGAACATTTGAGATGCACGGTTTCGTATTTTTGTTCTCTCTTGTTCAGCCTGGTTTTGCTTTATTGTACCACTCCCATTATTTGTTTGTCGTTGGTGTTCCTTAATTCTTTAGCTCCTGGAGTACCCTATTTTTGGCAACTCATTCCAAATTCACCGACTATTCAACATTTCTGTTCTTATCAGCAATAGCTCACAGTCAGCTTTTTTGTTGGCCTTGGGATGGAGGCACCCTGGTGTTTAGTCTAGTGTGTGAGAAGTTTCTGATTACTGCAGTTCTACACTGGCTGATGATTATTTCACCTGGAAGCAGAACTTCCTGGTGGTCTTACGTCGGACCCCATCCAGTGCAATGGAATGGTTCTAGTTACAAACGATTCATGGCTGCCGCTTCTTTATACTCTCCCACAATAACTGATACCGAAAAGAATGCAATTTGCAACACAAAAAAAAAATTGTTTACTTGTGGAGAGAAAACCGCCAAAAAACAAATGACGATTAAGTACTTTTATTTGAATCAAAATTCCTGTTTATCTACGTGTATTTAAAAAAAATTTTTTATTATTATTATTATTATTATTATTATTATTATCTTGGATTTCAGTACAACTTTGTAATTTTATCTTCAGTTACACTACGGGTATGTATGCATTTATGTATGTGAGTAAATATATTTTAGGGATATCAAACTTTAAGGCATGTTAATACTTTTTTGTATGTTCCTGCATCTATCGTTTTCCCGCATCCATCGTTTAGTTCAGTCGGTCCTTTTGAAAACAATAGATTGAGATTCCACTGTATTTTCAAAGTATTTTAAAATGATTAATCCATTTTTATCAAATAGAAGATCTCCTATTTTGACCTTGAAAAACTTAAGAGATTTGGCATTTGCTTGTTTCCTTATGTTATCAAATGAAGTAGTTTTTCACTGTAGTGTTAAATTGTTTCCTTCAAGCTAGTCCTAGTCCTAGATTTTGAAAACGCCAGGTAATGGCCAAATGGCTAAGGTGCTGGCATTCGGTTCAGATCTGAAGTAATATCTGGTTATATGAGTCTGATATATGAGTTTGAGTCCCACTGCTGGTATGAATTTTTGTAGCCATTTGGAATTAGCTTTAAACTGTAGGTCCCAGTCTAATTAGCTCTTGTGTTACAAAAAGTTGACCATAGCACTCCAAACCAAACCAACCTAGATTTTAAATGTACTATTGTTGTAAATTTAGTGGTTTTGTTTTAGTGTTTTGTTTTTTCCTTTAATCAGAACCTCTGAGGATCATTGTTCAACCTGAGCTAGAAGTGACAGTTAATGAAGGAGGAGAGATTTCACTTACTTGTATTGCAGCCTCATATCCACCTCCAGAATATCAATGGTTTAAAGATGATGTTGAGTTGCTACTGCAAGTAGATTCTAATCTTATAATAAAATCTGCCAGGTATTTTTTATCTAACTTTTAACTAAACACAAAAATATCATATTATTAAAAGATTAAGTGAAATATCTAGCTGTGATATTCAAGTTTAAATAAATTTAGGAATTTTAGGTTAAATTCTTTTAGGCCAACATTTCTTTTTTCTCACTGAACCACAAGGTTTGTTTTATGAGGTTTTAATAAAATTTCAGATTGAATAATGCTTTTTGTAGTTGTTATTTTGAGTTTTAAATTCAAGGATTCATTTAGGCTGAGTTGTTCACACATCTCTTGAAATAGAATCTTCTATTAATATTTGATCCCAATATCCTTCATCTGCAAAGAATTAGAACCACCTCTTACAATGATTCTTTTAACGAATAATTATTCTTATTAAAATTGGACTACCTTTCCTTTGCTAACAATAACAAAATAGTTATCTACTAAAAGTATTTCACTGTGTGCATGTGTGGAATCACATCATGTGTCAGGTTTTCTATGGGTTCTGTATCATGTAAATATGGTGTGCTTTCTTTAAGAAAGCCTTTTAGGCATCAATAAGTAAAGTTTTTTTTTTTCATTTGAAGGTTATAAAAATATACCCCCTCTAGCCCCTTGAAAATATGTTCTGCGATTGCTACAGTCATATTTTGGACTGAAATAATGAGGAAAGAGAAGATGCTTACCGACTTTAAGTCTGTAAATTATATTTGATGATATCATTATTGCACAAGAAAATTATTCCCTTCAAAGATTTTTGTTTTGTGCCTTGTTACCTAAATAATAGATTTACTAACCCCCCCCCCCCTTCAACTTCCCTTCCTCTCCTTTTTTTTTCTTTTTATGTTTTGAAAATTTTGTAAACTGGAGAGATCTGTCCCACTTCAAATGATAGGGTAGTGGACATTGTACCTTTTTGCATAATCTGTCTTAAATATTAGAAAAATAGTCTCTAAGTTGTTCTAATGTTGATTTTTAAAAAGCCCTATGGGAAAATTCATAGAAAGAAATATCAAGTGTAATTGTTACTGTTTATACTAAAGTCTCATTAGCTTTCACTCCTTAAAATTACTGAGTGCTTCCAGAGAGAGCATAAAACTTTGCAAGAGAACAAAGAATAACTGGAAAGATGTACAAAAGCTTAAGTTTGTGTCTTAAAATAGTATGTCAACAGTCATGAGTGACCAGTGAGCATGTTTGATTTGATTTATGAATACAAAGTCTGCAGTGCTAATCAAGAGGAATTTTCATACACAATACAGCAAAGGACCTCTTAAAAGGTGCCCAAAATTTTAGCATGATAGTAATTTTGGAATTTTCCTTTTCAAACATTTAATGAAAATATTTATAAGGTTGAAAAAGTAAGTTATTTTTAATCTTTATTAAATGGGGAAATTGTCTGAAAGATGTGTTATACTGGAAATTGTTGAGCTATGGCATACATTATTTAAAAAGTTAATTCCGTAATATTGATATTAAATCTTACTTTGACTATCAGAACTTTTTGGGGGAAACTTTATTAATGGAAAGTTCCTCCCAGAACTTTGCATTAAAAGAAATGGAGTAACTTTTAATAAGTTAAAGCTGTGCATATGATCCCTGATATATAATTATAAAATGATCATTGTTTTTATCAACTGTGTTTCCCAGTAATACTTTCCTAAACCTTATATGCTGGGAATTTTTTTTCTTCCCGCCCCTGCAAATAATGTCTTTAACTACAAATGCAATATTTATAATAGTGTATGTGGAGACTATAAATTGTGTGAATATATACATATTATGGGGTACACTATCTGGCCAAAAGTATATCTGGACTCCCAGTGGTACAGACTGGGAGAGTTCTGAGGCATATATTAATATGATGTTGATTCTCCTTTTGCATCGATGACAGCCTGCATACGTCTGGGGACACTTTCCACCAGTTTTTAATAGGTGTACATAGGAAATGACTTCCAGGTGTCCATCACAGCTGAAGTGAGTGCTGGTAGTGAGGATGGTCGATTTGGCTGGCTATGTAATCTGCGTTCTAATTCATCCCAAAGGTATTCAGTGGGATTCAGATCGGGGCTCTGAGAAGACCAGTCCAGTTTTTGAACACCCATTTCATTAAACCATGCCTGCGCAAGTCTTGATGTGGGAATGGAGCAGTTATCCTGCTGGAAGAGAAATGGGCCTTCCCCGAAATATTACCGTAGAGTTGGGAGAGCAGCATTGTCCAGAATGTCCACATACATGTCAGAGTTCATGTTTCCAACCACAGGAACTAAGGAACTCAGACTAAACCATGAAAAACACCCCCACACCATGATGCTGTGACCACCAAACTTAAAAGTCGGCACAATGCAGTCACATAAGAAGTTCTCGCTGGGCATCCACCAAACCCAGACACGTCCATTGGACTGCCAGATTGTAAAGCGAGATTCATTACTCCAAAGAACATTTTTCCACATGTCCACAGTCCAATGACGATGAGCTTTGCACCATTGGTGATGCTCGGCTTGTGTGCAGCTGAGCGACCATGGAATCTCAGGTTTTTTAACTCTCGATGAACAGTCCTGCTGCTAGTACTAATGCCTGATGAACTTTGGAACTCCTGAGTGATTTCAATCAATGAGGAATTATGATTCTGTTTCACTACCCTTTTCAGAGTTCTACAGTTGAGTTCACTAATTTTTTTTTGGCCTGCCACTTCATTTTTCTGCAGTTTCACTGCCTCGACATTTCCACTTCACAATTACATCACTCACAGTGGATTTTAGCTTCTGTAGAATGTCCGAAATTTCACGAACTGATTTCCCACAAAGGTGGCATCCCACTATAATGACACGATCACAGTCACTAAGCTCCTTTGACTTACTCATTGTCTCACAAACGCATAAATATGACCTAACAAACCACTACCAACACTTTTATAGCTTTCAATTATGCATCAAGTTATGTCAGCTGCCAGATCCACTTCTTTAGGGGGATGTCTGGATACTTTTGGCCAGATAGTGTATCTGGGCTCTATGCTAATGTAACTGATTTGGGTGTTTCCCAATAATACTTTCCTAAACCTTATATACTGGTAAATTATTTTCTTCTTGCCCCAGCAAATAATCCTTTTAACTTCAATTGCAATATTTATAATAGCGTTTGTGGAGACTATAAATTGTGTGAATATATACATATTATAGGATGTCTGGGCTCTATACCAATACAACTGATTTTGGTAAAAAAAATTTTTAAGTAAATTAAGATTTCATTTAAAATGTTTTCATTATACATTTTTGATGTTATAACAACTTTTTTTTTTCTTTTTTACAGTATAAATAACAGTGGTCAGTATATATGTCTTGTGACCAGATGGAATGCAAAAGCAAATGCATATGACTGGCAGTATTCTAATTGTTCTACTGTTCAAGTAACTCCATCAGGTTAGTCTTTAAATTTATATCTATATACGTAGATGTATGTATGTTGCACAAACAAAAAATTCCTGACAATTATTTCTTCATTAAGAGTCAAATAATCATAGTACCAAAACTCAAGACAAAATCCAGCTACAGAAATTTTTTGGGTAGAATAATAAACAATTGTTTTTTATTTGAAATATTTACAGTCGAAATTCATAATTTAAAAGCTATAAAGATTTGGTAAGAAGTGTAAGAGAGTTCTTGTCAAAGTAGTTGAATTAGTAAAATTAACAAGCTACACTGAATTTCTTAATACAATTTTGGAGAAAATTCGAGTAAAAGTGCTCTGTTCAATTAAAATTTTTACTTCAAATGAAACTGATGTCCACATATTATACCTAAGTCTTATAGGTTTTTTAGTATTTTATACAGTAATTGCTTATCTTGCTAATGAGAAATCTTGGAATTTAAAAAGTTTTCATGCCTTTGTGGAACACTCTCTTAAATTTGATTGGTGTTAATATTATTTGGTTGGTTGATTGAGAGTCTTATTGCCATCTTTTGCTTCTCAAGGGCTAAACAGACTGAAATGTAATGGTTAAAGTAATTTGATAATTTTAAAATTTTTATATTTTAGTTAAAGATACAAACATAAAATTTAACTACTACTCAACTTAAATCTTCAGAACTCTGGAAAATTTTAGTCATAATTAAATTAAGTAATGTCCATCATGTTTAAAACTATTGAAAATTCAAAGTATTTAATTTATTGTATAAGATTAGTTTGTTTTGCTGATCCCAAAATATTGTTAATTGTACTAAATGCTGTGTGAGTTTATTCAGAAAAATTATATGTGACCAGGAAATCTAGTATTTTACTTGGCAAATATGTACTTTGGTATGCATATATCAACGCTTCATGAAGTTTTCTTTTATTTTATTAGATTTGCATGCTATTCCTTCATTTTATCAAGAACCTCAAACATCTACCAAATTTGTAAGATATTTTATATATTTTGTTTAGTTATTGGATATTAATAACTGATATAAGTATTTATTTTAGCTATTTTAAATTTCCTTTACTTTCTGTTCATATTTTTATTAACTTTTTCTTGACATATTATTAAATTTTGTTGAAGTATGCTACTTCACTCCTTTCAAATTTTTTAAAAATTAAATTAATTTATTTTTAAAATATTCATGTACTGTAATTTCTCCTAATTTCTTTTGTGTAGTTGTTGTAAATTAAAAGTACTTTAAAGGTTCATTATATAGTACTTTGGTTTCACATTTGAAGAAAGAAAAAAAAACTTTCATGCTTTAAAAAGTAGCATAACCTGGATGGGGTTCATAATTTTACGGAAAAACAAAAAAATTTATCTTTTTCAATGTATTTATTATATTTAGAATTTATACTGATAAACCTGGCTGGCCTATACTTTTCAAAACAGTAAATGAAAGGGATAGTTAATTCTTTGTAATTTCACATCTTATGAGTTATCTTTTAAGCTGTTGGAAGAGTTACTTAAGATTGTGCAATCAAAGTAGCATCTATCCTAATAATAGCTCAGTTCTGTCCCTCTATCTAGAATGCTTCCGGAGCCACCGCTTCAAAAATATATCAGCCTATGGCATCCATTTTGTTTTATGAGTTAGACTTAACAAGTTAAAAGTAAAGTTATAAAAGATTATTTGCTATCTAAACCCAAATAATTTATTAGAAACAACATAATATAGACACAAAGCAACTTTATTTTGATTTTTAGACGGCTGTAATAAACAGTTATGACAATTTCAAAACAGCTCGCAAATGTTTAAAACCATTCTCAGAATAAAATATCCTTTCATTGTAACGCATTTTCGTTGTGAAATTCATATTCATTAGAAAATTATCTCTTTTCTGCTACCTTTCGAGTTATCATAGTGTTTCATTTAAATTAATAAGAAGTATTCATTTTATATACTCAGAACTTGAAAATGTAGACACGAGTGAGTCATTCATTCACCGTGATTCATTCATCGTCGTTAATTTAAGAAAAATTGAATCTGAGAATCTTTTTCACAGTAAAACAGTTTTTCATTATATTGTTTTTAATATATATATTTATATTTTAACCATATAATATATATTTTAACCAGATATTACAATAATATCAAATTTAGTATTTTCGGAATGTTGCAAACTCAACGCATGCGTAGTGATATGTTCAAAACCGTCTGCTTTCAAAGCAAATACCTAACATAACTGCAACTTTTGGATAATGTCCAATCGTCTGCTGTATTAGGAAGAAAAAAAAAATTTTTTTTTGTCTATTTCGTTGTTACGCACATGCTGCAAAATTAGTTTAAAGTATCACAAAAAGAAAAGAAACCACGTGATCAACATTTAATAAATTAAATTCTAAAAATTAATCTTTAAAAATTCACCAAAAATCAGAAAATGGAAGTAAAGGTTCGAAAAAGATTTCATTTTAAAGGAATTTTTATGATCTTTCCTGTGAAATAAATTTTATAACCCTCGGATTATTATTTTAAATGCAAACTTTAAAGAATGTTACAAAAACAGCTTAAAAATTTAACTTTAAAAAAAATCTAAGAATTTTTCAAAAATCTCTCTTAGTGCACCCGTACATTATAAGAAGAATCACCATGCAAAATTTCAGCCCTTTGGGTCCAGCGGTTTGGTCTGTGCATTATATGTCAGTCAGACAGTCAGTTACAGAACTGTTTTATATATATAGATTATACTTTCCTTTCAAACAAAATACGTATATAAAAATATTTTTCAACTTGCAACATCTTTAAATGAAAAATACCGAACACCTCAATGGTTTATATTTGGCACGTGTTCATGTATGAATTAAAATTATGAAACAACTAAGTTAAATTTTTTGTATTAATTATTTAGCGTTACTGGAAAAGTGCCCCAGTTGCCCCCCCCCCCCCCCCCCCCCCCTCTGGGCGGCCCTGGGTCACGGTGTCTGGTCAGTTACAAACCAAAGTTGGTGGATTTTGCCAACAAGCACTATGATTAAAATTATGCTAAAATTAATGTAGGTCATTTTTATTAATATATTTTGTAAAAATGTGTTATAGTAATCTTTCATTTAATTAAATAAATTTACATAATTGTGTTATAAGGTTGGCTTGGTAAAATTTTACAAAAATATTCATCGTAATTTTGTTTGAGTAAGTCTTCATGTTCTTTATTCTTGCTATCATTGTGATCATGTTTTTCTGATAATTCTTTAGTTAGAAGATATTTACTTTATTTTTGCATCCCATAAAGTACTTGGATTCGATAACACATATTTAAGGTCCTTTAAGTGTTTTATTTTACCTAAGTGCTCAAAATATTTTTATTTTTTCTGAACAAGGTTTTGCTGTAGGAATTTATGGCTTGTAGGTTTAAAATAATGTATCTGGGTTAAAACACATTCAATCAAAAATGGTTACTTTAAAAATTTTACTGACTTTTGGTTTCTGGTATCTGTCAGAATCTATAAATCAGTAAAAAATATTACTGTGTTACAAAATTTTATTTTTCTATTTTGTGCTAGTAATAACTTATGGAATATAACCAGTAAAATGCCAATTAAAAACTCTTTTGATTTTCTCTCCCAAAAGAAATAATAAATATTTTAGAAAGAGTTTATTTTAACAGAAAAGAATTTTGAGAATATCTGACATTTGAAATTTTTACAACATTTCTGAAAGATCCTTCTTTCACGTGAGCAAGAATGGAAACAGAGTTAAATATTATTTTCCAATACTCATGGTCAGGACCACTAAAAATTAACCCATAGATACTTGAAACATATAACCGAGATATTGCTTTATTCTGTTAAATTATGGATGATAAATTTAAAGTACAAAATATATAATTATTTCATGAGAAATACTTTTATTTTCCCTTTCTATGTACTCTCTCAACTTTCTCACAATATATATATATATATATATATATTTGTATATATATAAACATATACACTACAAGCACAAAAGTATTTGGACACTGCATTTTTTTCAGCTGGTTGATTAGGCTTTTTTGGCACAAGGTCCAGAGAGGACAAGCTGCGTCACATGTTTTTCATAAAAAGTGCTTTATTATTCTATTTAGTAACAGGTAGGCCCTTGTTTTGCTTTCATTACAGCGGCAACATATCGAGGCATACTTTCCACAAGTTCTCAGTAAGTCTGGGCAGTAATAGCTTGCCATGCCTCTTGCAAGACAGTGAGACGAGATTGTTTTAAAGATGGGTGTGGGTGGCGTTGTCATACCCGTTGCTCCAGTTCAACCCACAAGTGCTAGGTCGGATTGAGATTGGAGCTCTGAGAAGTCCAGTCAAGCAAATTCACCTCATTTTCAGGAAACCAGTCCAGCACACGTTTTGCAGTATGATATGGAACTTGATCTTGTTGGAAGAAACGACCATCATCGTCGTTAGTTTGCCATACTATAGGCAGGGCCGAATTATGCTGAACATCGAGGTACACGTCAGCGTTCATGGTACCAGGTACAGAAAGCAAAGGGCCGAGTCCTAACTAGGGAAAACAACTCCACACTAATATGGACCCTTCTGTGAACTTCACTGTTGAGACAACACAATCTGAATGAAACTGTTCTCAGGGTTGTTGCCACACCCAAACATGTCCATCAGACTGGAAGAGTGAATTCTGAGGCTCATTACTCCAAAGAACAGTTTTTCCTTCTTCAACTGTCCTGGAACAATGGGTGACACACCAGGCCCAATGACGTCTCTCATTAATAGGTGTAATTACAATGGCTTGTATGCAGTTGCTTGACCATGATAACTGATCATGTGCAACTCTCTGTGGATAGTTTTGCCACTAATGGAGCTCCCAGATGCATTTTCCAACCTGTAATGCAATCGTAAGGGCAGGAGAAGTGCAGGACTTCTTGACATGGTGTACCAAGCATCTTCTGTCATGTTATATCAATTTATGCAGTCATCCAGGATTTTTTTTTTTGGCTGTTGTTGTTCCATATTGCTTCCATTGTTTGATAACATATGCTACACTCAGTTTTGGGATATCCAGTTTGGATGCAATAGTTCATACAGAATGATTACACAAATGACATCCTATGATGAGCCCATGTTTGAACATGGTAAGTTCAGGTCCCCATGGCATAGTTCCACTAGAGTGAATGAATAGTTAATACAAATGGAGCTGCTTTTTATTTTACTCATGCCCTTCCCAGCATACCGTTTGCCAAACCCAGTATTTGCGTATTTGCCAATTTTCTGCAGTGTCTAAATACTTTTGTCTATATAGTGTATAAATTATAATGATAATAATGAATAACATTAAATTGAATAGTCTTGTTTACTTAAAATTGTGTAATTTTAACTCTTAAGCGTCTAATTCCTCTTTTTTTATGTATATGTCATATGCTTCTGATTGTTATTGTTCTATTATTTCTATTAGATGTTACCTGTTAAAGAAACTTCATCATCTCCAACATTTGATCAAGGTCATTATTTTTCCATTTTTTCTTTAAAGTTGAAAACATAAACCTATAGACATTGAAGTTTAATATATTATCTGTTTTCATATCTTATATTTATAGTCATGTCTTCCATACCCGAAGAAAATTTGGTTCTTCAGCCTAATTTTGTAAGTTTTCTCTTTGTGTTTAGATGTAATAATGGTTTTTAATAGTTAGTTGAGATTTTAGTTCAGTGAAATGATGATTTATAGTTTTTTGCTAAGTAATATGTGGATACCAAATAAAGCTTTACTAAACTACGTTTTTAGTTTCCTAATGTTTACTCAGAAATTTTCCAAAAAATATTTCTCACAAACATCTTTTATTTTATTTTATCATCTTTTTATTCATTTATTTGTTTATTTCGTAGTCTTTATTTATGTCTAGAATAAAGGAGTACATATGAGAGCTTTATTTCTGTCAGCATGTTACCTCATGTCATTCTGCCATGTATGAATTGAATTTTTCCCACTGTATATTTTCACACTCATTGATTTATTAGCATTTTTGACAAAATCTTTATTTTAGTTTATTTGTTTTAAATATATAATGATAACAGACACATTTGAATACTATTGCAATGTTGCTGTTTAACACAACAACATGCAACTTTTTTAAAGTGATGTTTTTCTTGCGAAAGCTTGTATTGTAATAGCAGTTTTCAAGGTTCTATCTCATTTTTAAATAGCTAGATATCTTCATTCTTTAGTTTTAAAAAAAAATCATAAATGCCTTGTAATACTATCTGTTGACAAAACAGAGGAATTAGTATGAAAAGGCTATACTGTATAGACTGCCTGATGTCAGTGAGTAATTTTAACTATCTTAAAGTTATGCAAACAACACTAAAATTTAGCAAATATTCTTTCCACCTGATAGTTTTTATCTTTTAAACTTTATGTTTTATCTTTGTGTAAGTGTCTATGTGATTGATATGTCAACCATTTTTGGTCTAAGTGTAAGTTGAAGTACTTTTTTTCTGATAAAATGTGAGTTCCATAGTTCACTTAAAAATAATTGTTTTACTAATTTTCAATATATTGTACTCACTTTTTTAAACTGATAAGGGTACAAATTTAACAGATTTTTTATGTATATTCAGCAGGTGTAAGGACTGAGTTATTAAATACTTTCATTGCATATTTTGGTTATGATCAGTTTACTGCAGCAAAATTTTTAAACTGTCTGTATTTATATATTTGGCTGTATGTTGTTATCAATTACTTGTTGTAATGTGAGTCGAGTTAACTAAACATTCCTTATCTTTAAACTTAACATAAGCTTTAATCAACATTAACAACACACGTGCACAACAGACATAGCAGTCATCCTACGATGATAAAACATTCGGTCTTGTTGCCAAAACAACCATTGTAAAAACAGTGTTGCCACTGTGATAATAATATACTACATTCACCCCAACCAAAAAAGTTAATTTACAATATAATCAGACAGGTAGGCAGGTTTTCGTTTTAGTCTTCCAGGACACGTTGGTCCATCACAAGAAGTTCTCTGTTCAGGTTTAGATAGTTCAGGAGAGACATCATCACAGGGCAAAGCACCTTCTGTAGAATTCCCTTCAGTTCCTTCCAAACTCTCTGTTGATTGTTTCAAATGACCATCAAACTCCTCACCACTCTGGTTAACAAGCAAAGCTCTTTCACTGCCACTCTCATAGGTAGGTTCGATGATTTCCCCTCTAGGAGCCAAGTGTCGTATGGACACACTAGTCTCATGTCCATCTCGAAACCTTACATATGCATATTCTGGATTAGCTTCCAGAAGTTCAACTTCTTGAACAAGTGGCTCATACTTACTGGTTCGTGAATGATTTTTCATCAACACTGGACCAGCCTGAAAAAGCCAAGTAGGTAAAGAGTTCCCATTGTATGACCTCCTAGGATGAGAGAAAATGCACTCATGTGGAGTAACGTTAGTTGTCGTGCATAAAAGGGAACGAACAGAATGTAATGCAGATTGTAGGACCTCTTCCCATAGTTCAATTTTCTTGCCTTTTTCTCAATGCTAACTGAATCGTTTTCCATATGATACCATTGTAACGCTCGACATGGATTATAGGCAGTGGTATGACTGGTCGCTATACCAAGAGATGTTAGAAACATTTTTAACTCTCTGGACATGAAAGACGACCCTCTGTCTGTATGAATATATGCTGGCATGCCAAATATGGAGAAGATATTCTTTAAATGCGAAATTTCAGTAGTTGACGAAACATCTGAGCAAGGAATTGCAAAAGGAATCCTGGAGTACTCATCAACTACAGTAAGAAGGAATCAATTTCTGGAATTTGATGGCAAGGGGCCCTTAAAATCTAAATTCAATCTTTCAAACAGAGAAGTTGCTTTTATCAATTTTCCTTGATTTTTAAGGAATCTAGGTTTTACTTCACAGCAGATGGAGCATGAATTTGTAAGTCCTTTAATATCTTCCAAGGAAAAGGGCAAATTTTTGGATCTAATCCATTGATGCATCCTAACAATACCAGGATGACATAAGTCCTCATGTAATTGTTTTAAATCCACTTCAGGTTTAATTGATGCAGTTATTCTTGAAAATGCATCTGCAGTAGCATTTTTACTTCCAGGGCGGTAGATGATATCAAACTTGAAGCATGACAGTTCTAGTTTCCAACGCATAATCTTTTCATTCTTGATTTTGCTGGAATGATATTTGTCAAACATGAATGAGACAGACCTTTGATCGGTGAATACCTCAAAAGGTCTACCAATCAGGTAATGTCGCCAGAAGCTCAAAGATTCCACGATAGCATATGCTTCTTTCTCAACAGATGAATGATTAATTTCAGACTTGTTCAGTGTTCTGGAAAAAAATGCTATGGGTCTACCAGCTTGACTGAGAGTTGCTCCTATAGCAAACTTAGACGCATCAGTCTCAACTCGGAATGGTATGGTATCATCTATCGTGGCTAATGATGCTTTGGCTACATCTGACTTTAAGTCATTGAATGCATTTACAGCCTTCTCTGAAATAGGGAACTGATGGTTTGATAGCAATGGGCGTATCTTCTTTGAGAATGCCAGTATCTAATGGCGGTAATGAGCGAACATACCTAATGCTCTTCGGAGAGATGCAATATTGTTAGGTATAGGCAAATTTATCAAAGGAGCAAGTCTGTCGGGATCAGGCTTGATGGTTTTGTTTTCGGCAGTGTATGCTAATAGCTTAACAGATTTAGAAGAAAACTGACACTTTTCTTCATTTAAAGTTAAATTGTACTTCTCGGCAATTTTTAGGAATCTTTTTAAGTTCCGATCATGTTCATCAGAGTCTCTTCCACAGACAGTAACATCATACAGATAAGGAAATGTACCTTCTAGGTCTTCATCTTGAATGATCTTGTCAATGACTCTCTGAAAACATGCAACACCATTCGTGACCCCAAAAGGAACCCGAAGGAAATGGTATAATTTACCATCAGCTTCAAAGGCAGTATAATGTTTTTCAGCATCATTAATAGGGAGTTGGTGATATGCACTTCTCAAATCAATAGTACTAAATAAGTCATACATGGATATTTTAGAGATTAATTCTTCAATTTTTGGAAGAGGATAGGCATCAAGCATCGTGAAACGGTTAATCATTTAAGAATAGTCAATTACCATATGTGGTTTGTGATGTTCTCCTTTCACTACAAATGCTTGAGCACGCCAAGGTGAGTTGCTAGGTTCAATAACTCCCTCTTCTAGCAACTTCTTTACCTCTGCAGCAATTAATTTTTGGTCTTCCTCAAATTGGCGTCTGGATTTGATGGCCACCGGTCTACAATCAGGGGTTAAGTTTGCAAACAGTGAAACTGGAGGTATTTGAGCAACAGCTAGGGAGCAGATTTTAAGGGGTGGTCTCTCACCGTTAAATTGGATCTCAATCAGAGAATGGTCCTTCAGAATGTCATGACCAATGAGAAAATCAGCACAGAGATTTTTCATGATTAATACTCTTACATCATTATACACATGTGATTGCAATTGAGTCCAAAACAGTAATTGCAGCATCATAGTCCGTCGAATCGTTAATATACAGGAACACATTTGAAGAAACGTAATTGCATAGGAGTAGTAATTTACTTGTTTCCGTTATGTTAGGAATTTCACGTAAGAAGTTTGAAAAAGTTCGTTTCCAGTGTTTCCATTTAGCCTCTGCGCCAACACTCGTGGGATCAACGTCGAACTTTTCAGGTTTCAAGAGCTGATCCATCGTAAGGAATGAAGAACAAGTAATATTAATGTTGATTAAATTGTAATGTGAGTCGAGTTAACTAAACATTTCTTATCTTTAAACTTAACATAAGCTTTAATCAACATTAACAACACACGTGCACAACAGACATAGCAGCCATCTTACGATGATAAAACATTAGGTCTTGTTGCCAAAATGACCGTTGTAAAAACAGTGTTGCCACTGTGATAATAATATACTACACTTGTAAAGAACCTTTAATAAACTGAGAAAAACCTTAAATAAAATGAGAGATTACAAATTCCAAATAAGACGAAAAGAAGATCTTTCTTTTGTGAAATTTTATTCTTTTCATTCTATTTTATTTTTTGCTCACATCTGTTCAATGTTAGTTTTATTTATATTTTAGGATCAAAAGGCCCTTGATTTACCACAATCCCAAACAGGTAATATTTTTTATAACTTACTATTTTGTATAAAGTAGCACTACTAATTTATTAACTATTTGTTTTTTCTTTATCCTTATTGCATTATCTTAAAGAGCTGAAAGTTTCTTTACTTTTTTTTGTAAAAATATGTATAGAGAAATTATTTAGGTAGTGTTTAGTGAAAAAATCAAGTGTTGGTTTGAGGACTGAAAGCACATATTTATATATTTGTAAAACTTTGAAATTTAACACAAATTATGGTAAGTTTCATTGAAGGAGAACTTATGAACTGTAAGAAGAAAGAATTTGGACATAGCTGATTGAAGCAATGAATCAGCCTTGTCCATTAGACTAGAATTCCCTCACATAATAATTGTTTTAAAATGTTTATAGGATCAATCACAATCACCAGACATCCTTATGTTGATGGAAAAATCTCTCAAGGAATGTCCCTCTGCTTAATATGTGAGGCTGTTAGCACTTCATTGCCTGAGAAATATCGCTGGATTAAAAATGGGATGCCTTTACCAGGTAAATAGTTTGCTTTATAATTAATATTTCAAAATTCATATACATCTTTTAAACTTTGTTTCTTTAGCTTTTAACATAAAGGTTAGCAATATGAAGTTTTTTTTATCTCTTCCTTACTAAAATATTTTCCTCCTATAATAAAATCTTTCCTTTCTAGGAGAAAAGAAAGAAGCAAAAATAATGTTACAATGATAGTCAGGGTGTTATTGAAGGTGTTGTGGCTCAGAAAAACATATACAGTTGGACCTCCATATATCGAAGTCGACGGTTCCTGGAAAAAATTCGATATATAGAAATGGCTATGCTTAAATTATTGGTGATACATTTTATTGCAAGAAAAATGTGCATTTTCTTCTAATATACGAAATCACTTTCATATCAACAAATTTAAATATGAATCATATTACTACAAATTACGTACATTCATAAATGAAAATTATTATCGATTAAAAAATATTAATAAATTAATTATACTAGATTCAATTATCAAACAAAATTTACATACCTTTAAATACAAACGCAATTGATTGACATTTTTGTAAAAAACTTTCGAATGTCTTGTTGTACAATAAATTTAGAAGAAAATTCATCATAAAAGTGTTCACACTTATTAAGTCCACTAAATACTGCATCCGGGACATTTTCCGTGAATGGAAGACCACGACGGATTACATCAAATGCTGCGCGCATTTCTTTTTTCGAAGGATTAACGATTTCTGCCTCAGTTAGAGTCTCCTCATCTTCTTGGATGTCAGTTTGTTCTTCCTGAAGTGAGTTTATGATGTCGTCATCTGTGGGGTAATCGGAAACAATGATGCTTTCATCAACGTCTAAAAAATCTCTAAGGGAAAAATCTTTACTGAACAGAAAAATCGCGTGCCACGTTAAGAATCTTTAGGGAAAAAAATTCGATATATAAAAATTTCTTTCGTTATATAGAGATAGTTTCTCTACCTAATGAAAACGGGGATTCACCAACTGTTCGAAATATAGAGACTTTCGATATATGGAAGTTCGATATATAGAGGTCCGACTGTACTAGTGGATTATAACATTTTACATTTTTATATAACTCAATATAAAAAATGTATCAAAAGTATCATCAAATATATTTGGTCAAAGTGAATTGCTCAACACAAAGTGGTTGAAACAAACTCTCTCACTCACAGTAAAACACCAAGACTTTTTTTTTTTTTTTTAACATAGGTAGCACTCCCTTTGTGCATGCTTCGACAGATGGTATTAGGCTAGTTGCAAACTATTTATATATTAGCATTATTTTGACATCTGGAAATTTTATTAACTTATTAAAAAAAAATACCACCGTAGTAAAAACTACAAATGTTTTGACTGAAGTAATCAGGAATGAAAAATTTGCATTTTTCCAAAACTTTTGTAAAATATAAATGTTTTTGAAACACTTGTTATTTAAAGAAAATATATTTCCCATAATGACATCTAGCAAAGGTAGACAAGTCGTAATTTGTATCTTTTATAGTTGGAACTTTTCAAGGATAAACTTTTTGCAATTTATTACTGATTGAAGTGGTTGATATAAATTACATCAGTTAATAGTTTTCTGTTACATACATTAGGTAATAGTTTTTTGGAATGTCTCTTATCTGATTTATCTAAATTTAAGTGAAAAATTAGTAAAAAGCTTAAGAAGTAGTAGGAAGATTGAAGATATTTTAACTCCTTTGTTTGATAACTTATATTTTCTCTTTGGTGTTGCATTTAATTTTAGACCAAACAACATTTTGCAAAGTGGAATGACATTACAAAATCTATAATGAAGTGAAACAATAATACCAATGAATATTATGAACAGAAATGCTGTTTCATTGTGCTCTAATCAAATCTAAGGCTTTCTCTTCTTCTACATTTCTGTATGACTTCATTTTAAATTTCACAAAAAAAGTATTAGGGTCCTTGAGAGCCTTTGACATATTTCAGAATCATTTATCATTATTCACCTAATCTAAAACCTACCATGTCCTACAAATATATATATATATATATAAGTGTGGGTTCCTGAGCCTACATCGGTCTGTGATACCTGCATATTTCACCAGTAGAGGACACTGTTATTCGTTTGCGCCGCTTCAGCTCAACTAAAGAAGTGGAGATCTGGCAACCCCAGTCAGATGATGGATGGCTATGAGCTATGACACGTTTGTCTGTTAGCAGTAGACGACTGCTCCTTCATTAGCCTATTATGTTAATAATTAATGACATAGCTTTGTAAATATGTTTGTAAATAAGTAATATTCATTAAATGTTAGTATAGTTTATAATAGTTTAATTATTTTTAATCACCGCACGGTTATCCTGACCCACATATATATATATATATAGGGATAATTTTGTAGTATTTAATATATGTTTCAGAATATGAGTTAACTGTTGTTTGGTATATATGCTGAAATCAGGTATTACCTTTATCCACTTTAGACAAAACATCTTCCCATCTTATTTTGAGTGATCTTTATCCTGATCCTAAAACTGGTGAAAGGAAATGGAAGTATCAGTGCAAAGTCTATAATGAACACGATGAAGCCTTTTCTGAAATTGCAGTTGTGGAACTTGATGAAGTAAATGATACAACACCTTATGTAGGTATGTTCTTTTGTTACTTTATATATTTATGTGAGTAATAAAATTATTTTTAAATTGCATAAATACATGTAGATAATTAACCATAATCTTTGTATCTCTAGAATGCCTAATGTTGTACATACTTGACAATTTCAAGGAGTTGTCAAGTTTTTATTAAATTTCTTTTTATGGAAAAATTTTTAAGGATATTTTTTTAAATGTTATAGCTATGTGCCTCTCTAATAATATACTGTATATTATAAAATGAACTCTTTGTTTAATGTTTTTGGATTGTTAAAAGGAAAGCAACATTAGATCCTCATAGTTCATGAAGTTGACCATGGACATGAAGTTGTCTTGGTTTAATGTAATGAATGTTAGAATGTTTTACTGCAATTTTTCTCTCAAATTAAAGCAAAGTTTTGTGAAAATAATCATGCATGTTTGTGTTGAAATGAATAAATGAGTTAGGGTATTAATGTGCAATAATTAACAAACCTAAGGAATCTGAAAGAATGCCGTTAAAAAATCATTTTTTGGTTGTATTAGCTTAGATATTAATTGCATTGTGTTTTGTGCAATAACCAAAATATGCAGGTTCTATTCGTTGTGAAGCAATAACTCAAAAATAACATGGTTCTAACTGATGCACCTATAGGGGTTATGAATCAGAATAATAATTTATGAAATTAAATTCCTGAAACAAAAAGGAACCCGAAAGAAAAGCTGAAAACAAAAACCTGAAAATCGAATTTAAAACCTATAAATGGAAAGGGCTGAAAAATGAAGCTTGAAACATTTACTGAGATGCAGAAATGACATGACACAGCCTTAGAGAAATTAAATTATATTGTTTATTTAATGTTGAGAAATTGTACACAATTTTACATGACCAATGAAAAATGGAATCATCCTTAATTACTGGAGGACACAATTGCCTCCTAGATTTATTCATAGTATAACATAATGGAACACAATAAAAAATATCAGGTCTGAGCAGTTGGCTGGCGAATAAAAGAAAAAAAATACCTAAGCTATTACATTAAGTCATTCGGCCAGTTGTACTGTATGGAAGCGAAACATGGACACTCAATAAGGACACTGAAAACCGATTGAGTGTATTTGAAAGATGGGTCTTGCGATCTATTTTCGGACCAGTATATGACAATGGAAGATGGAGAGGACTTTTGAATTTTGAACTTGAGAGGAGATTCAAAGAACCGACAATCTCAAAAACCATTAAAATCTCTCGACTAAGATGGTTGGGGCACGTTTGGAGAGCACAGGAAAACCTACCCATGAAAATACTAACTTTCAGGGTGCCAGAGGGAAAGAGAAAAAGGGGCCGCCCCCCCTCAAGGTGGCTTGATGGTGCTGAATGCGACCTCACAACGCTTGGTGTGAGGGGTTGGAAAGGTGCCGCGCTGGATAGGGAATGCTGGAGACGCATTTTAGAGACAGCCAGGGCCTGTCGCAGGCTGTAGTGCTGTAGATGATGATGATTACATTAAGTGAAAAAATAAAAAGAAAAGAAAATCATAACACTGCAGTAAACATAAAAAAAAGGGGGAAAGTGGAAAGGTTGAGCACGACCGAAAAAAAAAAAAACCTATCACTTGCTTTTACCAGTCTCCATCTCGCTCTGTTCTGGACTCTGTTGGCCATTCATAGTTGTTTAGCAGTAGCCTTCTTCGAGTTTGTCTCCCCTCCGAAACATCTTCTAATAACTGTTTGCCACCTAAGTAGTCTTTTCAACTCTTTCTTCTTCTGCCACCACGTCCAATGCACGAAATGTAATCAGCTGTCATGCTATGAATTTAGGACTGAAAACTTTTCAAATGTTAGGGGTAGCATAAGGGGGTATTCATATGGATGACTGTTGATATTTGTTGTTTGATTATGATCTTAGTTTCTTGCTTAATATGTCGGTCTTGTGACACCATAACCTAACCATTTTGTCTCCATCTGTGTAGACTTCATCAGACATTCCTATGTATCTCTGCATAGCTCATCAACATTCCAAAGTCCTGTGATTTTGTTCTTCCCTTCCCCCGCTAGTTTGGGCTTTGAGGTGGATGCAAAAAGAGATAGCAAAACAGGGCATATTGAATTACCTTCTTAGGGTTTTATGCTTGTACTAGCTGTTTACCTGACATTGCCCAGGCATTTATTTATCCCAATTTTTTATTAGACAGAAAAAGAATGAATTCTACCTATAGTGTAAAATCTAAATAATTTTATTTAAAGGTATTTAAAAGTATATATACAGTATACAAATTATAAAGTAAAATTACAAATTGCTATAAAAATATAAAGTAAATTTATCACTATTCATCTTTTCTACTATTGTGTAAAATCTAAATAATTTTATTTAAAGATATTTAAAAGTATATGTGCAGTATAAAAATTATAAAGTAAAATTACAAATTCACTATAATATTAATTTAACACAAAATTTGATTATAAACAACATTTTTAGTTTCCTCTATTCATCACAGCTGCCTCAAAAGGACACTACTCTTGGTCATTTTGGACATTTTATTCTTCCCATTCCTTCTCCCCTCCTCCCTCAATTATGATGGGGGCTGCACTTGCACTTTAACGGTATCGGGAGTATCACTATTCATCTCAATGACCTCAGAAACTATTGATTCTACACTACTGTTGGTCATTTTCAACAATTTTTTTCACCCCTTCTTCCCCCCTCCTCCCCCAATACTGATGGGGGGAAAAACTTGCACTTATATGGCATCAGGAGTATCCCTATTCATCTCAGTGACCCCCAAAACTATGGATTTGATACCACTATCGGTCATTTTGAACATTTTATTTTTCACCCCTTCTTCCCCCTCTCCTCTAATGGTGATTTTTTTTTTCCCTACGTCGGGGCAGTGACCACATCAGCCATAAGCCCTCTGGCAGCCCAATAAAAACTAGCCTTGTTATGAAAGTTATCAGGAGGACTTTTCAGAAAAGAAAGCGTACGATAACTTGTCAAATGAGTAAAATCCATAAGAGCACCTGAAGAACACAGGATACAGTCAGAGCTATCTACCACGCCAATACGGCACAGGTGATACTGTAAAAAGTCATGGCTAGTTAAAAGTCTAAAATTAGCAGTAAAGACTGATCGAGGAAGGTTCATGGGGAGTGGAGAACACAGTAATGAACTCCAGGCCTTACCCACAACAGCTTCAGCATAGTGATTTCGAAGGGACCTTTGTAATTTAAATTTTATTACGCCACAAATTTGCTGGTAGGACAGAGTAAAGTGTGGCTGCCGTAATCTAATGGTGATCCCATCTAATGGTGATGGGAGGCTGAACTTACACTTAAACGGCATCAGCAGTATCACTATTCATCTTAGCAACCCCGAAAATTATGGATTTGACACTACTCTCGGTCATTTTGGACATTTTATATTCACTTCTTATCTCCCCCTCTACCCTCTCCCATGCTGATAGGGGATGAACTTACACTTAAAGGGCATTGGGAGTATCACTATTCATCTTCGTGACCTCGAAAACTATATATTCGACACCACTCTCGTAGTGGTATAGCAAGAGGGGGGCAAGGGGATCTATCATGCCCTGGGCGCCACTAGCAGAGGGGTACCTAATGGTCCTTTTCCCTAATTCTATATATAATATTACTACAGTACAACCTCCCAAATCCGGAATCGTTCCGGACACGGCAATTCCAGATTTCGGAATTTTCCGGATTTGAGAGGTTTCTAAATAACATTATAAAATTTTAGGAAAAAATAAAAATAAACACATTTAAAAAACAACAACATATAAAATGATTTAATTATTAAATAAACCTGAATAGAGAACATATAATTAGATTATAATTTAAACATTTCAGTCAATGTTTGTTGTTTTAGTTTTGACTTATTGGAAATTATTTTTTCTCAAATTCGATATACTGCCATAATTTCATGTTCTGAGATAAAATTCCACTGTTCTAAGCCTAATATTGTTTTATCTAACGATTTTATCAGGCCTTCCGTTGACATTTTTTCATTATCGAGGGATTCTGAATCACTTTCATGATCGCTGTCATCATAACCTTTATTGTTTACCACACTATCAATAATTTCAGAATCGCTCAGAGAAGCCACGATCGGCACATTTTCGTCGATGTCTAAAACTTCATGTATGTCCGACTTATCCAAGTTAATGTTGTCTTTCTTTGCACATTCTACTAATTCTACTATTTCAGCTTCTTTCCCAGACTCTTGAAAGCCTTCAAAATCGCTGCTGTCATTATCGTCATAATCAGCGAAAACCAATGTAGGCAACAAGTTATGCCAAGCGTTTTTTAAAAGTTCCGCATTTACAGTGGACCAAGCATTTGCAATACACCACAATGCATCCTTCACATTAAATTCTTTCACGAAATCTTTTGGAGTTTTACCACCATTCACGTGGTTTAACATTTTTTGCAAAAAATCATTTTTATATCGGCATTTCAAAACATTCAACAATCCCATATCCATAGGCTGTATCAACGATGTGCATTTCGGTGGCAAAAATTTAACTTCAACATTTTCTTTATTTAGAACTGCCGAATCAGGATGGGCAGAACAATTATCTATAATTAAGATAATTTTTGAATCACTGGGAAGTCCTTTTGCGACACAATGAGCTCGAGCTTGGGTTACGAAATAATGGTCAAACCATTCTATTTTACCGATGATAGAATGGAAGATAGCTTTAGTAATCCAAGCTCTTTTGTTGGCTCAGTAAATTACAGGATATACGGTAATACCTTTCAAGCATCGAGGTTTCTTACTTTTGCCAATAACCAATAATTTTAATTTGTGACTTCCCGAGGCATTAGCACAAGCTAAAACAGTCAATCTTTCTTTTATGTCTTTTAATCCAGTAGCACTCTTTTCTTCTGCCGTTTCCAATGTTTTTCGGGGAATATAACGCCAATGAAACATTGTTGTTTTGCGCCAAAACAACGATGTTTCATCGGCGTTATATATTAATTCATGGGAAATATTTTATTAGGTATTTTTTCTGAAAATTTGTTTACAAATGATGCACTGGCTTCGTCATCAGCACTTGCTTTTTCTCCGCATATACGTAATTGGCGGATGCCGTGTCGTTTTTGGAATTTATGTAGCCATCCGGAAGAATATTTGCATGGAGAATCTAGTTCCATCTTTTCATGAAACATTTTCGCCTGCTCTGTAATCATATGCCTGGTAAGTGGTATATTTTCACTTTGTTTCTGCCGAATTCACTCAATCAAAACGTTGCCCAAATCAACATTATTTGGCAGTCGTAATATTTTTCTCTTCTTCATGTCTACTTTTGCCACGCTTTCACTGTAAAACTGCATAATTTTTTCTTTCTGTTTGATGATATCATACACTGTAGATTTTCCAATTGCATAATTCATTCACAGATTCTGGACTGGCATTCCTTTTCCATATTCTTTTAATAGCTCAACTTTTTGCGTGATTGAAAGAGAAATATGTTTTCTCTTTTTACCTGCTACTGTAGCTGACATAATCACTAAAATAATTACTTATTAACGCAAGAATGAAAATTAAATAATTGATCTAAAGTACAAATGGAACCAGAAAGAAAACACGTGCTAATGAACAGTAATGCAAAGTGTTATGACTTAGGGTAGGGCTCTTATGTTCACATAGGAGTCCGGTAGCGGAAGAGTGAAGTATTGAAATATATTTAACCAATGGCAAACCTCCAAACAATTAGCAACGAAATTTTTAACGCCTATGACTGGTTTATTTTCGTCTGAGCACCATCTTTCCTTTTATTCTTCCGCTATCGGACTCCTATTCACCGATCATTCTGGTAGCAACATCTATCGGTAAAATGGAAAAGTAATATTGCCCATTTATGAAAACGTTCCAGATTTGGGAGGTTGTACTGTATACTGTTGGAGAGGTTGTACTGTGTTTTTTTTGGGGGGGGGGGGGCGCTTTGAAAAGGTATCTTGCCCTGGTTGCCAGTTATGCTCGCTACGTCACTGCACTCTCGGTCATTTTGGACATTTTACTTTTACCCCTTCTTCCCCTCCCCCCCCCAATGGTGATGGGAGGCTGAACCTGTACTTAAATGGCATTGGGAGTGTCCCTATTAGTCACAGAGACCCCGAAAACTATGGATTCGACACTAATATCAGTCGTTTTCAATTATTTTTACATGTGCTCCCTGCCCTCCTAGGGGTGCTAGGGGTGTCTTACTTACCCCCCCCCCCAGTGTTTCTTTCCAGATTGTAAGTGATATGTGTACCAAGTTTGGTTGAAATTGCTCCAGGCATTCCAGAGTGATACTGGAACACACACACACATTCATTTTTATATAGAGAGATTGGGTAGGATAGGATATAGCAAAAGGAATTAACACAAAAGAAGATACTTTTAAGAAAAATAAAAAAAAATGTTCTAAAAATTTTAATATTGAAATTTATATTAGTTAATCAGAGGAAACAAAATTCACCAGCCAATAAAAAATGAAAATTCATCAGCTACTTTACATAATATTCCAAACAATACTTTTAAAAAAATATCAAAATTTGTCATGACCCATTATCAATGTACCTTTACAATGCATTGGAGATCCAGGAAAATTGCACACTTTTCCCAAACCATGATTACATTATTTAGACAATTAAAAATTAGATCACAACCAGTATAACTGAAATTAGAGCAGAGGCTTAAAATGAGATGTAATACAAAGCTGTTATATTTAAGGTTAATTAATTTAAAACTGAAATTATAATCAGTTACTAGAATGATGAATTATTATTACTATATTAAATTAAAGGTTAATTTATCTACACAACAGTATGTCTATGTCTATGTCTGTGAATTCTTCTTGTGTGGATAGATTTCTTTTATTCAGTACTTAAAATAATTTTATATTTTTGGTTAGACTTTATCTTCTGTTAAATTAAGCATGAATCAGTTTTTGTTACCAGATAAAAAAACACTTATCAAATAAATTGGTAAATATATCTCTTCTTTAGTATTGTTTTCACCCTTTTTTTTTCCCTGTCTGTTGAATCATAAATACATTCAAATCAGTTTAGCTTTAATAGTAATTTTGTGATGTTTAAGTTGTATAAAAAAAATGTCGTTTATTTTCAGCCCAACAAAAATATGCATTTATGGTGGCAAATGATACATATGATAACCTGGAGCAATTAAAAAAGCCTGCTGCTGATGTAAAAGATCTTGCAACAATCCTTTCATCTATGGGTTTCAAAATTTTTCCATTCAGAAACCTTACTTTGACCGAAATGCGAAATGCTTTCAGTTTCTTTTGCAAGATGTTGGTACCTGGTTGTTATGGTGAGTAATTTATATTATGATGTGTGTATATTATGTAGACGACTCTAGCTCTTGGATGACTTTGATCATAAGACCACTGAGCGGACGGTGTCAAGTGGCATTGATGGATTAGAGATGGTGCAATGTGCCCTGCGGATGCAGGGCATATGACCAGTGTCTGGTCCTGTGGATTCAGAGTCGAGCGGGTTGGTGTCATGGCGACTAGGATTCAGTAGTTAACTTTCTCCATATAGGCTCACTGCCGAGGCCGGTTTAACTTTTTTGAAACTTATATTATGTAACAAATGATAAAATCCAGAGTAATAAAATTATATTCCATTGGTTTAATTCTGTTAATAAATTATGGTATAATAGTTTCAACAGTTTTTGGTTGAGAGTTTTTGCTCCTCTCTTAAACTGATATGTTATGATATTTTTATTTGAAAGCATCTTATTTTAATGAATTCAAGGAAGCATTATAATTTAATTAATATAGTATAATCTCTCTCTTATACATCATTCCTTTTATGAGTCTTTCTCAGTCATATGTAATTTTTAGTTGTCCAACCAATTGTATGGCAGAATTATGCAACTCAATTTGAAAGATACTTCTTAGTTATGCATTGTGTTGACTTAGTTATACTTGGTGTTGACATGTAATGGCACTTGTCAAGAAGTAAACTGAGCAAGAACCTAAGCAATAATTTTGGAAAAGAACACTTTCTGTATTCCACAGATGGATTGAGAAACTTAAAATAAAAGGCAAGGATTAGTTACATCATGAGTGGTGAGCTAGTAAACATATAAATAGCCTGTAAAATCATGGGTAATGATGATGAAGAGACAAATTGCAAAAAAGATTTAACTAAGGATCCCTGTCTGTTCTGAAAGCAGTAATGACTTAAAAATTCTTCATTCTAAAAGTATGGGCATCTGGCATATATATATATATATATATTTACAGGCTAAAAAATAAAAGTATATTATATTATGCATATATCTATGTTTGGTGAAATCTTTTACAAACCTTATATCATCTCATCTCGGTATTCGCTAGTAGTATGCTTGGTTAGTTTGTAGATGTGTTTAGTATTATTAGTCTGATTAATTTGTAACAATGATATAATCCTCCTAAGCAAAAGAGAAAATACTGGAAAAGGCATTAACTTGAAAATATATATTTTATCTCTTTTAGCCCTGTTCTTTTTTGCTGGCCACGGGTTTGATATATGTGGCCAGACATATCTCCAGCCAGTTGATAGCAGCGATGGTTGTTTTAAACATGAGTCTGTGTGTTCAGAATACATTTTACAGCATTTGCAGGAAAGAAAACCAGCTGTTAATATTTTACTCATAGATGCCTGCCGAAAATTACCGCCAAATCTGAGGTAATGCAGTCATTCTTTGTTTATCTGAATGTTTAGTATTTGAGGGTTCATTTTTGTGATTTATTATTCAACTAATCTATTACATATTTTTGTGAAAAAATATACAACAGATTGGTTAAATGATATATTACAAAATTGGAACATATTTTACCCACTTTTTAAACATCAGTGGAGTTAGAAACTCATTTTTTTTTCTCCTCTTCATGACCATTTTTATTCTTACCACTTTGCACAGTCTTGCATTGAAATGTGGTGTATAGAAATACGAATTCTGTGATAAATTTTTTAACATCTTTTATCAGTTTCCAAAAATTGATGGTTTGTTAAGATGTCAAGTACTTTAGAACTTCTGGAGTTGCTGTTTCAGAATTTAGTATGTAAGAAAAGTAGCAAGTAAAAGAAGAAAAATTTTATTAACAATGGAATAGTTAAAAAAACTTTTTCCTAGTACTATGAAATTATTAATGTTGCATTAGTAGCAATGTTGTGGTTTGTTGGGAAACAGCAAAAGAAAAAATATATATATATACAGTTGAACCCTGTTATAGCGAACCCGGTATATAACGAACAAAAATTATGGTCACGCCTCTTTCCTATTGTGTGTAATTTAATTAGTATTTTGTCAGTTTTATGTAATCAATTTTAGTTGATTTAATTCATTAATAATCTTTTTTAATAGATTTTATCATTTTTTAATATATGATTATTGAATACACATTGCAACTAATGAGTTATACATTTTGTGAATTGTAGCATTTTTCTTAATAGTTCGGATATAGCGAACAAAACCTTTGGTCCCTTGAAGTTCGTTATAACGGGTTTCGACCCTACTGCTACAGTTTCTGGATGCAAGAAAACTGAAAAATGTCTCATAGATCTTAAACATTTCACTGGAACTTAAGTAACTGCTGACAAACTTTAACTTTGAAACTTTGATAAAAGCATTTAAATATACAAATACACTTCTGGCCACTGTAAATGCAACACCCTGAAAGAAACATGCAAATAACATGAAATTTACAACATGCATTAGCGGAGGTGAGATATGCAAATGATTAGAATTTCAGCGCAGACGCACATCACGCGCGCCTGTGGTGCCACTTCAAAGCGCTATTTAAGGCTTGGAGATTTCGACGATTTCAAGTTCGGCAATTGTGTTTTTCGTGTGGTTTTTTCAAAAAAACGATCAATTATACCTCGTCGAAAACAGCGATCATCTTTTGATCAAGTATCCGAGTTCGACAGAGGAAGGATAGTGGCCTACCGAGATTGTGGATTATTTTTCAGGGAAATCGGTAGTCGTGTTGGACGAAACCAAACAACTGTAATGCGGATATGTGATATTTGGATGCAGGAGGGTACGACGGACCGGCGTGTTCGATCGCATCCACCTCAGCGCACCACTTTACGTGATGACAGGCAAATTGTGCGCATGGCAGTGACGGATCGCTCAGTCGCATCACAAACCATAGCACAGCACATGCAGTCTGTAACGCATCATCCAGTGTCTGCGCGTACCATTCGACGCCGTTTACAGCAGAGTGGTCTGTCCGCAAGACGTCCATTGCTTTGTCTACCCTTGACACGGAACTGTTAGAAAAAGCCGTTTTTCCCCCAAGCCATTTTTACTAAGTGAGCTGTATGTTTGACGTCACCATTACCGTCGATTACGTCATTCATCTATAGCGATGACGCAATCACCAACCCAGTGACGTACACCTCCGTAATGGTTAACACTGTAACCGAAACTTTAACCTCTTGTAAATATTTGCATATTTCCACAGCCAAGCGTGCCACCAGGTGGCGGCACACACCAGTCGTGTATAAAAGCCGCAGCAGCTAGGCAGTGGAGTGTTTATAATAGTATTGAAGCTAATAACATTAATCTTCTCACTGAGCTAGCCAACTATGATTATACTACCCCCTTTAATAGGAAGAGACCTAGAGCGTCTCTCGCACTTAACTGGTAATTTTCCTCTGTCTCATGTGTCCTCGCTGGCTCAGTGGTAACGCACGGAACTCCAGTTCCGAAGGTTGCGGGATCGAATCCCCAACATTCCATTTTTCCCTCCCTCCCCCATTTCGCTCTCGACTCGGTTCTGGCAAGCACCCAACTTTCTTTTCTACTCTTAAAAATAAAAATAAAAATAAAAATAAAAAATAAAAAATATAAAATGAGTGTATGTATATTTTATTATACGTAAGCTTTAAAAAACTAAGACGTAGGCCCCGGCCTACGGTAAAAAACATTAAAAAATTTTAAAAAATGATACTTGAGCTAGGGAAACCTAGATCAAGGTAAAAAATATTTTCTTTCACTAACTTTATTTGTTTTTAAACTCCCTCTGGTCACAGAAATTCGAAGAACTTATATTCTACACTAGCATAAATACTGCTCCTTTTTTTACTAACAACTCCACCGACATAATAATATGGCAAGCTCCAGAAAAATAAAGTTACTTTTTAGAAGTCGGGGGTATTCATATACCCAGGCACTTCTACTCAGCCTGATTGATTGATTGATTGATTGATTGCAGTGGAGTGTTGGTTTTTGGTGTTGTTGGTTGGATCGTGGGTAGTTAGGTAGTGAGCTGTATGAACTACGCCCTGCCGTCAGACCTCGCCTAGGTATTTCCAGACGTCACCGAGTTCTCTCACATAGCAAGACGCATGATATGGAAAGATAGCCTGGCACCGACGGATCCCCAGCTGAGCTCCAACCGTTTTCTACTAAAACCTTGAGGGGCCGTTTTCCGGGCAACTAGTATCGGAGCCTGGTATCTTCATATGTTACCCGCGCAGTGATATGATACATCAGCATCAATCAGGTTGTACCTAAGTTTTGACTTTGTTTCTGCACCTCCGTTTAATTTTGCTTTAAGCAAATTTTGAAGTCAAGGAGCTTTTACCTTATGTTATAATCAAGACTTTTATTCTTTTTAAATGTTGTTTGTTTTTAATTTCCGTATCCGCTAATGAATAAACGTTAGCTTAACTTTAAACTTGTCTGGTTATTCTTGTATGTTTGCACACCACACACTATTTCCGGCTAATATAGCTACTTTTAAGAAAATCGTCAGGTTATCACCCACCTTCCACTGCGAGCCAATACGACTCTGTAACCCCAAGCTACATGTGTAAAGCTATTGGCACTTTTAGCCATATTACACTAGAAGGGATTCGGCATTTCTGCCAAATTCCCTAACATTTTGGTTATGGGCCGCTAGGTCTATATATTTTTTTTGCTTATCTGCAGAGTCGCTAGCTACCGGTTGGTGTAGCGGTTGGTGACGATATTTTTTTTTTCAAAAATTTAATCCTGTTAAAGCCGTTTTGAGTGTGTGTGTGAAAACAAGGAAGTTTTATTACTACTAAGGCCCAACATTTACCAAAGTAAATAAGAGGGGGGGGGGCCTGTATATATAATTAAGGTATCTGTCAGTCATGCAAGTGTGTTTATATCATTTATATATTTAATTGTGTACTGTGTTTATACATAGAAGTGTTTGGCATAGTGTATTTTTTTTTATATAAATAGATACTGTTTTAGTGTAACAATGGCTGCTTCACAGCCACATAACATTGTCGAAAAACTGACCCAAGCAAATTATCATACCTGGGTAGCAGATATAAAGTTTATTCTTATATCCATAAATGCGTGGGATTTAACTACGGATACTGAATCTAAACCATTACCCGCTGAAGGGAATTTAGTCGAAGTTAAAGATATCGAACGTAGATCCCGTCAAGCATTATCTATCATTTTTTTAAATCTTTCCCCTAGTTTTAAGACTGTAGTTGAACACTGCACTACCCCACAGCAAGCATGGTCAACTTTAAAAACGCATTTCGAGCCCTATAATCGGAGTAGGCATATGCAGTTATTCACTAAACTCGTGAACTGCCGAATACATCTTAATGAAAAAGTAAACATGTTCGCGGCTCGAATTAGAAAAATAAATGAAAGTCTTAAAGGGATAGGGCAAGAAATTAAAGAAATATACTTGTGCTTTCAACTAATTAGATTTCTACCACGAAAATTTGACTCATTAGTACAAAATATTTTGCGGTGGGATGATATGAGATTTAAATTCGAGAATATTCTAACCGAATTAGTCGTGGAGGAAACTAGGCTGAGCGTTCAACAAATGGACAAAAATGGTCCACATGAAGCTCAAAACCTCACTACTAAACAAAATCAAACCAGAAACCGCAGAAAGCCATCTCCTCGCAGAGATGCTCCCTCTTCCGATTCAAGGTCACCGTCACCTCGTAGGCATGTTAGCTTCACCGATAGAAAAAAATTCAACTCGCGAGGCCGCAGGCGCTCATCAATGAAGCGTCGGTCCCCTAAGCCGAGAGATGAAGTGAATTTCACGGTAGAGACCAGCCTTACTGAGGAAGACAAGCACAATGATTGGGTAGTAGACACTGCCGCTACCCATCATTTTTGTAAAGATAAATATTTATTTGAAACCCTTGAACCGGCACATGATAGGAGCCTAGCAGTAGCTACAAAAGGTAAATCCATCCCTATCAAGCAAAGGGGTATAGTGGAACTGCGTTGTAAGGATAGTGGTCGAAAAATCGAGTTTGAAAGGGCATTATACGTACCCTCGCTCCGACGCAATATTGTTAGGAGTAAGCGCCATTTATCGGCATATTTTACTTATAAAGATCGCTATCCCTAACTTTGATTATATCCCGGCAACTATGCGCAAATAAAGACACCTAAACATATAAAAACACCTATTATTTCCTTTTAATTTATGTGTCCTCTCATGTTCGCTTTGCCGCGGAGTGCGGGAGTTTCGAACTTTTATTCGTAAACAACGCCATGTTGGAAAATGACGTCATCGTCATTTTCCGGCGAAAGATAAACTCTCATTGCATTTTGATTCGCTAAATGCAAATTTTTTGTCAGTATTCAAATTTTTTCATTGTTTTGTGATTGGCTGCCAGAAATGTAACTGCAGCTTGTTAACCTTGTTTAAGCACTATATATAACGAGTCTGACTGTAGTTTAGCGGTGGTGTATCGCTGTTGCATTAAATTATTTTTGTGATACTTGACATATTAGTCTTGTATCGTATTTTATTACTTGTTTCTTTTTTACCGGACATGTAACCGGTTGATGTATCTCTTTTTAGTTTTTAATTTAAATAAACTACTTTAATTTTTTATCTTAAATTTGATTCGGCTCAACTTTATCTAAAATTTTTTTTTGATGAGTTTAATTTCTGAGCCATTACCGTGCTCAGCACCACAGCGCAATTAATTCTGCTTGATTGAGTTTTTCGATCATCTATATCGAGACTCTATTAGAAGGTTATGGGCCCAGACTCGTTAAATTAGCTTATCATCTTGTTTCCTGTAAAAATTCCTGAGTAAGGATGGCGCAACTTGACCTTTACAGTAAAGTCCCGCCGCTGACAGAAAATAGTTATTCGTCATGGACTTCGGCCATGAGAATGGTGCTAATAGAGCGGGGACTTAGTAAAGTTGTCTTGGAACCTGCCGTTACCGTCAAGGATGAGGATACAGCCGTAGCCGAAGATCTTCACGAAAAGGAGCAGAAGGCATTGGCCTGTATATTTTTAAATCTGCCAACTAAATACAGAAACATCATCGAGAAAGCCATCGATGGTCGTGAAGCTTGGGAGAAGCTGAAAACGTATTTTGAGCCAGATTCGTTAGCAGGTGTTATGCACCTGAAACACCAGTTTTGGTCAACGAGGTTGAAGGATGACGACATTTCGCAATATGCTGCCCAGTTATCATCCCTAGCTGAGAAGTTGAAGGATGCAAAGGAACCTGTGTCAGAACTCGACCAGGTCTTTCAATTACTTCGTTACCTTCCGGATCCTTACGAGGGACTAGTACAGACAATCTACAGAAAGAAAAAGGATGACCTGATTTTTTCAAGAATCCTTAATGAAGTTCTCGCTGAACAAGCAAGGCTGTCGCAACGGGAGAATGACCGCAGTCATCAAGCATGGACGTCCACCTCTACTCGAGAACAACCAGCACGTGATACGTCATCATCATTTGCACCCTCAAGAACGCGGAGATGTTATGAATGCAAGAGCAAGAATCACCTACGAAACCGATGTCCTAAATTACGCAGAGGTAGATCTTCAACACCCCACCGGAGACAGATGACGAGACGATCCCCACCGAAGCGTGACTCAAGTACCGATTCTGAGAACTTTCACAGTAAGAAATCTTATCTGTCCGTGTCTTATTCCACCATTAAACCTTCCTGTGAATGGGTCCTGGATTCTGCCTCAACCGACCATGTTTGTGGGTCGAAGGAACTTTTCACCAAATTTATTCCCTTGGAAACCGAAAGGTTAGGGAGTTGTATCAAGGACACACACACCGCTGTTGAAGGTAAGGGCGAAGTTATTGTAAAATTTGATAATTCTGTAATTACTCTTAAAAATGTCTTGTATGTTCCTAATATATCTAAAAATTTAATATCATGTTTTAAACTTGACAAAGGAGGGGCTATTTTAACATTTAAAAATGGAAAAGTTAAAGTTAAAGATAATGAAGAAACTGTATTTACTGCTCACGGGGAAAATGGTTTATATATTGTGAAATCTCAACCTATTAAAATTAAATCTAAAGCTAAGAATTTTAAGAATAATGCAATTGATACTAATGTTAAAACTAAAGAATGTTTAAATTCTAAAAGAGTATCCTTTTTAACAGATAGTTTAGATGTGTGGCACAGAAGATTTGCCCACATTAACGCGGAATATATTAAAAACACAGCTAGAAACGAAGCCGTTAAAGGTCTTCCTAAATTAAAAGGTGAACTAAAACCTTGCGACGCGTGCCGAGAGGCCAAGTCGCGACGCGTAAGTTTTAAAGGGAAAGGCGAAATTAAGTCAACTAAACCTTTACAACTTCTTTACCTTGACCTCTGTGGTCCATTTCCAACAATGTCTATAGAAGGCCATAAATATTTTCTAGCAATAGTGGACAATTTTTCGCGTAAAGTCTGGAGCTATCCTTTAAAAACTAAAGCAGATACTTTTAAAACATTTAAAATTTTCTTAAGTAACGCGGAAAGATTTACCGAAAAACAAGTAAAAGCCATTCGTACCGATAATGGTACAGAGTTTATTAATAATGATTTCCGTGAATTCTGTGAAAACCTCGGAATAACTCATCAGAAATCAAACATTTACACTCCAGAACACAACAGTTGTGTTGAAAGATTTAATTATACTGCCGTAAACGGCATTAATGTGTTATTAAGAGACAGTGGCCTAAGTCAGGGTTTCTGGGTCGAAGCATTGAGGCACTTTACCCATACATGGAACCGAGTAGTGCACAGTGGAACTAAAACCCCTTGCGAAATGTATAGCGGATACAAACCCTCGGTACAGTATCTTAAACCTTTTGGGACAAAAGTATTTTTTGGAGTACCAAAGCAAGTCCGTAATAAACTCGACATGCGTGCAAAACAAGGAATTCTTGTTGGTTATGCACTTCAAACTAAAGGATATAGAGTTTGGGTTCCAAACGAACACAAAATAATTGAAACTATCAATGTTCGAATTGATGAGTCGGGAAAAACTGAAAACCAAACGGAAAATTATGATATCGATCCCGAAGTTTTGTTTCCTAACCGTCAATATATTTGTAGTACTCCCGAAGAACCAAATTCTAGTGAAACCAAGACTATTCCCAAAAGTAGAGAATCCAGCCCGAAAAAAGAAATTTCCATAGTTGAGGAAATACCGAAAACGGATTCGGAAATTGAATCTCAAGCGGATTCCGAAATAGAATATCAGATGGATTCAGAAGACACCCCAGAGGGAAAGCCTCCCAAAAATATTAGCTGGACGCGAGAGTGTATACCCCGTTCAAATAGCTCTAGAATTGATATTTATTACTATCCTGAAGGTACGTCGAAAAGGTTAAATACCCTTAAAAAAATAAAAGGATATTGTAATTATAAAAATTTAGTTTACGATGAAAACCTATTTGATTTTTCATCTAAAAATCCTTTCGAAGGTATAGTTTCCGCGGATCAAACCGCAAGTAGTAGCAGTCATGTTGAATGACTAGATTTGCCCCACTTTGTCCCAAATAGCCTGAAACAAGCACTTAATACTAAAGATTCTGAACATTGGATAAAAGCCATGAAAACCGAACTCGAAGTAATGAAAAAACGTAAAGTGTGGAAATTAGTCGATTTGCCGGAAAATACGAAAGTACTCGGCTGCCGTTGGGTGTATACCCTTAAACTCGATGACAAAGGGGATATTTCCCGTTACAAGGCTCGTTTAGTTGCCCAAGGTCATCTACAGAGGAAAGGGGAAACGTACGAAGAAACGTTTTCACCCGTAGTGAATTTCGGCCTTATTCGATTCTTTTTTTCTACTCTAGTCTGTTTTTACAAATGGTCCCATGTTCAATTAGATATCACATGTGCTTACCTTTACGCCCCACTAGAACAAACTATTTATATGAAACAGCCTCCCGGTTTTGAAAATTCAAACAAGGTATGCCTACTTAAAAGGGCAATTTACGGTTTACACCAAAGTTCACGCGAGTGGTATTTTGAAATCCACGAAGTTTTAAATGAATTAGGTTTCATAAAACTCGATTGGTGTAACTGCTGTTATATTTATGGAAGAAAAATAGTTTTGTTACCTTATGTGGATGATATCGTTATATTTGGCAAAAAGCCTAAACATTTAGAAAAAGCGATAAATTTAATTAGCCAGAAATTTGAGAATAAAGTTTTGGGAAAAACTACAAAACTTTTGGGGGTCAATTTTGAGGACAAAAACGGGGAACTATTTATTCACCAAAGTAATTATATATCAAAAATTTGTTTAGACTACGAGGAATACAATTATCCTATTGCCTCATTACCTATACCAGTGGGAAAAATTTATTCGAAAGAGCAATGCCCTAAAACTGATGACGAAGCGTTAGAAATGTCGAAAATTCCTTATAGGAATCTAATAGGAAGTTTAGCGTTCATTGCTAATAGAACTCGTCCAGATATTTGCTATGCCCTTAATATTTTTTCCCAATTCCAAGAAAACCCTGGAATAGCACACTGGGAAGGGTTGTTAAAAATTCTGGGTTATTTAAAATATACAAAGAGTTTGAAAATAAATTTGTCAAATACAGGTTCATTAAACTTAAATGCATATTCTGATGCCGATTTCGCAAATAATCGCGATGATCGCGTTTCAATGGGTGGATTAATAATATTTGCTGACAAATCCCCCATAGTATGGCGAAGTTTTAAACAAAAATCTGTTTGTTTAAGTAACATGGAAAGTGAATTCGTCGCCCTAACAGAAACGGCAAAGGAGTTGATTTGGTTGCAACAAATCGTATTGGAGTGTCAGAAACTAAAAATTTTTAAAGACACAGCCACTAATCCAATTTTGTTAGCAGATAACCAAGCAAGTATAGAATTTGTCAAAAATCCACATGAAAATCATCGCACTAAACACATCGATGTGAAATTATTTTTTGTGCGCGATTTTATATATAAGAAATTTTTTAAAATTCAGTATATACCCACTAAAGCAAATTTGGCCGATATTTTTACTAAACCACAAACTAAAAATAATTTGAAAAGGTTTAATGTGCATGTATTTGTGAAAGAATGACAATATGAGTGCCAATTTAGAATATAATTGTTTATTATATTTATAAAGGACTTTTATACACGTTCAGATTTTTAGAATGTGCAATTTTTCAATGTATCACGTATATTAGTAATTATACACAGTATTTTTTATTGTATTAACAATTATCGAAAAAAATGTAATGTTATACTGTATGATAAAATGTTTAAATGTATTTTTAACTTGTATGCTATAATGTGTGAAATCACGTCGTTTTTTTTATATACATTGCTAAAGTGCCTAAGTATGTACAGTGTCATGCTTTTATGTCAATTGTTTTGTTGAATATCATGCAATGCGAGTTTAAATAAGGTTTTTCTTTTAGCATAAGTTTAGCTATAAAGCATAGTTTAAAAAATGTTTAGATGCTATTTGCGTAGAGTTGCCGCGATGGGGCGACCTTGTTAGGAGTAAGCGCCATTTATCGGCATATTTTACTTATAAAGATCGCTATCCCTAACTTTGATTATATCCCGGCAACTATGCGCAAATAAAGGCACCTAAACATATAAAAACACCTATTATTTCCTTTTAATTTATGTGTCCTCTCATGTTCGCTTTGCCGCGGAGTGCGGGAGTTTCGAACTTTTATTCGTAAACAACGCCATGTTGGAAAATGACGTCATCGTCATTTTCCGGCGAAAGATAAACTCTCATTGCATTTTGATTCGCTAAATGCAAATTTTTTGTCAGTATTCAAATTTTTTCATTGTTTTGTGATTGGCTGCCAGAAATGTAACTGCAGCTTGTTAACCTTGTTTAAGCACTATATATAACGAGTCTGACTGTAGTTTAGCGGTGGTGTATCGCTGTTGCATTAAATTATTTTTGTGATACTTGACATATTAGTCTTGTATCGTATTTTATTACTTGTTTCTTTTTTACCGGACATGTAACCGGTTGATGTATCTCTTTTTAGTTTTTAATTTAAATAAACTACTTTAATTTTTTATCTTAAATTTGATTCGGCTCAACTTTATCTAAAATTTTTTTTTGATGAGTTTAATTTCTGAGCCATTACCGTGCTCAGCACCACAGCGCAATTAATTCTGCTTGATTGAGTTTTTCGATCATCTATATCGAGACTCTATTAAATATAATTTCCCTCGCCTTACTCGACGAGCAAGGTTTTAGTTTTGATGGGGGAAATGGAAAAATAAAAGTTTACGACGAAAATGACGAGCTGTACTTTACTGCACGTAGAGACCCAGATGGGGTATTTTACGTAAAGCACGTCCTGACGTCACAACAGGCTGAAAGAAAGAGGGTTTTTGGTAAATCTAAAAAACGAAAACAACGTAAACCCCAGGTAAATCAAACTCAATCTAAAAAACAAAACAACTCTAAAAAGAACACGGAAAACGATGACAAACGCAGAAGCAAAAATGATAAACGTGAAAAAGTTTTAAACCAGCTGGAAATTTGGCACCGACGAATGGGGCATATGAATCCAGAACTCATAACGAATTCCTTCTCAAACAATAGTGTGAGAAATGCTCCCAAATTAACGTCGACTAAGCTTTTCTGTGAAGACTGTCGCCTGAATAAGGCAAAACGCGTAAGTTTTAAACCCCTAGGCAACGTCAGGTCCTCAAAACCTTTAGATCTTTTACATCTAGATTTGTGGGGGCCAGCTTCAGTCGAAGGCTATAACGAAGAGAGGTATTACTTGAGCATTTCAGATGACTATTCCAAGAAAATTGCATTATATCCTCTCCGGGAAAAATCAGAAGTTTTTTCAACCTTCCTAAACCACATTACGCGAGCCGAAAGATTCCTATCTAGCAAGCTAAAAGCTATCCGGACGGATAATGGTAAGGAATTTGATAATATACAGTTTCACGAATATTGCCGTAAGAATGGCGTGGCCCACGAATTTACCGATGTATATTCGCCAGAAATGAATGGTGTCGCTGAGAGAGTAAACCAGACTATTGGGAATACCCTCCGCACCATCATTAACTCGAGTAAAGTTCCGGCCGAATTCTGGCCAGAAGCCGTTCGTTACGCTGCATACTGTTGGAACCGTATTTGCCGCCGTAACCAGAGGCAAACGCCCTTTGAGAAATACGGTGGTAATAAACCTTCAATGAAACACCTTAAACCATTTGGATCAGTCTGTTTTGTCGGGGTGCCTAAAGCACACCGAAGCAAGTTCGATAGCAGAGCTAGAAAGGGTATTTTGGTAGGCTACGCATGTCGAATAAAGGGGTATCGCGTGCTGTTTCCCGAAACTAGTCAGGTGATTGAAAGCAGAAATGTAACGTTTGCCGAAAATGAATTAAATACCTATCAACGTGAAGCAAGCCAGTCACACAGTGGAGCAGTGTTGGGCGACCATTCCCGATACACTACCTTCACCTTACCTATACCTGAGAATTTTGAAGTACCTCATGCAGTTACTCAACCTACGCAAACCTCACATCGCCAGGAACCTCCACAACCTGGCCCTAGTCGCGTAGTTTCTCCCCCAGACTCAGAAAGTGACGATGAAACAGATCCCGAGCTGTACATCCAACACCGACTTCGAGTCGCTAAGTGGCGGAGAGAACCAGTACCGCGACCGGACGAATCCCGAACCGATATTTACTATCGTGAAGTGAAAGCAAAAGGGGGTCAAAGCCGGATGTTGAGAAGCCTCAAGGAGATCAAGGCTTATTGCAATAAAAATAAAATCAAGTACCAGCCTGAGCATTTCAATTTCAGCGGTAAGGATACAGCATCAGGCATCGTCCCTCACTCACAGCAGTCGGTGACTGATCCCGATAATGGGAGTGAAACTGATGAACAAGAAGAGTCGGGCGTCGAGGAAGCTAATTATTTCTCCGCGTACGACACCTCCGATGACGATTCCGCATGACTAGATCCAGTGTCTATTCCCAGAACTTACAAGCAAGCCATGAAAAGCAAAGAAGTTAAGTTATGGAAAAATGCAATGGAAGAGGAATTGAAAGTCTTAAAAGACCGAGACGCATGGAGCCTTGTATCCCCTCACCCTAAGTATAAGCCTCTCGGATGTAGATGGGTTTACACCACAAAAACCGATGAGCGCGGGAAGGTAGTGCGGTACAAAGCCAGGCTCGTAGCGCAGGGCTACAAACAGATTAAAGGCGAATCTTATGACGAAACCTTTTCTCCCGTAGTCAACTTTACACTTATAAGGTTTTTCTTCTCATTGCTGGTCTCAAATTTAGGATGGTCTCATTTACAATTAGATGTGAAATGCGCATATTTATATGCTCCTTTGACTGAAACCATTACCATTACTCAACCACCTGGATTTGCTGAGAAAGGGAAAGAGAACCACCTCTGCCTACTGAAGAAAGCACTTTACGGACTACACCAGAGCGGAAGGGTTTGGTTCTATGAAATAGACGGAATATTAATTGAAAATGGGTTTAAAAAGATTGACTGGGCTAATTGCATTTACAGTTTTTCGAATAACCTAATTTTACTACTATATGTAGATGACATAATCCTTTTTGGAAAAACAACAGCGTGTATTGAAGCTGCGGTGAAAAACCTGAAAAAGTATTTTGATCTTAAAATCCTTGGTAAAACCACGAAATTATTGGGAGTCGAATTTGAAATTCAAGAAAAACAAATTTACATTCATCAAGCCCAATATATCGATCAGGTAGCTAACCGTTTTAAATCCTTTAATATACCTATTGTATCTCTCCCTATAGCCAAGGGAACTATTTATTCCAAGTTACAATGCCCGACAACCGAGCCTGAATTAACAGAAATTTCTAAGTTACCTTACAGAAATATTCTGGGATGTTTGTCCTTCATTGCAAGTCGAACAAGGCCCGACATTGCGTATGCAGTCAACATTTTTAGCCAATTTCAGGCAAATCCCGGTTTTCCACATTGGCATGGACTATTAAAGTTACTAGGTTATGTCATAGGTACCAAACAGCTAAAGCTCAATATCTCAAGCAATTCCTGTAAACTTACAGCATATAGTGACAGTGATTATGCAGCTAACAGAGACGACCGTACTTAACTTTCCGGCCAACTGATCCTGTTAGGTAAATCTCCTGTTTACTGGCGAACAGGTAAGCAAAAGGCTATCGCCCTGTCTACTATGGAAGCTGAGTTTATGGCAATCACAGAAACATGTAAAGAAATACTTTGGATACAGCGAATTATGCAGGAGTGCGAAAACCTGGAGTTTATCAGGCTAGATAAAGAAAAACCACTTATTCAAATGGACAATTTATCAGCTATAGATTTTCTCAAATCTCCGATTGAAAACAGCCGCACGAAACATATACACGTAAAGTTACTGTTTGTGCGAGATCTACTTTTAAAAGAGGTTTTTGAAATCAAGTTCGTACCAAGCAAACAAAATCTCGCTGATCCTTTTACCAAGCCAAAAACTAAATCTGACCTTTCGATATTTAAACAAATTCTATTTAAATCAGAAACTTAAAGCTAGAAATTTAAACTCTAATAGACCGGACTATATCAAAAAATTTTTTTTTGACTTACCGAAAGCTAAAGCGGTGTTATATTATGAGTTAGTTTATTTTTCATTCTTTTTAAGTTACCTACGGAATAAAAAACCATTGCTTCGTTTTTTTTTCTATGAGAGCCTTTGCTCCCAAGTAATTGGGAGGGGTTCACCTTGTTTAAGACCACCTTGGGTCATTTTTTCCCCCACTTACGGGTGGTATTTGTTCCGGAAGATTTTGTGTAGGTTTACACTCTATTTTTCTTACCCTGCCTAGGCGAGACCAACTTAATTTCCCGCTGGAAGCCGGTAAGTACCCTCAGGGGGAGAAACCTGAAAGCAAGCGGCCTCCTGTTACGTCTCGTTGGAGGTGAAAAATGTAATCTGCCAGAGCTTTTGGGGGAACCTTTTGGGGGGAGTGCTGCCGGTGAAAGGTCATACCGTGGGCATATTTGTTTTTGTTTGTGAGTCCCTTCTTTTTCTGATAGGAATGCCACTAAGCCCCGGTCTCCCCTGGGCAGGATAAAAACCTAAGCTAATGATTTATATGTATGTATCTTTGAATTATGCATTATAGAAATGGCACATGTTCTTGTATTACGCATTTATGTTTATATCCCAATTTGTGAAATTTTTCCGCACTTGTGTTTATACTCTAATAATATGCTATTTGTTTTGTAATGCGTTTTTTGCAAGTAAATGTTATAGGCTGATTTAACTTTAATTATTTGTAAGGTATGTTATACGCATCTGTATTTTTCACTATGTGTGAATGTGTGAGTGAAAGTGGGCCCACGAATGTCGAAAAAAAATGCATTGTGCGTATACTCTATTTTACCAGTTTATAATATAATTGTTCAACGCACCTGAATTGTTTATACATACTTCATTGTCTTTTTAAGAACTGTGTTTCTACAGAGATCTGTACTTCTAAACAGGTTGTGCCAACCGAACAATAACACGTGTGTTGATTTATGTTCCTAGCAATGATGAAGCAATCATTATCATTCAAATATGTTTATGTATTTTACTTTAAACGGAGGTGAGAGTTTAATTTGCTTTATTATGAAAAAAAAGGGTTAATCCTTTAGCTAAAAAAATATATAGAGAGACTTAGCAGAAAGGTTAGATCAACATACAACTTCTTTTTAAGCCAGGAGTTCTAAATACTCACTTTCGTAAAGGGGGGGCAATTGTTAGAAAAAGCCGTTTTTCCCCCAAGCCATTTTTACTAAGTGAGCTGTATGTTTGATGTCACCATTACCGTCGATTACGTCATTCATCTATAGCGATGACGCAATCACCAACCCAGTGACGTACACCTCCGTAATGGTTAGCACTGTAACCGAAACTTCAACCTCTTGAAAATATTTGCATATTTCCACAGCCAAGCGTGCCACCAGGCGGCGGCACACACCAGTCGTGTATAAAAGCCGCAGCAGCTAGGCAGTGGAGTGTTGGTTTTTGGTGTTGTTGGTTGGATCGTGGGTAGTTAGGTAGTGAGCTGTATGAACTACGCCCTGCCGTCAGACCTCGCCTAGGTATCTCCAGACGTCACCGAGTTCTCTCACATAGCAAGACGCATGATATGGAAAGATAGCCTGGCACCGACGGATCCCCAGCTGAGCTCCAGCAGTTTTCTACTAAAACCTTGAGGGGCCGTTTTCCGGGCAACTAGTATCGGAGCCTGGTATCTTCATATGTTACCCGCGCAGTGATAAGATACATCAGCATCAATCAGGTTGTACCTAAGTTTTGACTTTGTTTCTGCACCTCCGTTTAATTTTGCTTTAAGCAAATTTTGAAGTCAAGGAGCTTTTACCTTATGTTATAATCAAGACTTTTATTCTTTTTGAATGTTGTTTGTTTTTAATTTCCGTATCTGCTAATGAATAAACGTTAGCTTAACTTTAAACTTGTCTGGTTATTCTTGTATGTTTGCACACCACACACTATTTCCGGCTAATATAGCTACTTTTAAGAAAATCGTCAGGTTATCACCCACCTTCCACTGCGAGCCAATACGACTCTGTAACCCCAAGCTACATGTGTAAAGCTATTGGCACTTTTAGCCATATTACACTAGTAGGGATTCGGCATTTCTGTCAAATTCCCTAACACAGACGTCTTCGCCACGAATGGTGCGATGACAGAAGGATGTGGACGGCAGAATGGAATGAAATTGTCTTTACTGACGAGTCACGCTTCTGTCTGCAACACCACGATGGTCGCATTCGAGTCTGGAGACACCGTGAAGAGAGGATGCTGAACAGCTGCGTTATGCAGCGCCACACTGGTCCTGCACCGGGTATTATGGTATGGGGTGGTATTGGATATCACTCTCGCACACCTCTAGTACGCATTGCCGGTACTTTAAACAGCCAGCGCTACATCTCCGAGGTGTTGGAGCCAGTTGTCCTTTCTTACCTTCAGGGCTTGCCCACAGCCATATTTCAACAGGATAATGCACGACCACACGTGGCACGCATTGTCCAACGGTTCTTCGTCAATCGCCAGATTGAATTGCTTCCCTGGCCGCCTCGCTCTCCGGATCTTTCGCCGATAGAAAACATGTGGTCCATGGTTGCTATACGATTGACCCAGATTCCATCCCCAGCTGCCACAGCAGATCAACTTTGGCAGCGTGAGGAAGCTGCTTGGTCTGCTGTACCCCAAGAACTCATCCAAAGTCTCTTTGAATCAATGCCGAGGCGTGTGGCAGCGGTGATCTCCAACAATAGCGGCTACTCTGGCTACTGATTTTGGCAGGAACCACACTTCACAGAAGTCTATAAATTTAATCATTTGATACTTGGTCAACATGTTATCTACAAAATAAATTTTGTTGTGATATCTCTTGTCTTTCTTGGTGTTGCAATTTGGGTGGCCAGCAGTGTATGTTGGTTGAAGAAAAATGAGGCCTTCTGAAGACAGCTCTATAATGGGATGGCATGCTAAAATCACTTTATCACCATACTTTTTGAATGTTTACCATCTTAAAATGTTTACTTCTGTGCCTCTGGAAAACTATTTTCAAACAGAATAATAAATAAAATGGAATACAGTTATGGTTTCTAAGTACAAGAAAGCTAGAAAATTTTCCACACTCTTGTATATGCATCACAAATATAACACCACTCTCTGGTGTATGTGTATATATATATATATATATATATATATATATATATATATATATATGTATGTATGTATGTATGTATGTATCAAAAGCAACAAAATTTATTTGTTATACAGTAAGACATGGTTTATTTACTCAAAATAACAGAAGAGAATTCTCATGCAATCATATATATATAAATGGGCATGATCATGCATTTGGTGTTTAAATGTAAATATGGTGGGAAAAAACAAAATGGTGAGCAACACTTTCTGAAAAAGATCTTTAGTGACTTGTCTATTGAAAGATCTTGCGTGAACCATACATGTCTGCTTTAAACCTGAACTTACAGCAGAAAAGAAAGAAGGAAAACATCTGCAATGTTATTTGAGAAATAAAGTGATTTGAATTAATATTAAACAAACAAAAATGTTATATTCTATTCTATATATTCACAAATTATTAAAAAAGAAACTAGAAACCCTTTAGAGCATTGGAGTCCATACATTTGACTTAAAGTCTGTAGCATGCATAACTGTAAAAAGTCAGGGCAGTTCCTTCTATCTATCAGAATGCAAATAATAGCTTGCTACTTTGAGTGTGTTCTTTTTGTCTGTTACAAATAGTAGACTCATAATATTTGTTTATTATCTATTGTTCTTTAGTTATAGGAAAGTATGTTTAAAAATGTGTATTGTAAAAAAAAGTTTTTTTTAACTGTCAAAAAGTTTTTATATTAATTTTCAATCATCGGTTAGCATAGTTACTCCTAAATTAATTTGAAGTTGTTACAAAAATTCTTTTTAAATGTTTCATTGCTTTTGCTTTTCGACTTAAAAACACCTTCCTAACATTAATTTAAATAATAATTTTGTGTTATCTGCTCATTTTTACTAAATATATGTAAATCATTAGTTTAAACAGTATTTTTAACATGTATTGATGGCCTAAAATAATTTCAGTGAAAACCCTCAATGTCACAGTCATGGAAAAATATTTAAAGCTGAAATGAGGAACAACACTATATATGGCTATTCAACGTAAGTATACTTGAATGTTGATCCTAGTTTTTAAAAAAAATTTAGATTTTTTTTAGCTTATTTTGCACTTATAAATTGGTTAAATGAAATATATGTGTGGATAGCATTTGAATGTTTTTTTTTTTCCTCATAAAACTCAAATCAGTATTACATACAAATGCACACATTTTTCTTGTTTTATCAAAATGTATTAGATGTTAATCACATTTTTTTTTAGATCATTTTTATGTTCTTCTCATGAAAGTGATGGTGAAGATAACAGTGTATTTGTTAAGCATTTGAAGAAGTATCTTTTACAAAACAAGTGTATCCAAGATATATTGATAACTGTGCAACATGGTGAGTGTGGCATGTTAATATAGCCGTACCTTTTTTTCTTACATTATGTGTAAGAACCAAATAAGCATGCACATCCCATGCTCATATTAATGCTTTTGTATGTTACATATACCTCACCTCTTTTCTTTGTTGTTTTGGCAATGATATCCACATCTTTGATATCTAAGTTAACCATAAGTTCATTATCCATTTCCTCAATAGTTTTTATCTAATACCAATTAAACTGTATATAATTAATAGTAAAATCATTTTTTTACAAGTACTCATAATGTTAGTTAATTCCATTAAATAATACAAAAAATAGAGAGCTAAAGTTCTAACTTTGTCTATAGCAATAATGGTTATAATTTTTGTTTTTCTTTGGCTTTTTTTTGGGGTGTGTGTGTGTTGGAATTAAATGCATTAAAATATATTCCTGCTTATATTTCATATGTTTCAATGACTATAAATTGTAATTCACTTGATAGTTTATATTACTTTAAAAGAAAAGAAAACTGTAACCAGAATAGTATTATTGCTCTTTTATGTCTCTATTCGGTTACTAAAATAGGTATTTTTTCAGTGACAAATGAATAAAATGTCTAATAGTATGCAATGGTATATTAACCATTTTTCTCTTTCAGTGTCTAAGAATTTTTCATTCATGTTTAACCCTTCAGCGGGAACGTCCGTGTACAAAGTGTAACATTTTCTTAGTTTTGAATGGTTTGTTTTTACATGTAAGGTTTGAATGCTCTAAGCAGTTTCTATTTATAGCTACACCCTTTCTAATGCAGGTCTGATTTTCCGACCCTTGTATTCCTTTCCATTCATTGTTAGTCATGATTTAACCATGGTAAACTAGCGATTATATTGGTTTACAATACAACAAAAGCAGGAGTTGATGTTGTTGATCAAATGTGCAGATATTACACAGTATCCCGCATATCATGACGATGGACTCTCTCATTATTTTTTAGGTTTTGGGACATAAATAGGAATTAATTCACAAGTTGTCCTTAGATCCAATAAACCGGACAGTTTTGAAAGAGGGCAATTGTATCTGCATTCTTTGGCCTTTAATTATAAATATATCTCAATATTATCAACATTTTATATTTTATCATAAAACGCAGAATTTTTAATTTCAATTTGAAAAAAAAAGAGTTTATTACAAAAGGAATGATCAGGGTTGAAAGAAACGTTGCACTTTGTGCCACGTGCAGCTGCTGGTGTTCCAAAAATTGGTGCACCCGCTGAAGGGTTAAGAAAGAATAAAAAGTTCTATAAAACATGTCGACTAATTGGAACAGTCAGTTATTATGGCCCTGTGCCATAAAAGTGACTAAGTTGTCTATATGTAGTTTAAAAAAATATTTTCTTTGCATAATTTAGCTCTTATACTAATTTTGCTAAATATTTACACATACTTTTAATAAATTAAAAGTCTCCAAAATAAGGGATTTGAGCCATATTCTTGATGATTTCTTTGTCAAATTTTAGTAGCAATTCATTAAATTCTTTTCGCTCCATCAAGGCTCTTTTATTTGCAGTTAGTCAATTTGCAAACTATGGATAATTTAAAAATATCTTAGCTTTTTGGATTTACCTGTGATGTTTTGATATATGTGCCCATAATTATGAAAGTGGTTAAAGTCAAGAATTAAAATAAAAAGAGTTTATCAGTTACTTTGGGTCACATCTTTTTAAATTAAAATGATACAATGTAATTTTTGAAAAGTTGTGAAGATTGAACCGTTAAATTGAGTTGGCAGTTGCATCGTTCAACAGAAATCAGTTAAGTGATATTTTGATAGTGGACTAAGTCAGTTGATCTCTTGTTATTTGTAAATTTTAGCTATGCCAGTGGATGTGGAGGAAAGTATTTTGCTGTCAAAAACTTATGAATGATAAGAAACACCCAACTATCTTTTCTGCCAAGTTCCAAAGGAGAATAATAAATGGATTAATTATTATATTGATTATTAATTATTTTACTATTATGGCATCAGATAGTGGTTCAGGTAATTATATTTTAGGTAATAATTTTTTAAAATCAATGTTCATTGCAACGTGTTTTTGTGAATAAGTTGATTTTTTTTAAATGTGATTTGTAGATATTTTATGACCACGAAATAGAAGTAATACTTCTAAGAAATGGAAACAATTAGACAATTATCATCTTCAGATGAATCAAACCAGGACTTTACTGCAAACATATTATTATGTGTAAATCCAGGAATCTTAGACATGGAGGAAGGGGAAATGAAAAAAAAGAAAGAAGACAACAAATAAACTTGATTGTATACAAAATATGAGAAAAATTAAGAGAAATAGTGGCAAAGAATACACTATAGAAAATTCCCAATTTGTTAGTGCTAAAATTTTTGAAAATAAGAATTGCCTTTGCTCAAAAAAATGTTTGAATCCCTTTGAATTTGAAGAGAGAAAATCTAAATTTAATTTTTTTGGAAACTGAAAAATTTTACAAACCAGAACTTATTTCTATGTGGTGCAGTTCATGAATGAATAATAAAATGAAGGAGACCTAGATCTTTTGAAAGACCGTTGAGAAAAGGTAACTATGAATATTTTCTATCTGTGACTAATTCAAAATTGCCTCTTCAAGAATTTTTTTTAGATACCTTTAAAATATCTGCTGGAGGGTAACTTGTACTCTGTATGGCAAAACAGCTAGAACAGATCATCGTGGGAAAATCACCTTGAAAAAAAGATATGAATATGGTTGTAAAAGAACACATTTTAAGTTTTCCAGCATATGAAAGCCACTACACTAGAGCTCGTCATACTCCAGATCGTAAATATTTAAGTCCCGCTTTAGATCTTAGAAAAATGTATGGCCTTTATGTGGAGAAATGTAATGAAAATAATTAATGATACGTTAATGAGCGGACTTACAGGGAAGTATTTAATACTGAGTTCAACTTAAATTTTCATTCTCCTCACAAAGCTTCTACATGCCTAAAGTGTGATTTACCGAAACTAAAAATTGAAACATCCAGTAATGAGGAAGGTCCTACACTAAGTCATGATTTACATTTGAAAAGTGCCGAACAAGGCAGGAAATTCCTAACAAATGACCAGTAAAAAGCAAAAGAGTATCTCAAGGAATATTATGAATTCTCATTTGATTTACAGAAAACACTTCCATATCACAAACTTTCTGTTTTGGTAGCTTATTATAAGCGAAATATGTATGTATACAGGTTTCCATAATTTTTATAATAATAATGTCAGGATGTACCTATGGCATGAGAGGTCAGCAGGAAGTGGTGTCATGTATTTACATTAAAAAAGCACTGATGTGGATGAAAATTGTTCAATCTTCCAATAATAATATTGCAATAATAGATCATAATTTTTTTTAAATCTGGCCATTCCTTTTGGCCGAATGACTGCAATTTCAGCTTAAAAGAAATGAGAGAAAAAAAGAGCAAATTACGTATACATCCCTGAACATTATTATGAACTAATAGAACTATGTGGTAGGAAAAATAAATTTTCAGTAGACCGAATGATACAGAAGGGTTTTATTTCTATGAAAGAGCTAGAAGAATCAATAACAAGAAGAGCAAAAAATACTGCTTATCTGTCTCTTGGCTGAAAATAACAGTTGATGAGATTTTTAAAAAATGAGGATATTCTATAAAACTTCTTTAGTTGATACTGAATTCCATGGTTTAAACCCTAAGAGAAAGGCCAAAAATATACACTCAATTCCACTGTCACCACCAATAGACCAATAACAGAAGGAAGAACATAAAGATATAGATTTACTACCCTGCATCCCGCCAATTTTCCAGGAATATTTTAAATCTCTCAAAACTCAAAATACTATTTCCGAAGAATGAGGAAAAAACCAGAAATGTCAAAAATTAATTACCTAGGACGAATTAAAATAATGTGAATGAGTATATTTGATTTAATAAATCTATTGTTTTTAGTCACTTTTAAGAAATTCAGTTAATTTTGAAAGTGGTCTAAGTCATTTCAAGCTTTAAAAATCATACTTCCTCATAAGCTACACACAAAATGTTACAGTCATAATAAACTTTTATTTTACAAGGTTAAATAAATTCCTGAAATATTTTGTTTGATAGTATAAAAATAGTTTTTAATTTATTGAAATGCAAACCTTTAAATATCTCAAAACAAAACATACATGACTTAAACCACTTTCATAATTATGGGCACATATAAATGTAAATTCTGTTTCAATGCAGAATTATAATAATTTTCTGCTCTAACAGGACTACTCATAAAAGTCCCCAAAATGATGTAAAAATAAAAATTGGTCTCCCCCAAAAATTAGTTATGCATGTAAAGGTCCATGTTTCCCCTTAATGAAATTTTAATATCTCTGATTTTTTATTTTTTTTTCATCATAAGTGTCCTTCAAATTAAAATATGTTTATTTGAGACCTTTGAAAAATAAGGTGTACAAGGTTTTTTTATTATATAAAATATTGTTATTGCAATATAGAATATAGTTATATATTATTTATTTTATTGGATATTGATTACAATTTATGAGAAGCAGTATTGATGAATTTCAATAATCTGTACATTATGGTGACATTTTATTAGTCTTAATAATTATATCATTATTTTATTAAAATTTTATCTTAAGAGTTATATTTTATTATATCTGAAAGAACATTAATTTTTTTATTACACCTGATTAATATTTTGAAATTAATTGAAAAATCTGTAGAATTTGCAAAGGATCCTCTGACAAGAAATGTTCAGTTCCCAGTTATAAAAAGTACTCTTGCTGAAAAAAGGAAACTTAGTGATCCCGTACAAGATTCTGTTACATCAAATCCATACACTGGCATTATAAATTGGTGTGATATAAAAAGTAAGTTTTCATTAAAATTTACTTAATTAAGCTTATAATGAAATAGTCCTTAAGGACACATATTGATTAAATAATCCATAGTGATGTATAATTATATACAGAGAACTAAGTTTTTAACAAAATAAATTTATATACGAATTATTTCCTTGATTATTTTAAAAAAAACTTTGAATTGTCATGACAAGCAGAAACAAAGCTGAGCTCTGCAATATAATTTTTTAAAATGATTTTGTTCTTGGTTACGTAACTTCTTCCATTATTTGAAATTATGTGAAATTATATAACTAGCTGAATACCCGTACTTCGCTATGGAGTACATTCAAATTAAATACAACGGTCAATGTATGCAATTAATGCCAAAAAATATATATTTATAATAAGTATACAATGGTTAATGTACACAATTAATGTAAAAATATATATATATATATATTTATAAAAAAAATTGTAACGGATATTTTTATAGACAAAATAATGTAGAAGAAAATATTCAAATTAAATACAGCGGTCAATGTATGAAATTAATTTGCATGTTTAATATCCATAAAATATACTAATTTGAATTAAATTCTTTAAAAACTTCCATCTCAATTAGTCTAGAGGTTAAATTTTATCTTTTACCATATTTTAATATTTTTTTGTCAATTTATTTCATTGTTATGCATGTGATGCAAAATTAATTTAAAGTATCCTAAAAAGAAATGAAACCACATGATCAGCATTTAATAAATTAAATTCTAAAAATTAATCTTTAAAAATTCACCAAAAATCAGAAAATGGAGGTAAAGATTTGAAAAAGATTTCATTTTAAAGGAATTCTCATGATCTTTCTCATGATATAAATTTTACAACCCTTGGATTATTATTTTAAATGTAAACTTGAAAAAAGTTACAAAAACGGCTTAAAATTTTTTTAAAATCTTTCTTAGTGCACCCCTACACTGTAAGAAGAATCACCATGCAAAATTTCAGCTCTTTAGGTTCAGCAGTTTGGTCTGTGCGTTATCTGTCAGTAGTCAGTCATTTACGAAACTGTTTTATATATACAATTTATTATTATGAAATTAGCTAGTATTTTTTCAAATACAGTGGAATCTCGATCTATTGTTTTTCAAGGGACCGACTGAAATGAATGATAGATGCGGAAACATAACAAAGCAATATGATCGTTGGGACTGAATAAAATGAGCGACACATGCGGAAAAACGATGGAACCGAAAATGATCGATCGAGATTCCACTGTACTAGGGATGACTCTTAGTAAGAAGCTAATTTTCATCTTAATTTAACTGTTGTGTTATGAACTAAAGCTGTGTATGCAAGGAATAGAACATAAAATTTCTTGACTTTTCTCAAGGATTTTTTACTCTGTTGTGAATTGAATGTTTTAAGAGCATTTCTTTGTATAATATATGGTATTGATTTAGATTTGAAGGTAGTTGATAGGTCTTCTTTTGTAAAATTTAAAATGCAGTGAACTTTATGTACACAGAATTGAAAAATTCCCTTTCTTGCACTTTTAACTTATATTTATGAACATGATAGGTTTATATCTTTAATGCTGAAAGAAACTAAATGAGAAATTTTAGCATTCAAAACTATTTATTGTCAGGTATGGGAAAACATTTTTAAGAGTGAATTAACTGCTTTTGTAAAAGAAATATTAAAATACGAGTAAGGAAATTTCAAATAGGAGCCTAAATTGGTATGTTTTTGCTTATTTAATAAGTATCACATTAGTAAAAATAAATTATAAATGTACATATATAAGTTGTTATAAAAAGTGTAATTGAAAAAAAAACTATAAATACTATTTTCATGTTAATTATAATTGTCTCTATGCAATATTGTGTAATAGAGTTTGGGTCTTATGAAAATGAGTGTAATTTTTTATTTTTTTTTTCATAGCTTAAATATAGTAAAATATTGGTTTGCATTCATACAGTGTGACAATCTTAGTTTTCTTCTTTTTGCATGATTAATCTAATTTTGAAAATTTTTAGAATTTTGGTTTTCATATCTTTAACACTAGAACTATCAATAATTAAGATATATCTGATTTTATCTGTGTTAACCATTAGTTGTTTTACTGGTTTTGTACTTTTTGTGTTTAAATTGTCTGTGGCACAAAGGGAAGTAAGTTTTACAATTATTTTTTGGTCCACATTGACTCTGTTCTTAGGTTGGACTTGACTTATATTTTTGTGTATAGAAAGGTAATAACTGTCAATTATGCTTATACTGAATTTACAAGGAAATAGCCTCTTTCCTTTATGCATATAGTATTCTATTATAGAGCAATTACATTGTAATTTATAATAATTTTGTAACATCATATCATTACATGTTTTAATTTTTTTAGGGAATATAATATCTAAAACTTCTATGCTTTCAAGAATGAAAGCTAAAATTCAAGTAGAATTTCATCACCATATGGGAATATTTTGCAATGGATTTGATGTCTGTGCGTATCTTCATTTAGAACCTAATGCTGATATGTTTATTTTCCGAGACATGGAAATAAACATATCATTCATATCGGTAAGAGATCACCATTTTTAAAATTATTATTAAGGTAAATGCACCTATAATGGGCCATGTCCCTATAATGGGCCACCCTTTAGAAATGTCGAGAAATTAAGGGTCTATTGTTACCTTAGGCAGTGGAAAGGGTGAGGGTCATTGGCTACTACCTGCGAGGATCCCTTAGCATTAGAATTCAGTTCATTTCTTTACTTTGTGTGAAGTGTAAGGTGTATTCTGCTAGAGAGAAAAAAAATTGTGTTTGTTTTAATGCCTGCTTAAAAAATCTGTTAAGGTAAGTGAATTTTTCAAAAATTTTTATCCAAGTACTATAATGCCTGTTTATTGACTTAAACTATTATTCATTACGATAGTATGTATAATTCAAATTGTACAGTGATTAAATGACAAAAAACTTAGATTCCATTGTTAAAATAGCGTGGCCCATCATGGGATCACAAATTGTTACACTGTCCCTGTATTGGGCCGTGTACTGGTACAAATTATTTTTTCGGAAATGTCAATATTTGCAACAACATACCATCTGTGACAAGTAAAGCGGTACATCACCGGCAACATTAACCACAATTTTTAAGTAAATTTAATTTTAGATGTTTAAGTTAATAAATTTATATTTCAGCTTTTATATATTTAGTGTCGTTGTACTGTAGTTATAAAATGAATAAACCAGTTTAAAAATATACATCATGTTTTTAGTTTCTTTTCTTTCCAATTTTATGATATTGTAGAATTGATTTTTGTTCCACAACAGATTAAATAGATGGCCCATTAATGTTGTGATGGGTGATATTGATGGCCCATTATTGGGTGGCTCATTATGGGTACATCGGATAAAATAATGGCCCATTATAGGTGCATCAGGTTGGTTATTATTTATGTATATATAATTTTTTTATGAATGCAGTCAGTGCACTCCAATTGCTACTACAGATGTAAGACAGTTATTAAAATGGCAGGTAAAAATTTGGACCAGTTTGCTTTATCTATAGCTGTGAAAATTCAGATTCACTTCAATTTTTCTCTTAACCTGCCCATTACTGGTGCGTTTATCTTATATATATATATTTTTTTTCTCTCTGAAGAATCAATTGTTGATGGGAAATTAAATTTTTCATCTTAGAAAGTTCTGGTTTCATATTGCTTATAAGTAAATGTTAACCTTTTTTTTCAGCATTGGAAATTTTATTACATTAAAGAAAAGCTTAAAATTTTGATTGTATAACAGTTGATTTAAGATATCATTCCAGAGAGATTTTTTTCATTATGGATAAAATTGATGCACTTTGACTCCTTTTTTTTTACACTGAACATATTGTTGACCAGTACTGAGTAAACTTGTGTTTTTACAGACAAGTGTTGAAGACAATTTTGGATAAAGTCCTATTGGAGAAATTTTTGATCAACTGAACATTGCTTTACTTGAAAACTACCTTTACTATGACCTGAATGAGTTTCATGCAAATCCTCACATTTTAACATTTAAAATGTGAATCTCAGACCCCCTAAATTCCAGTCTTTGTCAATGACTTTCATATATATTTAAATAAAATTTCTGGTCAACAATGTGTTAAAAAATTTGTTTTTCTTCTAAATAATAAGTTTTTTTATTTTTACAAAAAACTATCCTTTCATCATGTATTCTTACATTCATACTTATCAATAAAAATTTAAATGAGATGTATATGAGCCAGGTGAAAGCCATAGAACTTATTGATAATGGAAAATATAATGAAAAATCATAATCTAAACATTTTCATAAAAAAAGACACCAAGTCAGATGTTATAAAAAATTTATTACACCCCTTTACTTTTTTAGAAAATCAAATGATTATGAAAACATACTTAATTTCATTACAAAATAATTTCTGCGAAGATTTAGCTAAAATAGCGTCTGTGGGTTCGCTATAAGTAGCATATTGTTTAATAAACTGGAATGTAAATTACAATTTCTTTTTCTTAAAAATATATTGCCTATTATGACTACTTTATATTTCAAATTTGTTTTGGATTTAAATAAGTAGTATTTTATAATGTTTCTGTAATGTAGTATGATTGATTCGCACAAAAAACTATAATGTTTGTAAAATAAGTGATTTTCAAACTTTAACTCATTAGGTTAGCAAAAATGTGATTCTAACTTTTGAAAATACATAATTTCTCTTTGTGTCCTTTCAACTGCCATACTTAAGATAGGTAGTCTATATATTATTTTGTTTTTGTAGAAGCTGAATGTTATAAAAATTCAATAAAGAAAATTTTTGACTTCTATATTTTAATTGTTTGTTGATATTGGCACATTTGATATTATTTTCAGCCTGTTTTATGTATCATGCCTGAGAATGGTATTGCATTGAAAAGTGCAAATTTGTTGACAGGAAATCAGAACTTTTTATTTAAAAAGGAAGTACTGAATGTGCAAAAAATAAATGTAAGTATATTTTCTTCTTGCTTTTATTATGATAAGGATAGAATAAACAGAAATGTTTATCCTTTTGAAAAAAATACTAACAGTGATTTATTATATTTTTGTCTTTTCTCAGAGGTAAATGCTTCAAACATTTTTAAAAAAATTTTTTGTCATCATACAGTTAAACTTGGAAAAATCTAAGCCACAGATTTGAAATTTTATGGTAGGAGTAATGTAAATTGAAGCAGTTTATTTTAAAGATAAATGTTGCTTAACTTACTTATTTGAATCAAGGTATAATTTTAACCAAGATAATTATGATTCCTCAGTATACATATTGAAATACACTCATGGACAAAAAAATTAGCGCACCAAGAAGGAGTCGTCAAAATGAAACTAAATTTTACATACGTAATGACTACTTTGATATAAGTAAATGATAAGAAAATCAAAGAAAAAGGATAATTTATTTCAGAGAAAAAGGCAAAAGAACGGAGGAGTTAATACTCCGTTGGACCCCCTCTAGCGCGAATGCACGATGTGATACGATCGGGCATTGAGTCATACAAGTTCTGTATGATGTCTTGAGACATTTCGTTCCATATTTGCTGTAACCTTGCCTCTAGTTCGTTCAAACTCATGGGATGCCTAACTCGTCGTCCCAAATGATCCCAGATATGCTCGATTGGAGACAAATCTGGGGATCGGGCAGGCCAAGGAAGGGTAGTAACAGTGCGGAGACAGTCTTGTGACACCCTTGCCTTATGAGGCCGAGCATTGTCTTGTTGAAAAATGGCTCCTGGGAACCGTTGCATGAGTGGCAACACATGTGGTTGCAGGATTTCATGAACATACCGCTGGGCTGTCATGGTGCCACGGAACAATACTAGGGGTGACCGAGTATTGTAGGCAATGGCACCCCATACTATCACACCAGCTGTGGGAGCGATGTGTCGCCGTACAGCAAAGGCAGGATTGAAGCGTTCACCACGGGCTCTCCACACACAAACACGATTGTCATCACTGCCGAGATTGAATCTGGATTCGTCGCTAAAGACGACCTGGTTCCATTCCGCTGCAGTCCAGTTTCCTCGTGCGCGGCAAAACTCCAAACGGAGGTGTCAATGGGTGGGCGTCAAGGGCAGCACACGTAATGGGTGCCGCAATACCAACTGTCCTTCAGCCAGGCGCCTTCGTATGGTTCGAGAAGACACAGAGGCCCCTAGTGAAGGTGCTACCTGTGCCTGGATGGCGGCCGATAAGCAGTTAGCTGTACGCATGCATTTCTTACGATGTGGCGGTCTTCTCGACGACTGGTCTGTCGAGGGCATCCTGAGCCTGGTCTTCGTGTACATGACATCTCTCGGGTCCACTGGTCCCAACACCTCCTCACAACACAATCAGAGCGGCCTAATTGACGAGCTACTCGCCTAGCTGACCACCCAGCTTCCATCATCCCGACGATTCTCCCCCTCTCAAACTGCGACAACTGCTTATATTGTCTTCGAACACGGCGTAATGGCATGTCTATCTCAGCTCTTCCTTTGTAAATGATTCAGCACACTCAAACAAGCTTTGGTTACCTGTTTTATACTCCACAGAGTACGATGTTCAACGCCCTCTACCGGCTATACGTAATGCGCAATCACGCTGCATTTCTCCCCGACATGTACCTTCATTGCAAGTTTCGTTACGATCCCGCAATTATTTCTTGGTGCGCTAATTTTTTTGTCCATGAGTGTATATTTCAATTATCATTTCTAGATGAAAAGCCAAAAAATAACATTCATGGGGAAAATGTGTCTTTTTTTTTTAGTTAATTATCATAACATTGAAAAACAAGAAATGAAACTTTTACAAATAAATAGTTCTTCAATGTGGACACTGGAGAACTAAATTGACAATTTCTAATTAAACAACGCAATAATTTTTTAATTTTTTAAAATTATTGCGTTGCCAAATATATTGCCCAATATTTTATAATCCGGTTCCTCCAAACCTATAAAAAGATAAACAGTATTCTATTTCACATTATATCTCAAAATTTTACCTGATAATCCAGTTCTGGTCATTGTTACTTTCTTTTTGTTTTATTTATAGAATATTCCATTAATTCTTATGAAGGTTCATTTCATTTTAAGACTACTACATAAAAATATCTTTAAAAAATATTTTTCCCTAAATATATTCTTATTTCTGAATACATAGTAAAGTATCTAGATTTTAAATTTAAAACTTTTCTCTTTTCTGTTATGTGCATAAGATTTTAAGTTATGAATTCATTTTTACATGTAGCTTAAAATTTTCAAAGTTTAGATCTATGTTATTTAAATTAACTCAAATTGTGTGGGTGTAAAATAAGTATATTCTTTCAAAATTTATTTTCAGAATGAAAGCCTTGAAGGCAACATATCACTGAAGTTCTGTTCAAAGAATTTTGTACATAATATACCTTTTAACATAGATGTTGCAAAGATAGTGGAGCTGCAACTGTCAATCAATCGTTTGCAATCTAATAATGTTGAACAAAGCAGTAATTATACTATTATTGAAAATTCATTCAAATAAAATATATTGAAGGTAATTATAAAATATTACTATTCTTTATTTTAATTCCAATTGTTAAAAAGTGCCAAATCTAATACAGTCGTATTTGGAACTTAACTACTACTGTAAATAAAATTTGTATGTATTTTTCATACTTGTTGACGTTTTGAAAATTTGAAATAAATTGTTAATTTTAAAATAAAAAATTATGTTATTCAGTCATTGATTTACAAAAAATATTTTTGTTGGCCATTACTGCAATGCGGTAATATGTCTATAGTATGGTAGAAACCTGTCGAAATTCACAGTTAATCTTTTTGAAAAGGATAGATTCATATCAAGTAACAAAGTTAAACTTCAGATGATTGAAAAATTTTTACAAACTTATACAAAGACCTCCATTTTGATACCTCAGTCTTCTTTTTATGTTTAGTGGTTCTCTTAAAATATGTTTCTAAGTAAAAAAAATCCTCATAGAACTTATATATAGATGAAGTATTTACTTACTATAAGACTGATCATAGAACACCATGAGCACTTGAAATGTGACACTGAAATTTGGGCCTTATGTAGATAAGGGCAATGACAATTAAAAGTGTATTATAAATAGCTTGTTTTTAAAAGTCAGTATGCAAGCAATAAAAGTAAATGTAAACAAAGATGCATGCATGCACGCTTTTCCCATAGACTTTTTACATGGTAACTTTGCCATGGAACACCATATACGAACCCTTGCATCAATTGCATTTTTCTCTTTGACTAGAGCATCTACACAGTAAGACCTTTTCTTTGATATCCCAGTCATATTTTTACGTTCAGTTGTTATCTCAAAACAGCTCTCCATGTAAGAAAAAAACTTAAAGAAATAATCTATAGGTAATCCTTTAATTATGAGACAAATTAGAAGCTTTCCCTTGATAGCTTAGTAGAATTTTGTCATATGCAATTCAATTGTGTACATAAAATTGAATAAATCAAATTAAACTCTAAAAAGGCATACCAAAGAAAAATATCACTCATAAAATATTCTTCAGAGGGAAAGAAAATATATTTTAGTCCAAACAAATTGTTTATCCTTGCAAAAAGAATAATGTACACCTATGCAAATATTGCCAATAAAGAAACACACACACATTTTGTTCACAGAATGTGAACAAAAGCAGACAATTTTAAAATTTAGTTATTGTTGGGAAAAAAGGTGAGGGCGTGCCATCTAGTGGGTGAAATTTTTTTTATGTTTATATTTTGATTTTTAAATAAATAATAAGGTGGTCTAAATTAACAATTTGTCAGAAACAGAGATCTTAATCTTTAAAATGGCTCCTCATTTATCGATTTTGGTTAAGTATGAAGGGAGAAAAAGGGATCGTCAGAAAAAATTACCTTCTAGAAATTATATATATATATATATAGATTTTACTCACCAAATCTAAAAGTAGGTTAATTTATGTATATACATATATGCATACACAAACACGCATGTAAATAACTCTAAGTTTGGTGCACTTATGTAATTATACAAATATATAAGATAAAAATGGCTTAAAATATTACCACCAGATGTCTAGATTGCATGAAACAGAACCAAAGAAGAGTAACTGATGCAAAGATAGGTATCATTACCATCCTGCCATGGATAGGTTTCACTCTTCAGCATGGTATACTTTAATCAACAATGATGGAGGTGATAGAATTCAAAAGAACAGTTTTTGTTTATTGCCAACATTTAGTTCTAAACCAGGGGTTTCCAACGTACAAGTGTCCAAGGGCCGCAATCGAAAACACCTGTCTAGTGGCGGGCCTCAATTTAATCAGGACCATAGCCAGGACAATTTTTCTTGAGGGAGGGGGATTTGGAGGATTTGTGTGTAGTATGTACTATGAAATTTTTAAAAATTCGAGGATGAACCTCCAACAACGACCTTGATTATAACTGGCCAACTTTCTTTAAATTACTCAGACACACACAAAAAAAGTCAAATAAGAAGTGGGTATTTAAATAGTAAGTGGGTCAAATAAGAAGTGAGGGGGGTATGAAATAGAACATGAGTGGACACCCTACTTTTCATGGAATTTGAGGAAAATCAATCTTTTTTGTAAATGAACAGCATTTGAAAACAATATAGATTTTTACAAAAACATTTTTCGTTAACTAAGAATATCTAAATTGATGCTGCAAATTATTTTCCTAGAAGTTTTCGCGGGCCGCAAAAAAGGCACCGCAGGCCGCATGCATCCCGCGGGTTGCCAGTTGGAAACCCCTGTTCTAAACAATCCAGCCCAGAAAAAAAAGAAGAAAAGTCAAGCCTCTTTGATATAATTTGAAGTGCCAAATTTAGCTGATTATGCATGCTAGTGATGACTATTTTCCCATTACTTATCTCTTATACAATACGACCTCCCAAATCTGGAATGTTTTAATAAATGGCCAATTTTACTTTTCCATTTTACTGATAGATGTCGCTACCAAAATGATCGGTAAAAAAATGTGCTTCCTTTCAAGGAAATGACAGCAGCGATTTTGAAGGCTTTAAAGTGTCTGGGAAAGAAGCTGAAATAGCAGAATTAGTAGAATGTGCAAATAAAGGCAACTTAGATAAATCGGACATACAGGAAGTGTTAGACATCAACGAAAATGTGCCAATCGTCGGTTCTCTGAGTGATTCTGAAATTATTGATTGTTAAATAACAAAGGTTATGATGACAGCAATTGTGAAAGTGATTCAGAATGCCCAGAAAACGAATGAATGTCAACGGAAGACCTGATAAAATCATTAAATAAAACAATATTAGGCTTACAACACCGGAATTTTATCTTTGAACATGAAATTATGACACTATATAGGATTCAAGAAGAAATAATTTCTAATAAGCTGAAACTAAAGCAACAGACATTTTGACCGAAATGTTTAAATTATAATGTAATTATATGTTCTGCATTTAGGTTTATTTAATAATTAAACCATTTTATATATATATTTTTTTTTAAGTGCGTTTATTTTTTCTCCTAAAATTTTGTAGTGTTATTTAAAAAACCTCTCAAATCTGGAATTGCCGTGTCCTGGATGATTCCGGATTTGGGAGATTGTACTGTATCATCTTTTGTCATCTTTAAGATATGTAAATTATTTTGTCACAAATTGTGGAAGATGCATGGTTTTTTTCGTTGTAGGCTTATTATTGCCAGTCTGAACTTAAGAAAATTTCTGCTTTTGGAAGTATTCCCTGTAGCAAGCTTTGCTAAGCTGACAAAACTTAGGTCCATGTCTGCTGTAGGCTGAGGTTCATGGTACGCAGTACAGGACTATTTGAGGATTAGCATACAAGTTTTAAAAGAAATTTTAAAAAAATTATGCTAGAGTATTGATCTGCGATACATTAAAATTTTACTTATTAATATCTTTTAAATAATAAATAGTAGTTTCACTAATAGCTAAAGCATTATCAGTTTCATAATTGTGTGACTGTAATAAACTTAAAGGTTATCTGGAACGGAAAAATCTATTACAGATTGTTTAATATAAAATAAAAGAAACTCAATAGCCAATTTCATATTGATATTAATTAAAAGTATTAACCATGTTTCTTCTGTTCTTCACGTATTGAAGAACAGAATTATTTAATTTACTAAAAACTTAACTTAAATAATTCTGTTCTTTTTTTAACAATAAATATAACAGTCTTTAAGTTAGAAAAATAGATTATTTTTTAAAATATGCATTTAAACATTGTACAATACGTTAAATTTTAATTGTAGAGAAAAAGAAAATCATGTATAGAAACCTAAGTTTAATTAAACTGTATCATTAGTCAAACTTACTAAAATTAATAAAAAAATTTAATGTATCCACAGTAAAAATGACAACATAAACAGAGGAAGAACCAAGTTATCAACTTGGTTGGTTTTGGCTTCAAGCAGGGAAGTGAGCAATACACATGCCATTAGTATTGAAATATTAAACAAAGAAAAATGATGACCTGTAAAAAAAAGGTAGTAAGTAGTATGAAATAGATATTTTATAACAATACTATAGTAATTATAAGTAAGCAATTAATCATTAAATAATAACAATTTTTTTCTTTTGATCAGATTCTATTTAGTATGTGAAAAACAAATTTCTTTTTATTATGTGAGAAAACTTAGACTCTTAGAGAGAATTAAGAAGAAAATAGCTGAGTTTCATTTACAATTTATTAAAGCCAACAGTATATATTATTGTCTAGGATTATGTATTTATATTCAATTTCATTCCTGCATTGAACTTTTTTATTCATGTTGGTAAGAAAATAATCCCCTACCCCTACCACTTTCTATACATGTTGAAAATTATATATATATATTTTTGGCGTACTGATAGTGCCACCTGGTTGCTTCTTGTGCGAAGCATGTATTTTTAGTTGGTACTCCTGAACAAATAAAAGCCTGACGCTTGAATTCTTGGTGATTTAACATTTCTTTAATTTCTTCAATACACACACAAACTCCTCACTTTCCCACATATAAATTCTCAAATTTTGCTTTATCAACTTTTAGTACAAGTTAAAATAAATTTATTTGAACCAATGGGAATAATCTTTAAAAAATATTGTTAGTTCCTTTCCTTTCTTGCATACCAAAGGAATGAGGACTCCAAAATATGTTGTTCTGTATCTCTACAGCAATCTTTTTATTCTGTTACATTGAAGAACATAATTTAATAATTAAAAATTATCACAAAGACTTACCAATATACATGAAATACAATGATGAGACTAATTGAGCAACGATAGCACAGGCAGTACCTTCTAGAGTTTTTTTAGATCCTGTTAGTAAAACAAACTTAGTTAATTACATTCATGAGAAATTGAATGGAATCTTAAAAATTATAATATCTGTAAATTTTTTTTACCTTTTGATCTAATAACAAATTAACAAATTAAATTAACAATTTAACAAATTAGTAAATTTTGTAATTACTCTTTCCCCCCCCCCTTCTTTTTTTAAGTTTCATATGAGGCATCCAAAAATATTCACTATTTCAAAGACTGTTGAAAATTTATTATGTATACTCATACTTTGATAGCTTAATTTATGAGTAATACTTACCATCATTTTTCTTGAATCACAATTAAATCAATAATGAATTATCCCATTAACAGAACAATACTGTTAACAATTTTATTCCCATAAAACATCGAAAGTTTTTTCTTATGGTACATCTGAATTAAAATAAAATAAACAAAGCCTTTTAAAATTGTTCAATTTTTTATTTATTTTAATCATTACTTAGTTTTAAATGTTCATAAAATACCAGATTTTATACCATTAATGAGAATTATTTTACAGATACATATATATGTATACATGCATATGAATGGTATTTTGTGCATCAGATATTAGAGAGGGGGTTTATGAATTTAAAATCCCCCTGATGAAAGTGGCAAAATCATTAATGTGACTAAAAGAAAACATAATTATTAATAACCTATAATGAAAAATATGAAATACCTTTTTAAAATGAAATCAACTTTTATAAAATTATGTACAGCTGATGAAAATGAATTGAGGCAAGCATGAAACTATTTACAATATTTTACAAAAACTGTATGTAAGTATGTAGCAAACTCAAAATCGAGGTTTTTATTAAATAGTTACTACCAAATTCTTCCTTTTCTTGGATTTTGAGGCAAGGTCGGTCAAAAATTCAGAAATAAGAAAAACTCTCATAAATAGGAGAAAAAATGATTATGCATAAATTCAAAAATACAGTTATATATATTGCTAAATTATTAGCCATTTCATCTAATATTGTAGATGAGCATAAAAGAAAAATATTTTGTTCACTCACAGATTATCATTAGCTATTATGTGAGTAACCTAAATAATAATGCAGTGTTTCTCATGATATTTTTCATTTTAATAATGTAAAATGTCACAGTTCTACAAAAACATTTTATTAATAATAGATATATCTACACAGTCCAGTCATATTAATGTGACCACGGCCTACTTTTGACATCAACGTTAAATAATCAGTCGTAGAAGGCATGTGTCATCAGCAAATTTGGTGGCTATATAAAGTGTGTTGTAGGCATTTGGAAAACATTTCAGTTCTTGCAGTCATGCAGAAACAGAGTGATTAATCTGACGTCCAAAAGGGCATGATCATTGGCTTTCAGGCCAAGGTTGAAAGCATTTCCGAAATGGCTAATTTTGTAAACTGTTCGCGGGCCGCCGTGGTAAAAGTATACCATGCATGGCAAAATGGCACTATCCAAAATCATCGACGTGGCAAATGTGGTGCACCACAGGCCATAGATTGCAGAGGTGAACAACGGCTGCGGAGATGCGTTCGGGCGAATAGACATGCAACCGTTGAGCAACTGACCATCCAGATGAACCAAGGTGCTACCAATAATGTTTCCACAATGACGGTTTAGCGAACGTTGCTGCGTATGGGCCTCCGCAGCAGACACCTGGTTAATGCACCTATGCTGACTGCTGTTCATCGGCAACGAAGGCTGGAATTTGCATGCCAGTACCGTAACGGGACTTCCACTGAGTGGAGACAGGTGGCTTTTTCTGATGAATCACATTTTATGCTCCGTCGGACAGATGCACATTGGCGTATACGGCGTGACATGTCTGAAAGCAAACACCCTGCAACAATTGCCGGAAGGGTCCAAGCTGGAGGAGGGAGCATTATGGTCTGGGGAATGTTTTCGTGGTATTCTCTGGGTTCACTCATCATTGTGGAAGGCATGAGGGATCAACACAAGTATGCATCTATCCTTGCGGACCATGTTCACACCTACATGCAAATTGTTTTTCCTCAGGATGATGGCATCTACCAGCAGGACAATGCGACATGTCATAAAGCTCGCAGTATACATACGTGGTTCAAAGAGCACCAGGATGAGTTTACCGTACTCCCTTGGCCTGCAAATTCCCCGGACTTGAACCCAATCGAGAATCTGTGGAACCACCTCGATCGGGTTGTTCGCATCATGGATCCTCACCCGCATAACCTAGCGCAGCTGGCCACGGCACGGCACTAGGTCGGCATGGCTCAACATACCAGTGAACACCTTCAGGAACCTAATTGACTCTCTTCCTGCACGTCTCGCAGCGGTCCGCTCTGCGAAAGGTGGTGTCACATTAATGTGACTGGACTGTGTATATCATCCAAAAGTATCTAAATATACTCACTAGTGCATCCCAGTTAAATTGATTTATTTTAGCTTTCTGATTGTGGAAATCCCTTTTCTGCCATCAATTTTACCTTATTGTTAGCAGGTAAGAGTGAGATTGTAATGTTAATCTGTTTATATGCATGAAAAATTTTTTCAAGTGTTTAGTAATTTTTGTAATTATTTAGATCAATTCATAAACACTCACTTATGATATTAAAATTTGGACAGTCATTGAAATTATTAAAAAGACAATAATATGTACTTTGTCTTTTACACTTTACTCTAGAGATATATTTGCAATCATATATGTTTGAAAAATTCTGAAACAATTCTTGACTACTGTTACCAGAACCTCAAAATATTTAAATTTTATGTATAAGGACAAAAAAGAATTTTTAAATCCATAAATTACTACATTTTTATTCTATAAAAGCTTTAAATTCTGCAAGACTCATCAAATAAATAAAATATAATACTCTCTAATTCTTCTAATAGATTATAAAACGTAACATATGTTCCATTTGTTTTTCAAAATCTTTTGCGTGTGGTCAGATTATTACCAAATCTTACCTTTCCAAAAGTTCTTGCCAAAAAATGTACCACCAATGGCTGCTAATGTATCCCCATATCCAACCGATATAATGCCACTCAGTAAACAAATATGATATTCTGAAGAAGAATGAAAGTAAAAAACTAAAGTTACTTGCATAAATTCAAGCATTATAAAATGTATCAAAACTTAAGAAACAAATTTTAATAATTATCAGAACTTTATATCACTAAATATAAATTTAAATATAAATTTTAATTAAATATCTATCATTTTTAAATAATAAGTTCCTGAGTAAAAAAAAAACATAAGAATAATAAACCAATAACTTAAAAATTATTTAAATTATTTATATTTATTATCATACTATAAAAAATCTCACTCAAAAGCTTTTACTAACCATTATTATTTACATAATGAAAAGAGAGCCATATAGGACATGAACAACCAAGTAGCAGATAAATATGTGTTAAAATTAGAAGACCTGAATCTTTCTCATCTAAAAATGTCTGGAATGCATTTTCAATTGCAGGACCTATTACAGGTATATCAAGAACTCTATAAATCTATGAAAGAAAATAAATTATCATAAAATATTTCAAATGATAAGGTCTAAAATATGTTCACACTACAAATATATACTACTCCAACATATCTAGAAGTCTTGGACCTAATAGCAAAGCCTATAATTAATAAATCATCAAAACTTAATAGTTATTTCAACAAACCTAAACTAGAAATTAAGAATTGTGGCTACAAAGAGTTATGATGAATTTAATGTTTTAGATATGTTTTTCCTGAATAAAAAAAATATAAATGAATTCTGAATCAAAGATAGACAGTTCTACTAGAAATTTTGTGTTTCAATATAGTTTGAATCTAATGATGTCAAGTGAGTAATTCACAGTCAAAAGAAAAATTGTGAAAAGACAAGTTATGAAGTATAAACAAAATGCATACAATTTTTTAGAACAAAGTTTTTGCAGGGACATTGAAAAAAGTATTAAATAAAGTATCTCAATTTTTTTTATCCAGCAAATTTTTTGTGGTGTAGCAATTTTAATAATAAAACAAAACTTAAAATAAAAGAACTCCTTAAACAAAAATGCAGTGAAGTTATAATTTTCTCTGAGAATAATTTTGTATTATTTAAAGGAACTTTTTAAAAATATACATCAGAAGGTAGTTCAAAGGTGAATGCTCTTAACAGAAAATTAGAATTGGCTCTTGCCTCCAAATTGTTGTATTTAATTCCTATATTAAAAAAAGGGGGCAGGGATCTTGCAATATATTTTGATTTTGATTATTTCAGTGCTGTAGTAATGCACATTAAAAAGAATTTTAGTTACACCTTTGAAATGTGGAAAAGAATCAATTGCATAATGAAATTATTAAGAGGAAGCTTATAAAGCTCATCTGTCATTTTTTTACAACAGTAATTTGAGCTGTTTTACAAATAAATTTGCAAATAGTTTGACAGTTTGTCAGGATAATGAAGGTATGAAATTTTTAATTTATTAATTAATGATCAAATCAAACATATGATCTTTAAATATGATCTCATAAGAGTTCTGCTGGATGCAGTTAAACCACCAACGATAGATAAGGATAAACATCTGGTTTCAAATATAAATAGACAATTCTGTTTAAAAAATAAGGAAGAGGGCTATAGTATATGCGACTAAACACTGTATATATAGCAAAATAAAAACATGAGTATAAATTTAATCTCCTATAAGTGGATGCTAAACTTGTTCTTGGCTGACTGCCAAGCTGCTCTCAGTTAGGCAGGAGAACTAACTATATATGCATATATGTTTGAACATGAAATTCAAGTAAAATAATTCAACACTGGCAAAAACAGGATAAAAGAAAAGTTACAGTAAAATTAAAAATTATAAAATAAACCTGAAATAGGTGTATACATAGTGTGCTTTTGTAACTAGTGATTATGGATATCGGAAAAAAAATCTGCTATCATTTCATCATTAGATGTATGGAAATTAATTATTCTAATGATTGTAAATTTTTTAAAATTTTTAATTAAACTATACAATATTTTGCTAACTTTTGTGCAAAATTTTCATTATGTCAACTGACACATAAAAAAATATGTCTAAATATAACTGGTGTTATTTAAAGTTAAAAATTTCTGAGAATCAAAAAACTGTACATAGAAAAGAAAAAAAAAATTGAGGTGTAAAATTATTTATAGCACACAAAATTATGGTATAGATAATAGAATCATCACACACACATTCACTCTATGAACATTTATTATTAAAACCTTTATATAACTTATTTCTTACCTCTAGAACAATAAAAGCACCTAAAGCAATGCCAGATGCAAAACATAGAAATTGAACATCAAAAATTACACCTGGTATATATATAGCATTTATTATAATATGAAAATATTTTCTGTCTAGAGTTGAAGCAACGTAACCTGGTCTTTTATTAATCCACACAACAAATATAATCGATGCCATTGTTGAAGTCACCCAAAATAATAGAAGATAAACCTAGAGGAAAGGGAAATTAAAATATACAAAACCCTCAATATTAAAGGTTATAAACATATCTTAAACCAAATTAACTGGCAAATTTCTGTAAAAGTAATAGATTTAAACTGCTAATATTAAATATGTTAAACAGACATACACTCATGGATTGTAGCACACAAAAGAAAAAAATATTTAAGAGCATGACAAGAAACTTTTTTAAAGAAAATCTATAAATTGTAAAAACATTTTGGTAGGTATAAAAGTATTAAGAAATATATGAATGAAATTATGCACACTCTTACCAGTTTTTGCTAAAACATTGAGCTCTTTTTCACTAATTTTCTATAATAACAAATAAAATTAGTGTTTAAAAAAAATTAAATTGAGTGTATTTGTCATAAATATGCTCATCATAATTACTGTACAGTTTTTTTTCTTCTTGGAGAAACTCTAGCATAGAATTCATAGATTTTTTATTAAGATTATAGTTATTACTGCAATAGTCAAACCCAAAAGAAAAACTGAAAATTAACGTTTATAGCAAAAATAAATAGTAATTAAATTTATTTGCTTCTTTTCCTTCTAGTTTAGTTAATTACTTTTCCTCGAAGACTGAAAATATTTAGAGCTTAAGTATTTAACATAAAATGTAATAATGAAAAAGGGAATATAATTCAACTTACTCTTCTATAACTATATGTACAAAATCCCCAAAACCATAGAATGACATTTTTTTGATGAGAAAAACTCCAGATTAGTAGCATCATAGCTGCAACACTAAAGCAAATCAAATGAAATTTTATACCTTGTCTTAGCATTGGAACAAAATGAAGAATGCTCACAAGCAAAAATAATCCAAGAAGCAATAGCTGAAAAATAAGTAAATGTATTGTTAGCAGCAGACCTTTTATTTTTCTAACACTGCAAATAAAAATAGGTAAAATAAATACCTGCAACAGATTGACAGCTTCGAAATACTTTATTCCATAGGAATAATATTCATTCTGCAGGGAAAAAAAAGAGATTTTACTCAGAGAAATTAAATGTGTGCACTTAAAACATCCATAACCATGGACCTCTTCTCAATTCAATTATACCTCTAAATAGCAATCCACCCTTTTACTATGGTTTCTTATCTCTGCATGTGAATGTAATAATAATAATGTAATGTTCTGTTTTGCTGACAATGTTTATAAAATAAAAGCTGTGAATGGTATATATAAAACTTCCCTAAACATGTACATTTATTGAGTTTGGGGAAAGGGTGAAGTCTATAATCCAGTTATTTTCAGCTTTCTTTTCTTTTGCAAAAGATGAAAATAAAGTATTTCATTTGTGGTATTAATTAGGCAGATTCATTGAATTCAGGTTTGTAACATATTTAGAATATGATGATTTATATTTCAATAGCTTTCTACATTTGCTTCTGCCTTTTTACTTAAAAATGTAATATAGCAAAGCACATATTCCCATTGAAATTAAAATTACAATTTATTGGTGGATTAACAAACAAACATTTCAATAATTTCAGTTCAGTTAGCACTGAACAAATTCCTAAAATTTCAGGTTTAAAATATGAACTATTATAAAGAAAATATTATACAGAAAGAATTCAGTTGTCTTATAAAAAGTCTATAAGTTATGAAAGAAAATTTTTTGAAAAAATCCTGAGCTATAAAATTTGGCCAAATTATAAAATTAATTGAGATATAAATTAGAATCAAGCATATTTTCTGATGATATTCATCATATCTTGTGATAAATTTTATCATATCACAATTTTTTTTTCATACATGCTTCATGATTAGAATTATATGCATGTAGTCATATTCCAAGTAATCTAGTAGAGCAGAGAAGGGATAATGTTTTGGTGTATAGTAAAATTAAATCGGATAATGTTCAGTTCATGAAAACTATTAAAAAATATATATATATTTTATAGGTTATAAAACATATGTTTTCTTTAAAAAATTATATACTTTGGATGAATGAAGTTTAAATGTTAATGTGAAAACTTTAGTACCTTTTTAAATTATATAGCTATCCTAAATTTTGAATTTTTCAGTTCTTGTCATACATTAAACTGTAATGTTTAAGAAATTAATTTACAGCAACAACAAAAATGAATTTATTTACAGTAAATTAAAAATTTTAAATTACATTAATTCAAATATACCATTGTACTTTTTGAATTAAATTTTCTTTTATTCTTGGCATAATACAATATTAAGAGTTTTGTAGGAAGTAATTTGATAACTTTACATTTTAACAGCATTAATGGTTTAGATAATTTTATTAAAAGAGGATTGGTTGAAAAAAAACCTCACAAAATCTAAAAAGATATATTTAAATTTAATAACAAAATTGATCTCAATACATTTATTTGAAATAAATTGATTTCTCTTAAGAATAAAGGAATAGTTTCAATTTTAAATTGCTGGAATTAAAACTTTTTCTTATTCTAAGATTCCTTAGCTCTTATGCCATGACAAATATTTTAATGATCAGTATGAATTTAATACTTAATATAATGAATTTTTTATAACCTCATGTCATGGAATTGATGGAGGCTATCCAGCAAGAGATATTTTGATGAACTTATTAATATAAAAATAGGTATTATTTGATTTCAATGAATTTACTACCAGCCTTTCAGTTTTTATAAGAGAAAAGTAAAGGGAAAAACAATCTAGTACCTTTTTTAATGAAATCAGAGAGCAAAACACAAAGAGAACTATGCCTTGAACAATAACCTGGACTTCTCCCACAGTGAAACTACCATGGCAATTGATTAATAATTTTGAAATTATATAATTGTAGCTGAGAACAGCAATGAGAAAAATTAGATACAAACTGACAATATCTGAAAAAGAAAAGAAATCAAAATATAAAACTATATATTGAACAAACATTTTCAAAATATTAGAGTATAACTGTATGTAACAACTCTCTCTGGTATTTTAAAAGAGGATTGCTTCCATTCAATTAACTAGACATTTTAGCTGCATCATACAAAACTACCTGGTATTAGACAAGTTCATTTTGGCTATGTGTCATCTTTGAAGTTTTGTGAAAATTCCTAATAACTATTGTTAACAATGTCTATTTAAAATTATTGTTAACAATGCCTATTTAAATTTTTTTCTCAATTCTATTTACAGCAAGGCATTAGAGTTTTGGTTTAAAAAAACTCTTGGAGTATGCTAGATACAAATATTTCTTAAAACAGTGATTTTTATCATCAATTTCCCAAACTGATTATTAATATGGCAAGACACAAATATAACCAATGGTACAAATAATTATCAGATTTTATATGAATATAATCAAAGATTATATGCTTTATAGAAAAGTACCCTGGACCCAAACTTGGGATCATGTAAAAACTCTGGAGTATGCTAGATACAAATATTTCTTAAAACAGTGATTTTTATCATTAATTTCCCAAACTGATTATTAATATGGCAAGACACAAATATAACCAATGGTACAAATAATTATCAGATTTTATATGAATATAATTAAAGATTATATGCTTTATAGAAAAGTACCTTGGACCCAAACTTGGGATCATGTGAAAACTCATTTACACATTCATATAGAACTGTCTTTAACAAATCCATGTGAAAAAGAGGAGAAAATCAGAGTTACAATTTATCATAATATAGAATAATTTTTATGACCTGGTTCAGAAAAAGAATTGAATTCTAACGCTTAACTTTGTGATAGAGAAAAACCATCCAGGGTTGACAACATAGCCATAAAAAGATTAATAGCATTTTTTATACCATACTTATTACATACCCTACATAAATCACTCTATGAAATTTGCTCAAGACATGATATAAACCAGACAGAAGAAAAAAATTGAACTAAATCCTTTTACAGAATAAAGTGTGTTAATAAGGTAGGTGCACAATATTAATAAGCCTTGTTTTAACATCTTGGGGACAGCTTTAAAACAATGCTTGGTTTGAGAAGTTAGTAACAATTTGCAACTCTGACAATAATTTTAGCCTCTCTCTCCTGCAGTGTGAAAAGTATCTATCCTTATTAAGTATTCAATTTAGTACAATTACTAAAACCAGGAATTGGAAAATCTACAAAAAATGTGAAACAGACCTTACAAGTTAGATCAATCATAAACAGCTTAGCACATGACAGATAACTACAAACTTTTTTTTTATATTATACTGTTCACTACCCTATAGCTTACATTTTCACAGTTGTTTACTTTTTATTGCTTATTACCTTAATTTTGAAAAGAGTAGTAATATTTTGCTTGCCCCCTCCCCTTAATAATATAAAGCAAATAGTAATATTATTATTAGAACAATAAAAATAGTAATATTATTATTATTAAATAGTAATAATATTAATGCAATAAATAGTAACATTACTATTTAATTTAACTTTGTTAAATTAAATAGTAATATTACTATTTGCAATAATAATACAATTATTATAGCATTAAATAGTAATATTATTATTTGGTAAAATAGTCATAGTAAGGTAATAGTCATTATGTTTGGTAAAATAGTCATAGTTGGCAGCTGAATAATGATTTTTAATTTAGTAGCCAAGTATAATTTGTCATTTTTAAAATTTTCTCTAATGAATAATTTTGCTTAAAAGTTTCTTTTTATCTCCAAACGTTATAGAATTTCTTCCTGATGAAGAAAGAGATTGAAGGTTCATAACTACTCAAAAAGATTTTTTCTTCTAATCTAAAAGATGAAGCAAAAATATTCAAATATGCAAATTGCAGTGTAATATGCATATTGGTTTAGAATCTATACAGTAGCCCATGATATGATAGGTTATTTAAATATAAAAACAATGTGGAAGGAACAATGAATTTTATACTGAAGTTAAAACAGAATTAATTTAAAACAGTTAATTTTAAAATATTTATGAACTTACCAATAGATATAAACCACGATACAGCAAATGATGTAGGTATAGAGAGAATCATATGGAAAACATAGAGTGCATCAAAAATTGGGTTTTTTCTTGCATAAATAACTTGCTTAATAAATTGTGAAATACATAGCCAAGTTACTATCACAAAACCAAGTTTGTCCCAAGCTGAAAAAGAAACATTTATTACAGTTATCTCATAATTAAAACTTTCAATTTGTGTTCATATTTAAACATAAAAGAAAATAATTCTTTACACAAGTTCAAGCAGGGGCATGATTAGGGTTTTAGTGGCCCTGGGCGAAACCCATTTACTGGCAATCAAATTTCTCTACGTACTGAGTAATGGATCTTGTAATACAACCCCTTCCCCCTCCCCTCTGAAAAAAACTGCATCAACTACTGATTTTACTATTTATTACTTTTAATGCAATATGTTTCAAATACTAAAAAACCTACATTCTAGCTACGTAAAAGAAAATTTTACATGAAATTACAATTGGTACACTAAAAAATAAAATTAATCAATTTGTATGAATAATGACACAATGAAAAAATTATTTACATGATACAGAAAATGTAAAGTGTTAAAAACAAATACATGTATGAATTTGTTGGTTATAAAGCAATTTTTCTTGCTTTCTGAGCAGCAAAATTGTTTATTATAAGTGAAAAGTCCAAAGATGATGAGAGATCATTTTCATTAAGTTTTAGTGCCCAGGAGGACAGGCATACAATCTGTATTCAAAGCATACTGATTATACCTGCTTTGTAATATTTTCAATTCTTCGAGAAGTGGGAAATAAAATCCATTATAATGATGGAGAGAACAAGTAAAAGCCATTTTTTGTTTACCCTACTCCTTCAGCCTTCAGACCCCTTTTTTCCCAACAGGTTTCGAGCACATTTACTACGTAAATTGTCTTACACTCCCTGGAGAAATGTCTTATCTCTTGTTTGCTTTGAATAGACCAAACATATGACCAAATAGAATTAGCATTTGTTCACAAAGATATGTTCATGTTTTTCTCAGTTTGCAACTATTCCGTGAAAACGGACAGATTCTAACAAAACAGTTCATAATTCTTCAAGTGACTATACTTAGTGACTGACAGATAGTAGAAACTGATATTGAAAAAAGGGATTGATAATCAAGGTTTTACTATAACTGAATTGAAGATAAATCATGTTTTTCTAACTGAGAAATTTTTCAAACCAAAAAGGTAGTTAGTCAATTAAGATTCTTTCTACAATTGTTTTTGAAAAATCTAAACATATATTTTTTATAAATTGAATTATAGAAACCATGAAAAATGAGGGATTTCTTAAAAAACCCGTAACATTTAGAAAAGTGTTACAATGAGGAATAAAAATGGCAGCCCTAAATTTTAGCGATCCTAGGCTAAAATTTAGGGCCGCCAAGTTGCCCAGTCCCCCCCCCCCCCCTCCCTAAGCACGGCCCTGAGTTCAAGTACTTCGTGTTATGATTATTTAGCTATTAAATATTCTCAGATACCTAATGAACTAAAATATTATCTAAGAAAATAAATACTACCTGAGAGATGCACTGAGAACTGTTAAAAGCTATTCCTTACTAAGAATTCCTACTAAATGCATTACAGTCATATTATTAAATTAGCATGTGTCATATTAAATTAACAATACTCTTGTATTCTAAACATTTTTTAAGGTTAAATATTTGACAGGAAAAACCATATTACATATTAATAACCAATGTATTATACCTTGGTTTTTTCAACGATACCTTTTTCAAAGAAAAGTTATGATCATTAACAAGCACATCAAAAGTAGCAATTTAAAAACCTGATAATTCCATATAATGAGATAATATCATAAACAGTTATTGGTTTAACTGATTATCTTAATAATAGGATTAAATTAAGTAAAAGAATTTTTTGCTGTTCTATAAATAGAAATTAAACTGAGGTATCTTTCAATAATTTATAACTAAGACTTCTCTCCTTTAAAACTTCATAAGTAATGAAAAAAAATTCAAAAATTACTTCAAATAAAACTAAAATGTCTGTAATGGATATTACTATGAGGAATGCCACATGTATTGGATAAATATATATTTTTTATATTAATGGTAAGTATAGTAGCATTTTACTTGTATACCTTAGTGAACTAGCTAGCACTAAACAAAGTTACCTTAAAAATTTGTTATTGTTTTCTAAGCAGGAAAAGGGTAAAATAATGTTTTCATAGCAGGCATATTACTATAATTCTTCAGATAACAGACACATATTTGACTGCGTGACATATTAATGTTCAATAGTATTTATACATCACAATGTTCAGACATCACAAATAATCATTGCCTCTCTCAAATTAGCTGTGTGTAATTTGAGTTTTTAACTATCAGATGGCTTAGCAACAATTATGGATCATTTAACTTTGACACTTTGAGAAAATACTGAAAAATCACAATATAAGTAATATAAAATATTCATCCTTAAAATCTTGAGTTAGTCATATATATTTGGATACCTGCCATATACATTTGCTTTAAACAGAAACAATAAACAATAGTTTCCAAGTTGGAGCAAATTTTCATCTGTTACAAAAGATCTATTTGGCATATGTCTTATTAAGCATAATGCACACCCATATGCAAAGGATAATTTAACAAAATTATGTCTCTTACAATTACTTTTTATTTTTTGGTGTGTATTTTACATTTATTAACAAATCATTTACAAATTATTTTGTCGATATTCTCTATCATAACATCAAAATATGTCACATGTCAGAAGTATTTGAAGTTTTTGCAGTAAAAATTTAAATTGTGCCAAGACCATATTGTAATTGTATTGCAACCAGGGCTTATTCATGGCAACTTTTTTTTTTAAAATTCTAATGCTGAGGCACTTGTGAGACATTTGCCTTTTGTTATTCATCACAAAGTTTTTGCTGGCTACTTTATTATGGGAGCACCATTTAGGTGAGCTAGCATTGCTCCCTATGAGGGGACAACACAGTGATGACCAAGCCTTATTCAGGATTTGGACCCAAACAGGATGTGGGCAGCTATTCATGATAGCTTAGTATCAAGATTAATAGTCAAATTGCTCCATAAAATAAAAGAATTATAACTGTAAATATCTTTCTTCAACCAAGAATCAAAAGAGTTTTTCCTAATAATGTGTTTTCTATGAACATTCAAACTACAATTTTTTTTTAAACTATAAAACATGTGATATAAAACTATATAAATATGCAAACTTTCTATCAACATTAACTTTAACATCTGTTGCATTCAAGTATTAAAATAATAATAATAAACTTCCTTAACAAATCAGTCCTTGAAGATAAATGTCAATTATTTTCATAAAAACAAAAGCTGAAAGGGAAAAAAAGACAAAATGAATACATCATCATAAAAGGGGGGGAAATACGAATTATGGGACAGAAAAAGAACATAAATCCCTAAGAGAAGTAATGAGAATTCTTGCTCTAGAAAAAACTCCATGAAATAGAACAGTGTTTTTCAACCTTTTTCTAACAGAAGTATAAAGCAAAATAAAGAAAGCAACAAGTAGTAATCTTCATTTTAAGGGAAAAAACTGGAGCTGAATAACAGTGAAGAATTTTCTCTGATGGACACAGTGGCATAGCGTGGGGTGGGCAAGGGGGTCTATTATGCCCCGGGCGCCACTCGAACAGGGGCACCAAATGGTCCTTTTCACTAATTCTATATACTATAATACTATGTTTTTTGGAAAGGGGGGCGCCAAAAAAGTATCGTGCCCCGGGTGCCAGTTATGCTTGCTACGTCACTGGATGGACACTCTATACAGAGTGACCATAGGATTGGTTTGCTGGCTGGAAGAACTTAGTTACCTTTTATAACAACAGGGCCAATTAAACAGGATCTTCAGCTTAAAGCCAATTCTAAATGATATCCAGCACCCTTATCTACTACTGCAAGGGTTCTTAATATTATGTAATCTTGAACAACACTTTTTTTGCAGACCCCATCCCAACCCTAAACATTTTACGTTGTTCTTGAGATTTAATTTCTGGCTCTATAATCTCATAGGTACTACATTATAATAAATATTGGTAAAAATGTATCGCTGGCTATTTTCATAAATGGCCTTGCACACTTATAGAGATGAACATTTTATTAGGATATAGAATAAAAACATAAAATGAATAAAAAATAGTAGTAAAAATAATTTAAAAAGTTACAAATCATAATACATTAAACTTATGCACAACTTTTTGGTCAAATATTGGTCAAAATAAATCTTATTATAATATATTTTCTGTAAATAAACTAAATGAAATAGGTGCAATTGTTTTCTTGAAACCAGAACCATAACGTTGGTCTCTATGTTGGAAAGTTTTATTCTGAGGTCCACTTCTACATTGAGTTTGTTTCTGTACTTTGATTTCATGTAAAACAGTACCTAAATAGTCTGTTCACATAAATATGTTGTGCAGAACGGAATCAAATGTTGGAGTGCTTTATTTACAAGTGAAGGGTAATCAGATCTGAGAAGTAACCAAAAGTTTGGAGTACAGTTTTGTTGAATTGTAGTTTCAAAGACATATCGCATAATAATTTCACGAGAATATCTTGTTCAAGTATATATAAATGTTTAGCATTAGCAACTTCCATGCTGAATAGATCTCTAATCCAATTGGTGCCAAAATCATGACTGGGAAAATATTTCCTAAAGCAGCTTTTTAGAGCCATTAAATGTTCACCAAATATCTGCCATGTTTCATTAGGGAGCTCTTTATTCGAAGTTTCTATAAAATCGTTGGGTGATGGAAGAGTTGGAAGGATACACACAATTGTGAATGCATTTTGACCACAAGTCATTTTTTTTTTTATATATAATCGCTTCTATTGTATCTTTAAATTTAAATATATTTCCAGCTGCACCTTGTAGGCTCAAATTCAGTTCATTCAAATAAGTAAAAATATTAGTCAAGTAAGCAACCTTAGCTAACTAGTAAAAATCATTAAAACATCCGTTCAATTCAAATTGTGTATCCATTAAAAATAATCACATTTCATCACGAAGCTCAAAAAAGGCGACTGAGTATTTTCCCATATGACAACCAATGTACTTCTGTGTGTAATAATAGATGTGTATGTTGACTTCCCATCTCCTTGCATAAAACTTTCAAAACTCGGGAATTAAGTGGATGAGCCTTAATGATATTACGGTTGAACAAGTCGCCACTCTATTTATAGTTATGTATTCCTGTGCTGCAGAATAGTCACAACAATACACAAATTGCATTGTTTTATTCAGTGACGCACCCAGGGGGGGGGGGGGGGCAAGGGGCCCTGGCCCCTCCCAAAGAAATAGAAATTGCATTATGAATATTGATTTTGCATTATAAATATTTTTAATCTGTTCATCTCACCCCCCCCCCCAAGAAAAAATCTTGGGTGTGCCACTGGTTTTATTTATTTTTCCATTTTTGCAGTTGAATAAAAATGATTAAATTTTTACTAATTATTGTTTAGTTATATTAACAACTAGTTAAGTAACAACAAATACAAAAAGTTTTGACCATGTGGGATGTAAAATTAATGTTAAAATTGTTTCGCGGACACCTTGGCGGTCTGCAGACCACAGTTTAAGAACCTATGTACTACTGGATTCAAACCTGCAAACTCTGGTTCAAACAGTGCCCTAGCCTTTGGCCATCATCCAGCATAAAATTTTAGGGAAAAATACTTCAAGAGAGAAAATATATGTATAACATGCAATAAAGATTTAAATACAAAATATAAATATATACAATATTTCTGTTTCAAATTTCATTAAACAGTTACCAGTTTGAAATCTTACCAGATTGAGACTTTACTGCTAATGGAAGCAAGCATAGTGGCAACAATAGTGATAACCATTGGCCATTATCAGCACTACTTCTGGAAGGGAAAAAAAACCTGTTTTATATAGATCATATAATTTTGAAAGTTAAAGAATTTCTTGAATCTTACATAAGAAAAATATCAAAGATGTATGGTAGAAATATTGAAAATTTTAATAAATTTTAAAAAGCTTCAATTAAAACACAAATCCAACTTATAAACCTTATTTTCTCTGACAACAGTAGCTCACAACAGTGTACAATAAACTTCAAACAGTATACTCAAAATACCTTTATTTAGGACTAAATAATTCAATTTTAGAACTTTATGAGAATTCGGTTGCAGCCAAATAAGATTCTTATTTTTCTTTTAAAACTAGAGAGCTGAATCAATAAATATTATTAGTATAAAATATATCTGTTATAAACGAAATTATAAAATAAATTTAGTCTCAGCTCCTACTAAATTATATTTATTTAAGCTGAATTCTTAGTAAAAGGCTAAGGAAATTTCATTATTTATGAAATAAAAAATGATGGATAAAAGTACAATAATTTTTTTTCTGACCATGTGGATACAGTGGCCCTGTTGACAAAGGCAGCAAGCCAATGATCTGAATGTCACTGGTTCGATGCTGGTCACTGACAAATCCACTACCGTGTATACTAAAGGCAGCTGGTGCATGAAAAATCTGTTGTGGCTGCAATGTCCTCCAAGTTCTCAAATTTAACTCTGGAGGTGCAGGGTCAAGTGTTCCCGGTCTCATCACAACACAGTTCAAAATTACAGGACCGGTTCTTAGGGGGCAATGCTGATCCACCTATAGGGTGCCCCCATAATAAAGAGGCCAGCAATAACATGGTGATAACAGGTGAATGTCTAAGAGCAAGGCCTCTGCACTGGACCGAAAAAAAAACATTTCTGACCATAGACAAATTTAGAAGATTCATGAGGAAGCTCCTTGTTACATAATCTCAAATTTAATCTGCAATGATGCACATTTTTTAATTGTACATGAAAATGGAATGTTCAATGCATATCAACTTCATTAAAATATTAACAATACAACAGTACAGAGAATTCAGGTTTTAAATAAAAGTCCCACATAAATCTAATATATAATTTATCATAAACTACATAATAATTTCACATTTAGTGCTTTATCACAAAAATTTAAAACAATCTATTCATTATAATTTCTATATTTGCTAACATTGCACTGAATTTTGAGGTTCAGATAAGAGAAAATAAACTTTCTATTTAATACATCAAAGAGTTTTGCTTGATCATTTGATACCCAGATACAACAACAAAAACTCCCTAATAAACTAAATTAGTGATAACTATTTAAGATAAATTAAAATAACTAAACCACTCTCATGGCTAAGAATTTTTTTCGATGTAAGTATACAGCTTTTGATGAAGACATAATAAAATGCTCTTTTGGGGGTCATCTATTGCAATAATATATGACTATCTAAATTTCGGGAAAGACATGGCCTATATTCTATATTTTTCATTTAGAAAGAGAAAAGTCCATACCGTAGTTTGTAAATCATATTTTATCTTACTTTCATCTAAAAATGTAAGATGGGAAAAATGAACGTCCAACAACTTAACGAAATTAAAAGTAAACACGAGGGCTGATTACAGTGTAAATGAAGTAAATACATGGTTAGTATTACTCCTAAATCGCTTTTATCTTAAAGGACAAGAATTAAAGATATCCTTGTCCATAATTCAACAATTGGCTTCGCCCACATAGATTACACATTTCCAACTTGGAAATAGCAGACGGATTTTCGATACTGCCATAAAAAAATTCAAAACTTTTTGTACTTATCGGATTTTATATTTTTGAATCATTTATTCTGAAATAGAGAAAAAAAAACGAGTGTAATTTAAATGTTATATTGAAATGAAAATTATAGAAAAACTTTATTTTAAAAAAAAAAATTACTGCGGAAGAGATAATCGAATAGTAGGAAGAAATGCGACAGAGCTGCGAAAGTACAGATTCTTCGATTTTCACGTACAGTTCGTTTTGTTTTACTGTCGATTATCAGCTGGTCTTATGTGTGCTGAATTGTGTTGTTTTGCGTATTTTTATTATTCTGCTTTTTAGAATGTGTTCCATTAAACCATCGCGATCAAAAACGCAGCTATAGTATTAATTGTCTGTTTTATTCGTACCCTGGTAGTTTGTTATTACTGATGTACTAATATATATTTTTTGAGGGAGAACTATGGAAACAAGAACTGTGGATAATGGTGAACATTTGGCGGAAGTAGTTCACTGCGAGGGGAGAAATATTAATTTAAATAATGATCGTTATAAAACCAACAAAAGTAAATTGCAATATAAACCCAAACCTGGAAACGTGTATAAATCCAGAATGTGCTCATATTTTTACAGTAAAGGTTATTGTAAATATGGCGATAGTTGCAAATATAAGCATTTTTACAAAAAAAACGATGATATACATATTGCTAATGAAAAGAATTTTGTTAGGGCTAATAATGTGTATAAAAATAAGGCCATTGAAAACAAAGACTCGCTGCAAAATATTAATGCACAAACATCCAAACAAAGGATGCCAGGAGAAAATTCCGTGAAAGAAGATAATTATGCATATCTCCATTCTGTTGATCACTGCAGTAATGAAATTTCTAATCTAAATCTTCTGTCACCATCACCATCAGAAAGAATAGGCAGTAAAGTGTACTCTGCAAGTAATAGACCACCAAGAAAACGAAACAAACCAGTGTGCTATTATTACAAAAGAGGATTGTGCTATAAAGGTGACAGCTGTAAATTTTATCACCATAATAGAAACGGCTTGAGTAAAACTGCTGTGCAAGTACATGATATACTAAGAGAAAATGATGATAATCCATTGCTGTTTAATAAGGATAGAAATGAAAATTTTGCAGCAGAAAAGCATGTTCCTATTTCTAACAGAACTTTATATATTCATGACTTATCTTCTTTGACCTCAAAGGCTGTGTGTGAGCTCAGGTTAATTTTTTAAAGCTGCTTGTCTTTTAGTTATTTTATTTAGCACCTTTTCCCGTTTCTGACATGGTTGTCGAATGAAGAATCTGATTTAACCAACTGCTAATAAAAATGAAATTCAGATTCATTTTAATATTTTTTCTATTCAGGTTCAATTTAATAATTAAATTATTTAGTAAAATTTTAGGAAATAATTATTCGTTATGGGCCTTTGCTAAGTAGGTTGGCCCTTTGGTAAGTGCTTCAAAGTCATGCCAAATGCATGTACAATATGTGGTATAAACATTGGCAAAGAAAGATGAGAAAAATGTTTTTAATCTACATAAAAAAAAGTTTATAGAATTAAAATATACCACAGTTTTTAAAAAAATAATTATTCATATCATGAAGATAATCATTTTATCATAGCCCATCATTTTGGTAGTTCATTTAATGCAGTTCATTGACAGTTTCCATTTTGGACTGTCATATCAAATTAACATCACTCTTTCACTTATTCACTTATTTATAAACAGTTTTTAAAATTGTTTACTGGGGTTATATCAGTGTTCAATTTCCTAAGTTGCATATTGATGACCATATTGCATATAAGGAGGTTACATCAATAGGATCTGATACTTCATTTTATCTAACCTTTTTTTCTAGAATCCTTGTTATGTGAACAATGTAAAAAATAATTATAATAATAACATGCATGCACACACACACACACACACACACACATATATATATATATATATATATATATATATATATATATATATATATATATATATATATATATATATATATTACTTTAGAGTTTTTTTTGTTTTTTTACTTTATAACTAAGAGAGCATTTTCTGTTCTTAGAAAACTATGAACAAGTAGTTTTTGATTATGTTTCAAAAAATAAATTTTTACTATCATTAAAATTTATATAAAATTAGGCTGTATAAAGATGATAGTTTACAATAGTTTATATATATATGTTTATATGTGGGATCCAAGATATGCAATCAGGTCATAGGGACCAGTGCAACCCTGTAGACCAGCAACATAGGAAGAGGGGGTCCAACATGAAGCAGACAGGAGAAGGAATTTAGAGGTGGTACATAGCGGAGGCTTTTGGACATGGCGATGTTGAAGGGATAAGTTTCTAGGAGTGAACGGAAAAGAGAACCCCGAGATTTTGGCCTAGCATAAAGCTATTATGCTGTAGGGGAGATGATTAGGCCTACTGCAGATAGACGGTCCAGTGATCGGAAAGCCCCCCAGTTGGATGGTTGCTGCACTAAATGATTGGTTTAGGTTTGAGCAGAAGTCTGAGTGACTTGAAAAAGATATTCAAGAAGTACTGGCTTGTTGAGTGCTTGGCAGTACTGTCACTACCCTCAGAGGTTAACTGTTGTCTGTTAGGTGTTACATGTCAATTGTGGTGTCAACTAATTAAATATTTGTTATTATTGTTATTGTGTGACTGTTTATGAGTCATCCTGAATTTAAGGCGTTAGTGAACTGTCCGTTTATTGCATTAAAAGATTAGACAAACCGAAATAAATACCCAACCACCAATTCTCATACCTCAAAAGTATTTATGTAATAAATTGTTTAAATTTTACCTATTACTTTACAAATTTCCTTTTATTTTCCTTATTCTATTAAACAGAGGTATTAGAATTTTACACTTCAGATTATTAATCATAACTTTAGGTTCTTATCATAGGTAAAATACAGTCATTTCTTATCAAATTATATAAATGTGTGATATGTGTATTGATTGTTTCAGGGTCGTAACCAAAGGAGGACAAGGGGAGCTGAATTCCCTCTAACAACCTCTTAAATTTTGCCCCTTGAGAGAGTTCAAAATATGAAATGCATAAATGAAATAAATGAAAGGTTTTTTATTATATTTTTATTCCTTCCTCTTTTTTTTTCTTCTTATAAAGTTCTTAGTTAGCATGCACACTCGCTCCTTGTAATTCTCTGTTAAATTCAGATCTGCCTATCTGTAAAATAAAAATCTTTAATCTTTAAATTTTTAAAACTTTCTTTTTTTATGTGGAACTGAACTTTGAAAACTGCTTATATTTAATTGTATAACTCTTGTGATTTAAGAGATTGCAAGTGCAGAATTCATGTTCTTTTCTTAAATTTTGCCAAAAAATAACATAATTGAAGTTAGACCTGAATATGGTTTTCAACTTTGGAAACAATTTTACAGCTAAAGCAAATAAAATATAAATAAAAACTGAAACTAAAAAAAAATTTCTTAAAAATATTCATGTTTCACTAAATATTTGTATTGAACAGTTAATGAATAATTACCTATCAAGTCGAGCTCTCTTGAAGGTACCCCTAACTGCTCATGTTAATGCAGAAATTTTACTAGTAGTAACTTTCTCAAAAGCTTCTAAATTTCTTACTGTTAGATTTGTAGCATGTTTGACTTTATTTGTTGTTGTTACATCCTGTTCCTCTAAAGAATACTGTTTCCCATTGTAACCATGGTTATAGTATGCTTTTCATTTTGTTTTGTTTATTTGTTCAAATTTATTTTATTATGTAAGGAAGGTTTTGTTTTTATTTCATTGAAATAAAGAGCTTGAAAACTGCATTTGAGCTGTGAACAGTATTAGTATGTTTTAATAAAAAGGTATACTTTTATCAAATTGGTCAGAGTTTAATAGTCCAGTTTGTCTTTTAATAAAATAAATTTTGAAAATGCTTCACCTACGAGATATGCATGGATTTGTCTAATGACATGGGATAAGAAGAAAATAAATTTTAATAACTCTATTTATAATACTTATTTTTCAGCCTATACTAAAAGATTTAAAGCTCCTCTTTTGTCCTAAACTGGTTAGGGCCCAAGATCATTTCCACTAATAATTTGAATTTCAATTTTGTCTCTTTCTTCCTGTAGGACTACTGAAATAAACCAACTAAAAAAACGTTTTCCTAATTATGGAATAATTAAAGAAAATCAGACCTACTCCATTATGTTTCAGCCTTCAGACCCAGACTGGGTAAGTAAATAGGCATATAATATAATTGAAAAAACTATGAAATAATTCATTAAAAATGTACAAACTTAATGTTTGATAATCTTTTGGGGGGAAAAGTATAGAAATGCATAATTTTTAAATTTTTTAAAAAATAATCTAATAATGAATATAACATTATAAAATTAGAGATATATATCTGACACATGTATGAAAAATTTACATAAGAAAAGGAATATATATTCAAGAAAATAAAGGTGAATGAATAATTATTTTAATATATGTTTCTTTGAAAACAATAAGAAAAAATCATTCTTAGTAGTGTAATATGATATCGGTGATTAATATGTTCTGAGCCACCATGGTCCTCTACAAATCGTCCATTTTGCCCATGAGGAATTTTTACGACTAAATATTCTAAAATCATGAAAAATTGTACATCATCATCAAATTTATTTATAAACTTCAGATTTATAGTGATAGTGGCTAATGATTGCAAATTAATAAATGACTTTTGCTTAGCTATGTGTAAAATATTAAGTACATGAAAACTCCTGTTCAAAAGGCTATTGATATGTGCAAGTCTTGAGTATAATGATTTTAACAATCTTTTACTCAACGTTATATTATCCTTTGATCATATCTAGTAGGAAGGTCACACAGAGTATTCTCAATTAAGGATCATGGAAATAGATCATCTGGATGAGTAATGTTGTGAAGAGAGTGATCAGTATTTACTAACTAGTGTTATATACCATCAAATGCAAATTATGGGCATATAATCATTAAATTAATTTGTTGCTTTAATGTATTCTTGTGTGGCATAAGGAACAATAGTAGCAATTACAAGGAAATTAATATGAACTTTAATATGGTTTTTATCTATCTGTTATAAGAAAATATATTTTTTTGTTAGGTTTCCTTTTCCCTTATTTTACAAAGATAGATAAATTATTTAAAACTATAATCCTTAGAAATATATGGGCCAGATGATAGCTGAATGGCTAGGGGGCTGGCACTCTGTACCAAAGTCTGTGGGTTCGAATCCTACTCTTGGACTTTTGTAGCTGTTCGGAATCTGCTTTAAGCAGTAGGTCCCAGTCTAATTAGCTCTCCAGTAGCAAAAGTTGACCGTAGCACTCCAAACCAAACCTTAAAGATACAAGTGGCGACACACATCAAATTTATAGGCAGCAGGAATATTATTTTAAAAACTCCAAGTTTAGGAGTTTTGTTCTGTATATTAGTAACTCACAGGTAAATTTTTATGCAAAATACCATTCTCTTAGAAATATGATTTCCCACACACACTGCCTACTCTAGTTACCAGTCAAAATTGTCTAGCTGTTATTAAAATGAGTTACTTTGTATTATGTCACATATACTCAATAATTTAAGAATTTAATCTCAATAAATTAAAGAATTTTTTTGTGGTAATATTGGCAGATTATTTTAATTTGTATTTATGTTTATTAGAAATATTGTGTATATTAATATATAAATTTAGACTAATGTAGATTGTTAAAAATGTAACAATTTTTATTTCCTTCATGCTTCCAGAAAAGTTTTTAAATTTGAAAGGAATTTCTATTGACTGCAGTTACTCAAAGTTTTGACTTTTTTCTGTACATTTCTAAAGATACAGCCCTTATTTATATAGAAGTACTTAGAGCAGTTTAATAATCTAAATGCTTGCTGTTAATCATGATAGTAAAATTTGAATGTTTCATGTTTTTTTCTCCCTAACAGATTGTGAAGTTAGGTAAAAAATGTCATAGTTTAATGGTATAATGGTCAGTATATCATTTCAAAGAGTACAGAAAGTGTGGGATTGATTATAGAGCTGGCTGTAGCAATTTTAGGATGAGGGGATAATATTACAGAGAATGTTTTGCAGAGTCCTTGTCAATAACAGCTAAACTAACTTAAATATCAAAACTGTCCAATAAATATAACCAACTGAATACTATTGTAATATTAAAATAAAAGTGTTTGATATAATAATTTTGAATATAATATTTTCATAATCTCATATTTTTTATCAAAAAATTGAATCTATTGCATCATTTATATATAATTATCATTAATTTTCATTCAAATATGTTGAATATTTTAAAACAGGCCTTTGATGTTAAAAGCTTGAAACTTGAAGTGGACTTTCCTGAAAAATATCCAACAGAGGTTTGTGATGGTGCTTTGTTTGTTACTCTTACTATTGTTTAAAAAATTAATTAAACCTAACTTTTATCTATTTATTCTTCCAGAAATGTAAAATAACAGTTATTCAGAGTACTGAAAATATTCCTGGATTGCTTGTGAAGTAAGTAATGATGTATATGAATGTTTAGAACTGTTAATGAATTTTATGAAAAAGCATAAGTATCATCTTTCATTGACAAAAAAATTTCTGGATATAATGAATGTAGTAAAAGTATTATTTATATAATATCCTTGCATTTGAGATCAAGTGAATACTATGAGCTTGAAAAAAAAATTTATTTATGATATATTTATGATCTTCAGATACCTATCGTATTTTATATTATTTTTCTATATTGCATCTTAGGTTTAATTCAATTTTGTGATCTGGTAATATAAAGATCACGGATAGATACATAGTGTCAATATAGGCCTCAGAGGAAAAATTCTTAGTGGGCTTCAAGGTCCTAGCCTGAATTGAGACCAGCTTAGGCCCCTTAAACTTTACTAGGGACCATGTTATCGTTATGATTGCACACTATCTACTTTCTATCATTCATCTGTTTTTAGCACCTTAGGGTGTTCATAAGTAACAGTAGAACTTTACATTTAATTTTAGTATTGTGTATTAATTAGTCAAATTTATAATAGGTTCTTTTTTTTTCACTTTCCTAGGCTGTGTTATTTTACTGCAATGTTATATATTAATATCTAATTCTTTTAGTTTGATGACTTGAATACTGCAATTTGAATTTTTCTGTCCTTGACTTATGTTAAAGATCTTTAAAAATTGAACATGTGTACTTCATAGCTGTCATAATATTTGGGAATTAAAGAAATTTCTTATTATTTATTAAATTTTATTTAATAAGGTCATTCTTATGATTCGGGTGTCATTATGTATTATAAAGTGTGCATGAAGAATAATGTTTACTTTCAGCTCATTTCACCTGATTTCTAAAATTTTATTGTGCAAAATTAGTATAAGTTATTAGTAGGGTTTTTTTTTTTCTGTAAGTATTGTATTTTTCTATTTACTTACCAAGATCTTATTTCTTTCTATATTCATTTGACAATTATTGCAACTGTGCTTTGACTGTTTGTACTTTTTCATGTATATATAGGTTCTTGAATAAAGCCATTTGTGGATGGGTGGATAAAAAATTTGAAGAAAATAATGCTCATAATAAAACAGAGCTTTTGTTTAGAATATTCCTTAAGTGGTTTGACAAGAATTTAGAAGAACTATTTATAGCTGGTTTAAAAAAGGTATTTCTTTCCTTAGAAATGGTCATTCAGGATTTTTAAAAAAAAATGAAATCATCTCCTTTTTAGAACAATTATTGAAGTTATAAATAAATTTCATATATGTGTATGGTAAGTTTATTGAAAGTAGTTTATATACATAAATATAAAAAGTCCTAAAATTGTTCATACATATTTGTTTCACTGTGAGAAAGTGAGGAGGGGGGGGGGGAGATTTGATCAAATAATGCTAAGAAATTTTGACACCTTAGGTTGCAACTGACCATGAAAACTGTTTTTCTTAAACCTTCTTGATCCTAACAACTTTTTTTATTTATTGTCATTTGAAATGTATTATAAATGCTCTTATACGTTCTATAAAAGTCAGTTGACTCATACAAATGAATAAATTTACTGTTCTCCATAAACATAATTATCCTTGAAACCTCAATTTTTGAATACCAAACAGTGTTTTACAAACTTTTGTTGACCATGACCCATTTTCTTTAAATGAAAAATCCTGTGACCCCAATGAAAATTTATTGGTAACAGCAATTTAAAAGTAGAGAAAAATTGGGAAAATGTTTACAAAAGTATAGAAAAACAATATAGGCAAATTTTGAGAAACTATTTCAAAAATCAATGAACTGTCAACTTTGGGTATATATTTACTTTACATAATAACAATTTAAAAAAAAGTCTTCCTTACCGTCTACACTTGTTTTTTGACAAATCTCATGAGACTAAAACTTCATATTTAAATATTAATGTGCATTTGTATTTCATTTAGATAGAAATTAGCAAAAATTAAAATTATAAAGAGAATGATTTTAAAATTATAAGCTTCCTATTAAAACACTGAAAATTATAAACTTCATTTATCTATATAAAATTAAACTAGAAAAGAATCAATGAGAAGGGTGAGCCTGGACCTCTTAGAATATTTGTTCAAAATTTGGGGAATTATTTAAGAATTCTACTCTCATATCATCCTTATTTGGTTTAGCTACTCATTTTGAAAATAAAGTCTTACACATATAGGTAAAAACAAACGGAAGCAATGTAGCTTTTAAGACTGTTTGGCACCTTATTTAAAAATATCATATATCTTGAACATATAAAAAATATAAATAAAAATATTAAAGATATATCATTTTAGAAAGTTTAAAGCATGTTTTTTAATTAAATAATTCAGTATATAAATTTACACCAGACTATCCACGACTCCTCCAATTTTTTTCACTACCCCTCTGTGGATAGCGACCCACAGTTTGTGCGCCACAGCTGTAGATCAACGGGTTTACATGTTTAATGTATATACTGAATTATTTAATTATAAAAAGTTTAAAGCATGATTTACTGACAGATGTAAAAATAGATATGTAGTCCTTTTGCAATGTAGTAGTCTTTAAGATTGTTTCACTCCTTATTTAACAATATCATATAGTTTTAACATATGTTTAATATTTTTATTTATATTTTTTTCTGTCATTATAGAAAGTTTAAAGCATGATTTTTTAATTAAATAATTCAGTATATAAATTTACTTAAGACTATCTGTGACCCTTCCCATTTTTTTCACAACCCCTCTGTGGGTTGCAACCCACAGTTTGAGCACCACTGCATTATATGATACTTAAATTAATATCTGTAAGGAGAAATTAGAAAAAGGTGAACCAAAATTTCAGTTCTTAAGGGTTTGAATGTATTACCTACTAACTAAAAAGGAGTGTTTTGAAATGTTATTAAAGATATTAATCTTGAAATTAGGCAAATTTTTTAAAGTAATCAGATAGTTAAAAAAAATATTACATATGGTATTTACACAATTTATAATCCTTCATGTGCTCCAATATTTTTTACTATTTGCTATCTTCATATATTTACTTAAAGAAACAAGATAAGTCAGCATATTATAAATAATAAAGGACAGGCTGCATCATTTTTCCATCCCTAGTTTACAGTATAAGTACTGTCTTACTCCTTCCTATTTAAAATGTACTTAATAAGTGTTTCAGTTTAAGAAAATTTTTTTAGTACCCTTAATTGCAAAACAGAGGGATAGAAGAGTAAAATGGAAATGTTAAAAAAAAAAAACATAAGAGATATGCAATGAAATTTTTAAGAGAAAGTTTAATTATAATAGTAATATGTATATTAAAACAGTCTTTGAAACAAAATATTACCATGCAAAAAAAAAAAAAAAAAAATTACTGAGCATATTTTTAAAAAATGCTGTGTGAAGTGCATTTCAATTTGTTCCTGTTGTGATTTGTTTATTATATGTGACTGAATGATCATTTCATTTCTTTTGTAAGATACATACTAATAGCTGTTTCCATTAAAAAATTGTTCATGATTTGTGTATAACTGCTGTCTTTATACAAAAAGGAAATAATTATTGCATAATTTATTCTAAATAGATAGAGACAGGATTGCATTATAATGTAATAAATTATAAATATGTTTATTTGTTTGGTTATTTTCTTCACTAATATGTTTTGTTTGTCACTATCTTAGGTTAAGCAAGATCTTAAAGCAAAGGAAGATGGCATTGAGTTTGTTCCAGTAGAAAATTTATTTCCTTTGCCAAAGAATAATATCGCAGAAGAATCACTTGACAAAAATACTTTAGTGCAGGATACTTCTCAGCTGCAAGAACAGACTCCAGTCTCTACTGACAAAAATTCTCAGCCTTTAGCAAATCAAAGCAATAAACCGTCTTATTATGGTGGAAACAATGGTATGAAGATTATTTTCTCTGGGCTAGAGTTAACAGAAGGTGCAGCAGCCTTCGTATGCACAAAAATTTCTGTCACTTTACAGTGTTGTCGTTGCAAAACATCTTTTAACATGAAATCTGTCCCTAAAAAGAATAACAGTTATGTGTGTTTAAAATGTAGCAAAAATGTGGGCTTCACATTTGAACCCTCTACTGTTCACCAATTTTCAAGTGTCCTTGGATATTTGCACCTTCTTGACTGTGTTGCTGTAGATATTAATTTGATGGAATGCCATTTTCTTGTTGATTGCCTCAACTGCTCAAAACAAGTCGCTGTTGATGTAAGTCATGTTGAAATTAACTTGATAATATTTATTTACACTAGAATGTTAAATGTGGTTCCTCTTTAGAAAATCTGTTGTTTGAAAGTATAGTAATATTTTACTGTTAAGAAAATGGGAATTGAATATGACTTAACTAGTTTATATAAAGACTGTTAAAAAAGTATTTGTTCTTGTATTATCAAAGTTATTATTTAAGAAAGGCAGAAAGTAAACAAAATGAAATGTGGTGACTTTTAGCACCTTTTAATTTTGAAGGATTTATCAATGTGTTTTACATTAAGTATATATCATGTATTTTGATAATTCTGAACCTGTGATTGATCAGTCCATTTAGATCAATGAGTTGATTCTTTAAATCAAAAGAATGAATAGGAATTTCAGGAATGGTAGACATATGAATGAGCCGTATTTTTAACACCATTAAACTGTGATAATTGTCTTTCCTAATATGAGAAAGACAATTACTTCTCATGATAGCATTCAGTATGGGAAAATATTTGACACAAAATATTTTAGGAAAATGCTCCATTTTTTTTTTAAATCAAAAGACTTAAAAACATAAGCTCCTTGTTCAAGTTCACTGCTTCTTTCCCTAATTATCACCAAACAAATGGCTGGGTTTTCCCCCCTATAAATGTAATGTTCTGTCCCTGCTGAACATGATCAACAAGAGTTTCATTTGGATAGGTGACTCCTTCTTGGCATATTGTATAAATCTTGAAGGTCATTAGTACTTGTATGCTGTTTGACAGCTACTCACAGTTGTTGTTTTTTTCCCTATGTGTGTGCAGGGATTATTTGTCTTAATATCTTATGTTTAAAACAGTTTTCTGAATGGCAAATGTGAAGTTTCTTTTTTCTACTTGGGGATAGCAATGAGCTATAATAGGAACATATCTACTTAGTATCAATTATTAAATCCTCTTTTTTTAGGGTATTCACTATGGACAAAAGCATAAAATTTGGTGTATGTTTTGTAATGAAAAAATGTTGATCAGCATTGGATGTGCCAAGTTTCAAGCAATGAAATTAGCATATGTTCCTGGTAAATAATTCTTATTCTTTCTAATTAAGAACATCCTAAATATCTGTTTTATTAGTATGCACACATTACTAATCTTCATATTCATAAGCCTGTGCTTTTGATCTTTTAGAGTAAACCTGTGTTTATGTCTGAGAGAAGAGTTATAATTTAAAAATACATAAATTATTCCTTCAAAGCACTGTATACAGTTCATTGTCTCAGCTGATTGCAGAATTTCACTGTATTTTTGCCTTGCAGAACTCAACAGTAATTCTCCAAAAGTTCAAAGTGGTTTATTTGCACTATAGCTCTTTCAATACACAGTTATGATTTTTATATATTATTTTATGGTTTTTCAAGAAATTTCTTTGACTTTTATTTCAGCTCCAGCTTATGCATATTTTGTTTGTGTTAATAGTTATACCATCTAAAACCCAGAATCTCTAGAACTATCAGAACTATTAAAATAATAAATTATTTTGCTAATGTTTTAATAATCTTACAATAATCAGACTGAAATAATTTTGGTACTTTGTGTTAAAGAGTAATTTTTTTTTTTAAAAACCCATGTGCTTTTTGTATTAATTTAACAAGCTGTGGGAAATATGGGCCTGTTTTATATCAAATTTAAATAAACCAATTAACATAATATAATTTCAAAGCTTAGAGGGAATGTTTAGGTCTTTATAGTTAAAATATTTCTAGATATTAGATTTTATAATAAGTTTAAGAGATAATCAGTATTGTTTTATTTAAGTAAATGAAATTTTATTCTTATAGCTAGAATTTATCATTTCATTATTTTTTTTATATTTTAAATTGATAATTTTTTAAATTTTACCATTTAAGATCTAATAAAAATTTTTACTTTCAAGATGCTAAATATCAACCTGCTAAAAAAATTGAAAAGAGGGTCAAAGATCCAGTTGTAAAAGAAGGAGAACCGCTTCCTGATTTTGGAGCTTGTAAACACTATAAAAAAAGTTTCCGGTGGTTAAGGTTAGATGATATTTTTGTATTTCTTCAAATTTATATCATTAGCAAGGGAATTTCTTTCTGATGGCATACAAATTCATTTTTACAAAAGGAAAAGGAATGTCTGAAAGTATGACCCAATACTGATGAAGTAGAATTATGTAAGATATAAATATAATGCATGTGCAAGCATTCTTTAGATTTATTTTAGGTAAATTTTAATGATTGAAAGGAAGTAAAATCAAATGTATAATACTGTGTAAAAGTCTGTTCATTAAACTTTTATGTTTATTAAAATTTCAGCATGGTTTAGTTAGAATTATTTATTTTCTACTTCTTTCTTTTCAGTTTCTTCTACTAATGTATGCTTATTGCTTTCATAATCAAAATGTACTTGCTATTTTTACCTAATACCTGCTGTTTCTGCAACTATATGTTAAGTTTCACTTCTTTTAGTCAGATTTAAAATAATACTTTTAATTGAATAATGGTATCAGAATAATAACTGTCACTGTAAGAATTAATTGAAATATAAAAATAATATTGAAGAATTTTGCATTAAATTACAGTTGAACCCCATTATAGCGAACCCGGTATATAACGAATGAAAATGTTCGTCCTGCCATTTTCCTATTGTACATAATTTAATTAGTATTGTGTCAGTTTAATGTAATCAGTTTTAGTCGATTTGATTCATTAATGATTACTTTTAATAGATTTTATCATTTTTTTTTAATACATCATTATTGAATACACATTGCATCTAATGAGTTATACATTTTGTATACTCTAGCATTTTTCTTTATGGTCCGGATAAAGCGAACAAAATCTTTGGTCCCTTCAAGTTCGTTCTAATGCGGCTCAACTATATATGCAATACATCTTTCACCTAATTTTCCTCTTCTGAAGTCCTGAAACAGGAGTTTGAATCCTCTGAGGGCATGAATGTTGTAGCTAATTGGATTTAACTGTAGGTCTAGTCTATTTAGCCCTTAGTACCAAAAAATGTACATGACACTCTCAATGAACCCGAAAAAATGTTGATAAACCTTTGTGCTAACTTTTAGAGTTTTCAAGTGAACTAAAGAATTTTCTAAATTATTGTTATAATAGAACTTCAAAGCTGTATTTTTCCAAAACAGTTAATATTACTTGATATCTTATTTGTTCTGTTTGTATTATTTCATAGAAAGTATCCTCTTTGTTGAAAATATTTCTCATTTTCATCATTGTAATTAAAATGGATATTTTCATCATTTAATAATTTTGCTCAAAATTAAGTACACATACTGGAAAAACAATAGTATTTAAAGTTGTCTTAAAATGCATGAACTCACAAATATATATAATAAATTTTATAATTATTTATAAATATATATAATAAAATAGCCTTTTATTTGAATAATTTATGCTTAAAGCTTTCCCTCATCATGTACTACCAAATTGGATCAAAGTTTGTGTACATACATATAAAGAAAATTTTTTTAAATTATATTAATTGCTAGTATAGTTCTATTTCTCTGTCTCCAAACCTGAAAGAAAAATCCCGTTTGAATACTTCTGAAAAAGAAAAAGGAATCGCAATAAACTGAATCAGTTTAAATTTTTATTGATAGTTTATTTAAAAAAGAGATTTTTCAGAAAAAAAGTAGGAAAAGTCATAGATGTTTATAATAACCTCTTATAATATTCCTGTTTGGGTCCAAGCATTTATGAATATTTCTTAATATTTAAATAGATATTATGTATAGTATTCTCCTCATGAAGAATGTTTTAAAAAGTGTTCTACGTTATATATGCTTGTATTATATTTCATTCAGAACATTTCTTTTTAATAAATTGCTTCTTAAAAAAAATTCTATAAAATACATATAATTTTTTTAGAATATTTTCTATAAGAAATATTTTTATTCTTGAAAAATGTTTTTGGTAGATTCCCATGTTGCGGTAGACTTTACCCTTGTGATGAATGCCACAATGAAAAAGAAACTGATCATGAGATGAAATATGCATCTAGAATGATATGTGGCTTTTGTGGCAAAGAACAGGTATATACTTTTAAAGAAGTTTATTAAATAAATTACCATCTTGTTTATTAGATTATTTCTTGTAGCATGAACATTAACAGGCATTAAAATATTTAAAGTGTATTTCCTAAAATATATTTTTGACAGCCAAATTTTTCTAAATGACATTCCACTTATAGAATCTGAATTTTTTTAAATCAAGGTAAATGACTAAAAAATTGGACCTAACAGTATGAAAGTTTAAAATATTAACTTTTTATAGGCTTAATTTAGATCCTAGTATATTTTAATATTTTTTGTCATATATTTCAACTTTTTAGTTAAGACGTATCACATGAGAAAAATAGCAAGACTTTTTTTTATTATTTTTTTTATTTTATTCATTTTATTTATTTATTTATTTTATTTTTTTTTAATGTTCCCATTTGGGAACATTGACCACATGTGATTATACATCTGTAAAAAATTTTAAATGTGTTGTTATGACTAAGCATTGAAATATTTGATTTCTTTTTAAAATAAACATTCATACAAAAATAACAATACATGTTAATGATAATATATGATAACGAAAAATATATATAAAGTCTGTTATTAAGTAAAATTTAAACTACTACATGCGGTTTCATGAGGAAAACAATGCAAATGCATCCATCTCTTACACTCATTACATGCTGATCTTGCATTTAGTCCACATTTTACACATCTTCCCTGAGTAGCTCCCTTCAGGTAATGACCATCAATCTTTCTCAGTCTCTTACACATCTGTAAACTTTTGGTCCTGGTTGAATCCCATCTTTTCTTGGCTTAACTCATTGCGACTTCTCGGCAAAACTCTAGATGAGTAAGTTGGCTACTTTGAAGATCAGTTGCATTATATAAAAGCCATCCAGCAATAATAGCCATATTGTGAGAGCATTTGCAGATAAATTCCACCACCATTTTCTACTGTGAAGTTGAGGTCTGTAACTGCACTTTTTAAGTTTATGCCATTTTGTAGTATATGTATGTGTATTTAGGAACATATTTTCTTTAGATGCACTAAACAGTACCAAACATCAGTGAGTGGTTACCTTGTTTATATACCTTTGAGTGAACTCACAAATGCTCTGTAGGAAAAATTGAAAACAATTACCATAGCAATGATTATAAATTTAGTGGCTAACCTTTAAAGAAAAATAACTTGCCATAGCAACAAAATGTGAACTTACATTCTATTCTTTTTTTCTTATTTTTGGATATAAATTAAATAGTTTAGTATTTGGATTTACATTTAATTCGAAATTAACTTTGATATGATGATGCTGAATCATTCATGTCTTTTTATCAATAAATTTTATATTTATATTCCTTTAACCAAAACTTTTTATGATTTTAAATTTGTTTGGAAATATTCAAGCTGTATTAATGATATTTAATGAGGTAAAGAAATTTTTCAAAGGAAAATTGATTTTCCATTTTTTTTGTTTTTGTTTTTATGTTTTTTGTAGCCTTATAGCAGAGAAAAACCATGTTTTTTGTGCTCACAAAACTTGACGAAAAAATCAGGTTCTCATTGGGAAGGTGGCAGAGGTTGTAGAAATAAAATCCAAATGAGCAGGTTTGTAGTATAGTGTATCAGTAAATATTCATTTCTAATTTTACTTAATGAATTTTAATTATACAGTTTTTATATTTATAATTGTAGTGATTTTTTAATGATTTTGTATTTTAACATTTTATTGCAATTTTTTTACCTGAATCCTAAATTTAAAAAAAATCCTTTAAACCAGATCTTTGATGCAGCATTGTGTGTCTGTATAAAACATCATAGGATTAAGAAGATAAGTTTTAATGTGTTCATATTTTGTAGTTATAAATTGGACATGTTTCAATTTTTTTTACATTTTATTGACACATATACTAAAATAAAAAAAAATGGGAGCATTTAAAAATCCCCCCTGACTTATCCTGAAATTTTCTGGTTGCTAATATATGAAGTTCTAGCATACATCTGATTGTTATAGATGATTCCTTGGTTATATACCTTTCCCTCAGTTCAGTTATGTCATTTAAAAGTAGTAGTACAAGTTATGAGGTCTATTATGTTGTGTCTAAATTTTGAAAGTTTTTGATATTTTATTTATGATTAATTGATAATTTATGTACTTTCAGAGAAGATAAGCAAAAGTATTCAGGTGTTTGTAAAACAGTCTCAAAGAAAGCTCAGACAACCAAGGTGAAGAAGAAACATTGAAACAATCAAGTTATAATTATATTCTTTTTTACAAAACTTTATTTTGTATCAAACTGATTAAATATTTTTTAGATTTTATTGCTTTGCTGCTATTGATTCATGTTAATAATAATTACTTACCAAGTTAATTTTAAAATTACTAAATTTTTTAAGAAATCTTGATAGTGAAGTCTTACAAGGGAAATTTCTTTCAAAATGTGAATTCATTAATGAATTAAAACAGTTTTTTTTCAGTTGGAGTGGGGATAATAGATTACAATGCATACAATGAATTGATGAATAGTTATTGTGAATTGATTCATAGTATGGATGCCTGTAGGACATTTTACAAAAATTGTCAAACCTTTGTTTGTATTAGTTCATGATATAAAATTATAAAATATTATTGATTATGATACATGTTATGTAAATTATACTCTAGTATATCTTTATGAAATCATTTTTTACAATAAAAATACAAAATATTGTGATTCTCAAAATTTAATGTAGATTATAGTAGAAAACATGACACCTCCCATGGGATTTTGAGCCAAAATGTAATGGAGATTTTGAAGCAGGACTGAAAGCTGTTTAAGATGATTTTAGTAATATTTATATCTAGGATGACATCTGACACATAAAGGGAATATAAGGTCATGCCTGGATTTACGGCATATGTCTTATATTTTAACACAAGACCTTAGTATAATGTTCGAAAGTAGCAGTATACAGAGGCTGTTCGCACATTTTTTAGACTATTTTGGTAAGCGGTAATAAAAAATCATTTGCTGCAAAAGAAATAATTGCAATTGTACTATGTTTTTAAAAGTCAAAATTATCGTCTACGGCTTGAATGTTTTGTTTTTATTCAAAATAGCGTTTTTAACAAAGCAGTGGTTCGAAAGCTACATTTATACTCTTTCCGAAGAGAAATATGCATACTCCGTTATCCAAAAACGATGTGAGAGTCATGGTTTTGTGATATCTAAAGCGTCGATAGGTAATATCGTCAACAAGAAAGGAAAAAAAACGCCAAATTGGAGCCTCAATGGGACAAAAATTCCAAACAAGTATCCAAGGAAAAAACGGACATCTTCGACTATTGCAAAGGTACGTTGTTTAATGTTAAAAGAAAATCCCCCTAGTCAAAGGACAGTTGCAAAATCATTAAAATGCTCGGTGTCCACTGTAAACAAAATGATAAACGTTGATTTAAATCTTAAGAAAGCGAAAAAACGCAATGTGCATCGTCTTCTTCGAAATCATATCGCTGAATGCAGGACACGATGCAGAATTCTATATGAGAAACACTTATCTAAAGAAAAATGGAAAACAATTGTCACAATAGATGAATCATGGGTGTATTTAAATGATGGCAACAAAAAAAGAGCCATTTATTATCATAAAAGGGGAGAAAAAAATTTAAGTACATGGTTCAAAGAATCGAAAGAAAGTTTTTCTAGGGGATTCATGATTGTTGCTGGTTTTTCTTATAATGGCAAGTTAAAAATAAAGAGAGTAGAAAAAATGTCAAGATTAACTCCAAATACTATCAGGAACATATTTTATCGCCAATTTTTCTGAATGAAATACCATCGCTTTACTCACAGTGCCATCAATCTGTGAGACTCCATCAGGACAAAGCTAGCAGTCACACATCAAAATCCACTGTAAATTTCCTAAAAGAAATGGAACAAAAAACTGGTATCAAGGCCATACCCTTCACTGATATCCCTACTAAATCTCCTGATGTATCACCTATGGATTTTTGTGCTTTCGGACTTTTAAAATCTGCATTATCCAAACTTCTTCCCAAAACCCTTACAGGACTCTGGAAAGCTGTTCAGGAGGAATGGGATAGAATACCTCTTCTGACACTTCAAAAGGCATTATTATCCTGGAAATTTCGGTGTCGAAAGATAGTTCAGAATAAGGGATGTCAAATAGAACATTTAAAACACAAGAATTTTATGTAATTTAGTTTTGTTAATACAATATACATTGTCTAAAAAATGTGTGAACAGCCTCTGTAGTTGTGATCAACTAGAAGAACAAATTTATCAACTGCTGCAACCTAAATTATCCAATAAATTTACCTTTGCTGCTAAAGAGATGAAATTTTTAAACTGTAAATTTCCCAAAAAATATTTCATCATTATATACTTATTTTTCTTTAAAAATCTATCTTTATTTTTAAGCGTTTTGGTGTAAAGTATGCAATAAATTGATATCTGTTTTTAAGTAAAATTGTTAAGTAATTTTAGTACTGGTGGAAATCTGTTTTGAAAGTAACCTGCAAGCATCAATAATTTCGTCGGCTTTGGAAAGAAAAAAAATATTCAATTTCTGAAAATCAGTCTAACGAGGCTCCAAAAGATATTAAACCAAAATAAAGTTGTGAAAAATCATAACAAACGGAATGCGTTTGAAATTGAATTATTAAATCTAATTGTTGGGGCAGCAACTCTCAAACCAACGGCTTTCCTAGGATCAGGGGCGTAACTAGGCATTTAGGGGCCCCGGGGCAAGGATGCAAATAGGGCCCCCTGAATTATTACAACTTCATTTTTTACCCCCTATATCGGGGGTCCCGGGGCATTGTGCCGGTTGCCCCAGCATAGTTACGCCCTTGCATGTGATAGACCTAAACAAATGGATATAAATAAAGTCTTGTTCTAACGATATAAATGCATGCCCTAAGCGGATCATACTAATCTTGGACACACGTAGTAATTATAAAATCGATAAACTCCATGGGAAAGGGTCTCGTTTCTGTGACAGGTAAATATGCCACATGTAATGGACAAAATGGTCGTGTGTTAACGTACAACGTTCGCCGATCCTTCAATCCTGATCGTATCGAGTGAATGTGCAGACCATTAAACGTCAATTGAACATTTCTCGGTTAGTTTGTTTTTGAGCATAAGGATTATGATTTCAAACTGAGAGTTGAATAGACCGGTATCTAATAAACTGGAGCCAATTTTGAACGGCTACAAACATTCATGCCAATTGCAGAAACCCACAGACTTCGCGCCGAAAGCCAGCATCCTAACCATCTGGCTATCGTACCCTTCTACAGGTCCTTTTCATATACACTACTGGCCACCCAAATTGCAACACCAAGAAAGACAAGAGATATCACAACAAAATTTATTTTGTAGATAACATGTTGACCAAGTATCAAATGATTAAATTTATAGACTTCTGTGAAGTGTGGTTCCTGCCAAAATCAGTAGCCAGAGTAGCCGCCATTGTTGGAGATCACCGCTGCCACACGCCTCGGCATTGATTCAAAGAGACTTTGGATGAGTTCTTGGGGTACAGCAGACCAAGCAGCTTCCACACGTTGCCAAAGTTGATCTGCTGTGGCAGCTGGGGATGGAATCTGGGTCAATCGTAGAGCAACCATGGACCACATGTTTTCTATCGGCGAAAGATCCGGAGAGCGAGGCGGCCATGGAAGCAATTCAATCTGGCGATTGACGAAGAACCGTTGGACAATGCGTGCCACGTATGGTCGTGCATTATCCTGTTGAAATATGGCTGTGGGCAAGCCCTGAAGGTAAGAAAGGACAACTGGCTCCAACACCTCGGAGATGTAGCGCTGGCTGTTTAAAGTACCGGCAATGCGTACTAGAGGTGTGCGAGAGTGATATCCAAAACCGCCCCATACCATAATACCCGGTGCAGGACCAGTGTGGCGGTGCATAACGCAGCTGTTCAGCATCCTCTCTTCACGGTGTCTCCAGACTCGAATGCGACCATCGTGGTGTTGCAGACAGAAGCGTGACTCGTCAGTAAAGACAATTTCATTCCATTCTGCCGTCCACATCCTTCTGTCATCGCACCATTGGCGGCGGAGACGTCTGTGGTTCTGCGTCAAGGGTAGACAAAGCAATGGACGTCTTGCGGACAGACCACTCTGCTGTAAACGGCGTCGAATGGTACGCGCAGACACTGGATGATGCGTTACAGACTGCATGTGCTGTGCTATGGTTCGTGATGTGACTGAGCGATCCGTCACTGCCATGCGCACAATTTGCCTGTCATCACGTGAAGTGGTGCGCTGAGGTGGATGCGATCGAACACGCCGGTCCGTCGTACCCTCCTGCATCCAACGATCACATATCCGCATTACAGTTGTTTGGTTTCGTCCAACACGACTACCGATTTCCCTGAAAGATAATCCACAATCTCGGTAGGCCACTATCCTTCCTCTGTCGAACTCGGATACTTGATCAAAAGATGATCGCTGTTTTCGACGAGGCATAATTGATCGTTTTTTTAAAAAAAACCACAAGAAAAACACAATTGCCGAACTTGAAATCGTCGAAATCTCCAAGCCTTAAATGGCGCTTTGAAGTGGCGCCACAGGCGCGCGTGATGTGCGTCTGCGCTGAAATTCTAATCATTTGCATATCTCACCTCCTCTAATGCATGTTGTAAATTTCATGTTATTTGCATGTTTCCTTCTTGGTGTTGCATTTACAGTGGCCAGCAGTGTACAATGGAATCCGGTTAATCGGACCGAATCCTAGCGAACCGAAACAAATTGTAAGCCTAATAGGGCATGTTCGTGTAATCGGATCAACCGGTTATTAGGGCCAAAATGGTCGCGTCCCGATGTGGACTGACTAAGCGGAATCAACCGTAATTCACAGGTAAAGACTAGCCTCTAAGATTCATTCGGTTTTCGTCACACACTTATTCTCTCTTTAAGAGAAAAAAGTTTTATGACCATAAGTAATCATTGGTCTGTATGACGTTAGAAAATGTTTAAATATTGTATTTATCACCATTTTTTAGCTTTGCACAACAAATATCGTGGAAGATATAATTCTCTCTCTCCGTTTTGTGCTGGACTGACAGAAAATTGAAATTGTCATTTATCATTAATTATTTAATAGGCATTTATGTGTATTTGCATAAATCGTGACCTTTGAAAGGTAACGTGTATGATTCCACAAAGAGAGATAACATGCCTTCAGGGTAATTGAAAATCATGCCTAGTCTAAAACAATGTAGCCCAGTCGAACCGTGAACTAGCAAGCATTGACGTACTCATTCGCATGGCTATAGTTAATCTCGCCACTAAATTTTATAGTCACTCCACCCCTAATGAAGAAATTGCCAATCTTCCTGATTATGACAATAGAGAATTTAATCGTAGACCTAGAGCGACTCTAGTGCTTGACACTGGGATTACTCCCAACTCTTCTTTCCCATAATTAAAAAAAAATTCTTTCTTTATGTCATTCCGTTCTCTTTAAATTCATTCTAGTCCGCTTAATTTTCACCCCCCCCCCTTTTTACCCCTAATTATATGCAGTCACATCCTCTTACGCTTTTTGAAAAAGTAAGTGTGCCGTCTCGTTGGTGTAATATGCCTCTGCGAATCATGGTCAAATTGTGAGCCGTCCTCCCTGATAATATTTTCTGCTAAACTCCTGGATCCTGTTTCGTCAACCAATCAGGTTGTGGGACACATTTTGCTCTCGACCAGTACTTAAGCTTGATCTTTTTTAACCTCTGTAATACAAATTCATCACTTTCCTTCCTTTTTATAGCACCGCTTGCTTGATAGTTCTTTCCCATCCTGGGTTTGATCCCAGCGTTTAATATCTTTGCTGCTCGCGGTCCTCTGTGGCTCGTCTTCGACTTTTGAGAGTTTAATCTTTATATTTTGCTTTTTATCTTATCTTATATTGGGACATTTTATTTTGACAAGTCTTGCTGATTTAATTTTGTGTTAACTTTAACTTACTAAATTCTAATGTTTTTATTTTTATTCTTTTAACTTCTTTAATTTATTTTGTTACTTAACTTTTTTTTTTTACTTGATTCATTTCTTCTTGGACCATGCTTGAAAATCTTCAGTGCTTCCCATATATATATATATATATATATATATATATATATATATATATGAAGACCTTGGGGGGTAAAAAGTGATAACCCACGTTATTGTAGACTAGGATTTTAATTTTGTGTAATTTTAATAGTACTGTGATTCTATTGAGTTTTTAACTTACAAGATATTATTATAATTATTATTGTTAAGTCGGTAAATTAACGGATAGCAATGGCGTTTTGGGGCAAAGGAAAAAAAGAGGATCTAGTAAAACTGGTTCAGGAGTTGGAGATTCCTAGAAAAGGAAGCGAAACAATAATGGAATTGAAGGTTTTGGTTACAAGCCAAGAAAATTATGATCCCGAATTCGTGGCTTAATTATACCAGCGTATTTTGAAGGCGACTCAGGAAGAGTTAGAAAGACGAGAAGCAGGGCAATCTCGTATACATAATTGTGAAAGGGAAGAGGCCCTACATAAGGAAAAATTGCAACGGGAGGCGGAGTTAAAAGCAAAAATTGGAATTAAATTTTGAGTTAGAAAACTTAAGAATCGCACAAGGAATTTCCAGTTCCCAGTCCACCGCAGAAAGTAGAAATTCGAGACCCACTGATTTAAATTTGAAAAAATTAATTCCCGAATTTAATCCGGATAAAACGGACATTAGTTTATATTTAGTACTTTTTGAGCGACAGGTTAAACGCGCAAAAATACCTAGGGAAAATTGGGTTTCGCACCTTGTAGGACTCCTACTTATTGATATAATTAGCGTTATAGCCAGAGAACCAGAAGAGTCCGCAGAAAATTATGATCACATAAAACAGACCCTCTTACTCCGTTACAAATTAAACCCGGAGTCTTTTCGCCAGAAATTTGTATCCCATCAAAAGAATCCCCTGTCAACCTGGAAGGACTTTGCGTTCGAGTTGCGGAACTATTTACGAGAATGGCTAGATGGTTTAGAAGTCGATAATTTTGAATCTCTGAAAGATCTTTTGGTTGCGGATCAAATAAAGAAAGGGGCAAAGATGGAGGTACGCGAGCGCTTGATAGATAAATGGTCCGATATAAAAACGGAATCGGAAATGGTTGAGTTACTAGATGGGTATGACAGTGTAAGAGCAATGGGCCCAAAATTTAAAGATGCGAGAGATAGTAGGGTAGAGAGAACGCGTCCGTTCATATAAGAGAAGCCCCGGAAAAATAAGCCAAAGTTCTATCCCTCTGGTGCGTCAGCAGCACATGGTCCAGTAACCCGAACTAGGACGTTTGAACGGAGAGTAAATTTAAAGTGCTTCGGTTGTGGCTCCGAAACACACCTTCGCTCATCCTGCCCACAATTTCAGAAAAAAAAACAACGTCGGGTTCCTTAAATAATGTACAAGAAATAGAAAAGCCTGATCTGTTAGAATCCTATACGTTCCCAGGTAAAGTGAATGACCAAAGGATTGAAATTCTTAGGGACAGCGGTGCAACTCTTGACATTGTTAGTAGGAAATTCATTTGTCCACAAGAATTTACAGGTGAGACAGTTTGGATAAAACAACCGCTGAGTTTAGAGTTAATCTGCTTACCTTTAGCTCGTGTGGAGATAGCGGGAGATTTTGGAAAATTATTACTAAGGCTGCTGTATACGGAAATCATTTGGACCAAAATCGGTATTTATTAGGTAATAAAACGGCCGAGATGATACGAGAGAAATATGGATATGATTTTTTTTTCTGTAGAACAGCTAAATGCCGCCCAAATGCGCTCTCATACGAAGAGCTTACGAAAAGAGGCCGAAACGGTCAAACGAGATACAGAAAGCACGGTTGAATTGAGGGTAGATAATCGCGAAGAACAGGAAAATAGTATTCCGATAGAAACGGAAGAGCCAATAGTAATTCCAGTATTGGAGGCAGAAGCTCCAGAATTAGACCTCTTAAAGATAGATAAGAAAGGTTTTTTGGAAGCGCAGAAAAAGTGTGAAGAAGTAAAAGAATTAGTTAGCCGAGTAAGCGAAACAAGTGCAGGAAAAGCAGATAAAACGTATTCGATCATTGATGGAATTTTAGTTCGGAATCGCGAAGATCGTTTTGGAAATGTCACAAAATTATTAGTAATTCCAAAGGCATTGAGACATCAGGTAAAAACGCTGTGTCATGAAGGCACGTCAGCGCATTTAGGTGGAACTAAATCAAAAGATAAATTGATTAGATATTTTTATTGGCCAAATTGCTATAAAGACATGGACGAGTTCGTGCGTAGTTGTGACCAATGTCAAAGAGCAGGGCGTCCGAACGAGAAGAAAAAGTCTCCATTGAAACTGGTCCCGGTAATTCAGGAGGTTTTTAGCAGAATTAATATTGACACGTGCGGACCCTTACCTTTGACCACCGAGGGACACCGTTACATATTGACTGCAATATGCATGACATCTAAGTACCCGAAAGGGATTTCGCTAGCAGATATTAACTCAGTTAAAATAACCGAAGCGTTATTAAATATTTTTAGCCGTACAGGATTTCCTCGCGAAGTGCAAAGTGATTTAGGAACTTCTTTCACTTCGGCCCTAACTACAGAGTTTTTTGATAAATTCGGTATTAAGGTACACCATAGCTCTGTAGTTCCTTACTTTGCGGATGGTGATCCGCAAAGTAATCCTGTAGAATGTTTTCATCGAACTGTAAAAAGACTTTTGAGAGCATTATGTCTTGAATCAGGTGCGGATTGGGATAAACATTTACAAGCCTTTTTATTAGCTCTCCGTAAGGTAGTACATGAAAGTACAGGATATACACCATCTGAATTAGTATATGGTAAGAATTTACGAACCCCTGAAACCCTGCTAATGGAACGTTGGTTAGATCCGCCCCCTGAAGGTGACTTAGTAACAGAGTACGTTTTTAATTTAATAAATAGGTTGAAAAGATGTCGAGAATTAGCGAGTAGAGGAAATGCAAGGGAAAAGAAAAGTCTGGTACGATAAAAATGCAGTGAAACGGGAGTTCAAGGAAGGAGATTTAGTCTTAGTTTTGGCGATGACTCGACCTACTAAGCTTTCATTGAATTGGGTAGGTCCTGGAAAGATTAGGAATAAAATATCGGAAACCAATTATGTAGTAGAAATTCCTGGTAAGAAAGATAGGACTCAAATTTACCATATTAACATGCTAAAACCCTATTACACTAGACCCGAACATGTAAATTTGTTGAGTTATGAAGGCGATCTTGAAGTGAAGGAAGATCATGATTTAGATATCCCGTATTTAGAAAACAATCCTACGAATTTTGAGTTTCGAGAATTAGTTAGACTTAGTGAGCTAGAGAAAAATTTGACAGCTGGTCAAATTGACCAATTAAAATCAGAGATCCAAAAAATGTTACGGTTAGGGATTATCGAAGTAGGTGAGTCGGATTACACCTCACCGTTAATTTTCGTAGAGGCCCCAGGTAAAGACCCTCGACCATGCGTAGATTACCGAAAGCTGAATGAAATCATTAGGACAGAGTATTTCCCCCTTCCAAACATCGAAGAGCGAGTGGAAAAAGTATTATCGGCAAATACATTACAGTATTGGATTTGGCTAAGGGATACTGGCAGATTCCTTTAAGCGAAAAGGCGCAACGATATGCTGCGTTCTGTACAACATTCGGAACTTTCAGATGTCTAAAAATGAGTTTCGGTTTAAAGAATGCACCATTTTACTTTAGTAAACTTATGTCGGATGTATTAAAAGAAATGGAAGATTTTGCCGTCCCCTATTTAGATGACGTTGCTATATTTTTCGACACTTGGGAAGCCCATTTGAAACCATAAGTTTAGTTCTAAAGCGAATAAAAAGGGCGAATTTGAAAATCAAACCCGCTAAGTGTAAGTTCGCGCAAAGCCACGTAAAGTATTTGGGTCATATCGTTGGGAATGGAGCGCGTACTCCAGCGGAAGCAAAAATTGAAAGTGTAAAAAGTTTTCCGACGCCGCGAACCAAGACGCAAATCCGTGCGTTTTTAGGATTAGCCGGATATTACAGCAGGTATATAAACAATTATTCCGTACTCGCAGCTCCGTTGACAGATGCATTGAAGGGCAGAGCTAGAATAGGTGAAGTTTTTTGGACTGATGCATGCGAAAAAGCGTTCCGCGCATTGAAAAAGAGTCTTACAGATAAGCCCGTGTTACATGCCTCAAATTTCAATCGTGAATTTATCGTGCAAACCGATGCTTCGAATTCAGGAATAGGAGTAGCTTTGAGCCAAGAGTCAGAAAACGGAGAAGAACACCCTATTCTATACCTGAGCAAAAAGTTTTCAGACGTTGAAAGACGTTACAGTACCACTGAGCGAGAATGCGCCAGTATAGTGTTTGCAATAAAAAAATTACATTATTATTTGGATGGTCGAAAATTTACAATCATAACCGACCACAATCCTTAAAGTTGGTTACGTACAAACGCCAGTTCAAACCCGCAATTAATGCGCTGGGCACTTGCATTACAACCGTATGAATTTGAAGTAAAACATAAATCGGGCAGAAATCACAAGAATGCAGACAGTCTTAGCCGGGTAGGGTCCGACACGAAAGAATTGGGACAACCACCGCAAACCCCCCTAGTGACAGGAAAAGAGAATTCGAACACGAATTCCCCCCGTGTGGAAGGCATACTCACAAATGATGTAAGCCTTGAAGAGATAAGAAGGCAATAGTACCTTATGTTTTCTTGCGTTATTTTGTTTAGTGAATCATGCAATTGTGTATTTTTTGTCATAGTAAGGAAAGTAACTTTTGCGTTTATTTTGTTCTTGTAGTAGATAACTAAATACTTGTTATGTCGAGATATAACAACGTGAATGTTTGTATTCAAGGGTTTAGAAAGCATAATATGTATGAGAATTTTGATATTTTGCTGTAAAAGAAGTTTTTTATGTTGTATGCTTAATGTTAGATAAAAGAATAGATTTAAAGAATGTTATATGTTATATTTACTTGTTAATACTCAGTTATAATTGTATTAGACATGAAATGGAGTTATTAAGTGTTAGTTGAGGAATATGAGAAATTATGAAAAATGTGTGTTTATTATCGTCTGTGAATTGGATTTCTCTCCAGCACTTTTCAGAAGGTCATAACGTTAAAATTGTTAACATTTTAAGACAAAATTATGGCCTTGTACTTATATGCAATAACTCTGAATTTAAATAGAGTGACTCTAAGATGGAATTTTTCCGAGGAAAAATTCTTTTAAAGAGGGGAGGAGTTGTGACGTTGTCTCCATTACTACACGAAAATTGTAATTATATAAGTATGTGATGCCCGTTCCTACCCCTCAACATGAACATGTCATCTATCGGCGAAATGTTAAACTGAGCGGTCTCATAAACTCTAGGATAAGAGGCCATAAATTTCGTGTAATATGCGGTTCTGACGTTATAAAAGGCATAAATCACAGAGTGGTTCGAGGGCTCTCCAGAATTTTGACACTATAGCGACATGTGGAATCCCATAAACTTTGGACATTTACAAGCACTTAAAACGCCGGAGAAAGCTTTTGAATTCGTCGACCGTATAAAAGAAGACCCCCCAATACTCCACAAGAAGAGATCTGTTTTGAGTGCGAGAGAGGACGCAGCTCTCCTGGTCTTTCGGCCTGATAGGCCGCGTTGTCGGTGAACCCGAAGCCGTCCTGACATATCTAACTGTAAATTCTAACTCGCTGTACATACTTGCTTTTTGTAGTTGTAGTGCTTAAGGTAGCGTAGTAAAGAAATTGAAGCGAAACGCTTGTCGTATTTTTGCTGAAACAACGTTACCAAAGACTACTTTTCAATATTTATAATTCAGAACAATAACAAGCAAGCTTTAACAGGCATATTATTAGGAAAAACATTTACTTACTGAATGTTACATTTACATAAATAGATACAACATAAAAAAAGCTGTTAATAAACATTACATAAAGAATTTGAAGAGTATCAATTCCACTAACTGTATGATATAAGAACAATGCAAAACAAATCAATTATTTCATGCTTTATACTTTAAGAGTGCTGCATTAAACTAAGGTTGATAACACACTAATATTAAATCAAACAATCCCATCATAAAAGCAGCCAGTAACAAAAAGGATGCATGAAATCAGTCAATAATCTTATAAGTTTCATGGGTTGAACTGAAAAGAAATCTACATAGAATAGATACTTAAATCTATCCTACTCAGACACCCATTCAGTTTTAAGGGAAGGGAATCAAGTACACAGGTAAAGAAATTAATAAAATCATACATCTAACACAGTAGAAATCTACAAAAATTTACACCAGTCATAGGATGCATTAAAAACAACAACAATACAGTATCCTATATTAGCAATATATCTACTTTAAAAATCCTTTCAATCTGCAAAATGGATTATAGTTCTAAAAAAATGTTACCATACAAATATTTGAGGAAAACCGAATGAACAATTATGAATAAGGTATATGCGTAGTTCTACAGTAATAATTTTTATCGAAAGTGACATTTTAAAATACCGTTCCCATCAGCAACACCAGGGCCGGCGCTAGGGGTGGGCAAGCCGGGCCCCTGCCCGGAGCGGCAACCTTAGGAGGAGGCAAATGGGCTGTAAAATTAACTAGTTTATGAAGAAATGATTAAACCAAGATTCATCTGAATACTTATGAAAAATTAATAGGTGGACTTTTAATAAAATTTGCTTTTAATATGTTTTACGAACTGTTAAGTATAGGTACCCACTCACTTCAAAAATCCTCAAGCATGAGAACGACATAAGAAGGTTGAGTTATATAGTTTTTAAATGAAAACGCGTTTTGAAAGATGAGTAGAGTTTTCGTGTATTAAAGACCAAATCCGAAGCCGAACGAAAAATAAGGATCAATATCAATATACGTAGATAAAATAACAAAATATTTCAAGGAAACTTAAAAATGGCTTAAAAATGTATAAAATAAAAAATAACCCTTTTTATTATAATTTAAATAAATAGACACACATACAAAGTGCTGTAAAATATTTTTTTTCCGTGTGTTTTAATTTGTCGGAACGTATGGGATCGCGAAAATCAGTCATGACAAGCTGTGACACGATTTTTACGCTACTATTATAAAAGGAAAATAGGCAGTTCGATTGTTTTATTTATGCAATAATTGCCTTACAGGTTGGTTTCTAGTGAAGTAGAGTGCGTTAAATACAATTATAATTTGCCGTGAGTTTTAGAAAATTGTGTCATAAAGTGTGTTGTAAAAGTAAGGTGAGTAGGTAATAATTAAAAAATTGGCAGCTTTTCTAAACAAATATTTTTGCTTCTACAGGATATTTTTGGAAAAACGCTCAATTCCGCCAATTTGTTGGCCACTTTGGTGTTTCATGCAGTAGGATACACTTCCTATGAGGGTAATTTTTACCCCTCTTATTTAGATATTGAATATGGGCCTAGTGACACCTTGTTTTTAAGGGCTCTTAATTCTTCTTACTACGGTCGATTTTTTTTATAAATCGTTTGAATAGTTTTTGATATATATTTAATTTTAAATTTGCCATGAGCCATTTAAAAATTATTTTTTTAAGCATGTTATCTTTAAATTTTGACTTTTTGCTCGAACACGTCGATTTTGTTTTGAAGGAAGTTTTCTTTTTATTTTGTTTTTTTATATTTATCAACCCATATGAAGGGTAATTTTTACCCCTATTATTTGGATAAAGAAAGTGAGTCAAGTGGCACCTCATTTTCAAAGGTTTATAATTCTTCTTACAACGACGTATTTTTTCGAAAATAATATGAGCCAAATACAAATTATTTCTTTGAGCATGTTACCTAACAGAAATAAGGAAAAGTGCCTTTTTTAAAAATAAAATCGATGGGTCCAAGCAAAAAGTAGTTGTCCAGAAAAATATTTTTTCGGCGTATGGTAACTTTGACAGTAAATATTCTAAATCTGATTAAAGGATTTTCAAAAAAGAAAAAGTAAAACATATATATGTAATACATAAGAAGAATCAAAAGGTAAGTAAAGGTAAGTAAGAACAGACAAGGTACCGCTCAACTCATGTTCACTATAAATAAATGTCAGGGGTAAAATTTATCCTCGTAGGGGAGCATCTTTCCAAAAACATTCGAAAAATCTTTTGTTTTTTCATACCCTTATTTAATTATTTCAAGGCGAGATTTTGTTGGCTTTGTTTAGGGTAAATTGTTAAAAAAACACTTTCTATTCCATGGCTGACGTTTCGGTTTTAACCAAACCTTGAATCTCTGAATAAGGTTTGAATAAAACCGAAACGTCAGCAATGGAATAGAAAGTGTTTTTTTTAACAATTTACCCTAAACAAAGCCAACAAAATCTCGCCTTGAAACATTCGAAAAATATTCGAAAACGCCCCTGTTTTGTTTAAAAAAAACACAATTATTTTTTATTGAAACATTTTCTTAGTTGTTTTTAGAATATCTGATGGACGTAAAAGATTATCGGGTGCTCAGTACGAAAAAAAAAGGTCGAAAAACAAGTTCAAACTCAAAAACAGGCTGGAAGTCTGTTAAGTTACCTACAAGGCACGAAAATGAACGATGACGACACAGAGATATTAGAAGCTGATTCAAATCTTAATTATGAAGCCATTACCAATCAAGCTACCGATATTGCTCAAGTGGAGCCTACTCCAGGGACATCCAAAGAACCTACTCCGGGGACGTCCACTGAACCTACTCCAGGGAAATCCAAAGAAGAGACATTTGCTACGATAATAAATACAGATCCGGGTTCCTGGCCAACTAGCTTATCAAAAGCCGAAATATATTTTTTGGTAAAAGAAGGAGCACTTCAACCATTAAAGGAATACAGTTTTCCGTATAATGATACCGGTCGAAGATTTAGCGCATTTCATTATTTGAAAAACATAAAAATTGGTGAAAAAGGTCATGCGTAACTGGTTAGTCTATTACAAAAAAACCGTGTTTATTGCTTTTGCTGCAAACTTTTTGGTTCTATTTTAAGTTCTCTTTCTACTGAAGGTTTTAAAGATTGGAAGCACCTCGCTGAGACTAAGGCCAGGCGCCCACTGGCAACTTTTAATTTGGGCAACTAAACAGTTTAGTCACTTGAAAGTTGCCGGATACCTTCGACAAGCGCCCACTGGCAACTAAATAGTTGCTTTGCACTCAGTTTGAAAATGGATTTCGTGAAAGCTGCATGTGTTTGTTCCCTCGCTCAACGGCGAAAACGTAAACAAAGCCACAGAAGATTTTGGGTCCATCCAATAATAAGTAGGAGATTATTTGACGGGCAGTTTTATAAATTATTTGAAGATTTAAGAGTACACCCAACAAACTTTTTCAACTACTTTCGGAATAGCGTTGAAAGTTTCGAGAACCTGTTGTTATTAGTGGGGCTCAGAATTTCTTACCAAAATGTAAGATTACGTTTTGCTATACCACCGCAGGAAATTTAGCTGTGACTTTAAGGTAAGAAAAAAGATTTTCTTAAAAATTTGCAAGTTTATTGAAATAAAATACATATTACAAACATTTTTTTGTAAAAATTTTTTCGACTGTGCTTCTAGCAATAGTGGATTGCGATTACAAGTTCATTTATGTGGAAGTTGGAGCATACGTTTTGTGACAACCCAACTCGCAGACAGCTCCGACGTCGCGTTCTGCGCATCTGGTTCGCGCAGGATCTGGGATTGCCGTGGACATTGGAACACCGAACTTCACTTCACTTTCCGTACTAGCGTGGTACGTACGCTTCTCCGCTCCGAATTCACTGCGATGAACTACGAGCCGGGTTTCGTAACGATTACTGTAAATTTAAGTTATGTGTCAACTTTTAAATAAAAGAACATGTTAAGTTCTAATTGTTGCTTATACCTTCTGATGTACGTAATATGGGAATAATAGTTTCCATAGGTTCATCAAGTGATTCTAATATTTTTAAACAGTCAGCATTTTCAAGGTTAATTCAAAGAAACCAATTAAAAATTCCAGAACAAAGTTGTCTTCCTAATGAGGACAATGGAACGGCAATGCCATTTACTCTAGTGGGGGATAAGGCATTTGCTATTTCACAGTTTGTATTACGACCATATCCCAGCAGAAATCTGTCCGTAAAACAACGTATCTTTAATTACAGATTAACAAGAGTCCGCAGACTGGTAGAATGTACATTTTGGAATTTTAGCAAACAAATGGAGAATATTTCACAGGCCTCACGATACCAGTATTGAATTCAGTGAATCTGTTATTAAAGCAAACTGCATTCTACACAATTTTGTTAGAAACCATGATGGAATACGTTTTGGAGACACTCTCTTTGACTGCTCATTGGAAAGAATCTCTACAGTTGGAGTAAGAAGCAACAATCAAGGTTTTGCGATAAGAGATTATTTTACATATTATTTCATTTCTCCTCAAAGAAGTGTTTCTTGGCAGTATGACAAAATTTAATATAAAAGCTGTATATGATAAATGAAAAGAGTTAATATTAAAAAAATATCAACTTACTCTTTTAGTTCTTTTGTTTTTCCTCCAACTTATCCCAATTTTCAACGAATTGTTGACACAACTCCTCCCATAAAGTCTTCTTTAAATTTTTCTCAGAATATTTTTTTTATTTTATGTTGTGTAAAGCTGGCCGTTTTTCAATTTCACTTATAAATAGTTCAGTGTCCAGGGACATGTTTACACCGAGTACTGAAGCAAACTGGTGATCTGACAACTCCTCGTGAATCGGACTAGCCAAACACGCCCTCAATGATTTGCATCGATCAGATCCATAGGCGTAGCGTCGGGGGGGGGGGGTACGTGCCCCCTAACTTAACTTGAAATAAATTAAAACGTTAATAGAAGTTCGGAAAATTGTAGAAAACTTTAAGAAAGTTATTTTTTTTTCTGCTTTTTCAAACTATGAAACTAAAGATTCCGATTATGTCTTTAGCCTTAACATAGTTTTTAACAATGATATGATCCATAACAAAAATTCGATGCTATTTTTTTTCTCATTTTATTTATATTATATTTATTTTTCTCGTTGTATAACTTTTGAATACTACACAAACATCGATTCTATTGTTATTCAATTTCAAAAATATCATATTTCATATTTTAAGGACCGTCTGGCAGTCAATGCGCGGAAGAGGACCCTAACTGAATTCAATTCATGCAGCCCCCCCAAAAAGTTAGAAGCACGCTACGCCTATGATCAGATCTATTGCGAGCAACTAAATAATCACCAGTGGACGCAGTCCTATCTAAACCAACATGATCTATTTTCCCCGGCAACAGTTTCATCACCCAAAGAATCGAACATGTTGGAATTTTTTAGTTGCCGCAACTAAAAAATCTCCAGTGGGCGCATTACCGAAGGAATCAATGTGTTTCATTTTTGTGATTAAAAAGTAGCTTTGATATAATCGCCAGTGGGCGCCTAGCCTAAAACAACATGAAACCTCTAAAAACCATATCCAAAGTCAAAAATCTTGTATTGAATTTAGTCAAAGAATACAGTACTCTAAAACGATTGATAGTCACTCACAAAGACTCATTACCGCAGAGATAAATTATTGGTACGAGGTGCTTCTACGAATTGTTTCAACAATAAAAATTGCTTGCTCAAAATTGTTTAGCCCTCTGAGGTACAAATGACAAACTTTACGATTTCGGTAATGGTAATTTTTACAAATTATTCAATTACCTGCTCAGTTTGATCCAGTAATGGAAGAGCATATCCGCAGAGTGCTCAAAAAAGAGGAAGTTAAAGTTTACTATTTCGGAAAAGATATTCAAAATGAAATAATTATTCTTGAAAAGGCCGTGTCTTTAAGTGAAAATATAACATCTCACATTATTAGCGAGATTAAAAAAGCTAAATATTATTCAATAATTCTAGATTGTACTCCTGATGTCAGCAAGATTGAGCAAATGACAGTCTTAGTAAGGTATGTATCCAGGGCCGTTCCTAGGGTAGCTGCCGCCCGTGTGCGAGAATAATTTTGCCGCCCCCCCCCCCTCATACATTATGGATTAATTGAAATTTATCTGAAATATTTTTACCTTAAATGAAACAACGAATTACAGAAAATATTATAAATTCAGTTTATTTTTTAATTTTACAACCTAACATAATAATTATTAATGTATTGATATAGTAACCAAATGAATACGTTATATTAAATACATACAACACATATCTATTAATACATATACTTAATAACAGACAGTCAAAAAGCTTAAAAAATCTTTGCTTTTCGTGCCTTTTTTAATGCAAATTCTGTTATAATATCTGATACATCTATATCTTCCGAAATGTCCTTTTCTATACTAATAATAGATAAGTCTGAAAGCCTTTCTTGTCCCATTGTTGATCTCAAATAATTTTTTATTATTTTAAGTTTTGAAAAGCTTCTTTCCCCGCTAGCCACAGTCACGGGTAATGTTAAAAAAATTCGTATGGCAATCACTAAATTTGGAAACAGATAGATGAGGTTACTTGTAAATAAGTATTGAATCACATTTAACGCGTTCATTTCAGGGGAAATAAAGGATGCAACGTTGTCAATTTCATCGCATAAACCTTCAGCTATATCTTTTTCATTTTTAAATTGATCATGTAACATAATTTCCACAGATTTACATTTTGTAGACCTATTTGATTTATCTGTTTTAAGGAAATTATTTAGGTCGTTGAGAAAATTGAAAACTGTGTGATGATGTTTTATTTGTTCGAACCTTTCTTCTATTTTTGATAATGCAGTGTCCAATATTACAAAGTAAAAATTAATTTTGAATTGGTCTTCTGGATTTTTTGGAGCCTCATCTTTACATTCGTAGTCAAATAAACGGTTTTTTTTTTTGTTCGGGGTCTAACAATATTAACCAGAGGAAATGAAGGGTCGCAATCGATATCTTCTGCAATATTTTTTGTCACTTCTAAAATATCACTAAAACCTTTATCTGACCTAATATTATATAAATATGTTTTGGTTTGCTCTAACATTAAAATAATATTTGGTAGTATAGCATCCGATTCCTGCATAGCTTTACTTACGATATTAATTTTTGTTAACACATTATACCATGTAATAATGGAACAAATAAATTTAAACGACTTCATTTTCAAAAGTAATGAATTTGCCATGTTTCTAGTTTCAGAGTCTCTAGTATTATCAGAATAGAGGGTATATAAAGCATCATATATTTTTGTTAGATTGTATCTAAGAACTTTTAGCGCATCTATTCTGCTTTCCCATCTAGTATCTGAAAGGGGTTTAAGCGTTAAAGTTGGGATTTCATTTTTTAGGACCTTCCAACGTTTAGTGGATGCGGAGAAGAAAACGTATAGCTCCTGTACAATTACAAAAAAGCTTGTAATTTCTAAAGACGCTTTTGCAGCGTCATTAACAACTAAATTTTAACTATGGGCCGCACAAGGCACATAAAAAGCTCTAGGGTTTAAGTCAAGAACTTTTTTTTGTAAACCATTATTGCGACCCTTCATATTCGCACCATTATCCAGGGGCGTAGCTACCGTGGAGCAGTTGGAGCGAACTGCTCCAGGCGCACGAATCACGAGGGGCGCAAAATTTGAAAGAGTGAAATAAAAATTTGTGAAAACTTTTGTATAAATAATTTCGATTTGTCAAATTTAAATGGAAAAAATTATTTAAATTAATTTGTCAGATTAATTTTTTCTATAAAATATACAAAATATAAATGAAATATATTTTAGTAAATAAAACTAGGCAAGACCGCACTTTGAATTTTTTGCCCGGTGTTATACTGCGGCCACACACATCTGCACTGCACAGTATTCTGGGGGGAAACGAGTGATTTATGGGGAGAGCTCTGCAGCGATCTCTCTCTTGGGCGGTTATTTCACAGATCATCAAAGGACCTTGGGGGCGGGGAGGTCACGCTTCTGGAGCGAGACTAATCGACCCCAAAATGTGTCAAGCGGGGTCGGGGGGTGCATGTCTGCATGTATGTGGAAGCGCTATTAGACACTAGATATATGGACACGTTAAAAATTAATATAGTGCAAATTATCCCGGTCCGTGTATTTATAGGCTCAGGGCATAAAAGAGTATTTTCCTGCAACCTGACAAAAACCGCTCGCACCGATGCGATGCCGGCAATGCGACGCGATTTGATGGGATGATGGGTTAAAATGTGCTAAAACAGAAACGAACAATATATTTCCCAACTGGTTGCGACGTGGAGTAGCGCTGCTAAAACCAATGTGGTTTTGTTTAAGGCGACAATGGACCTTCAGATTGACAAAAATATGTCTCAAAAACGTTTTTTTTATTCAGAAAATGATTCTGCAACTCATTAGCTTTAAATTAAAAAAAAAAGTTATATTGATCCAATCATTATTAACCGAGTTCTAAGTATTTTTCCAAACGTAAACAATGGAAATGTTACGTTAAATTAAAACATTAAATGCTATTTTCTCAAAGAAACTTTTCATGTCGTTTCGGTAAGTTCAAAATGTTCCATGCGTCATAATTTTTCTTGAATTTTCATAAAATTTCATAAAATGATTATTTATATATGTTAGAATAAAACTTAGTGATAAATTCATTATACTATTTTAAAACACCTTAAAATTTCTACAATAAAAAAAAATTCATAAAATTTTGCATAAAATGACCTATTTTTATCGATTTCTTTTCTAGTTTTTATAAATATGGCTGTAAATCTAATATTACTACTAACTTTTATTATAACTATATAAAGCTAGCTTAAGAAAGAAAATTAGATATCTGAGACAAAAATTGATGGACATGGAGCATTTTTAAGTAGAGTAATTAACAAACTGATTTTAATTGATATCTTAATTAATTACATTCTGATCTTTTTTTAATTTAGCATTTTCATCTCTAAACAACACTGTATAAGTATACAAAATTTCATAGCAATTTGTTGATAAATAAAAAAAAAAGTGTTTCGTGGTCCATTGTTGGGACAGTGGACTTTCAAAATTGTGAAATTTATCCAAAAATTCGATTTATTTTTTATTTTATTGAATTGTGAAACTACGGACGAGTAGAAATGTGTTGCAAAAAGAATTTTTAATTTCTGTGATTACTTTCCTAGTTATAGGCATTTGTATTTAATTTAGATATTATGTGGTTACTAACAGCAATAACTTTAAATGTGTTTTTCTCAAAATAAAATTTTTCATGTCATACGAATATTCAAACTACTCCAGGCGCATTTCTAATGATCGTATTGCTTTGAAATTTAAGTTTTATATACTTAACTGTATATCAAATAAATATTATTGAAAAAAATTATGCTTCGTTACTCAGAATTTCTAAATTTTGTACTCGAAAAGATGATTTATAGGTATTTTGCGTAATAAAAAGGGTGTTTTCACTATTATTTTTTCTCTTTATATTTTTAATGAATGCTTAAAATAAGCAATAAGTTTCGTTGTTAGTTCTATAAGGTATCCTGTAAATAAAAATGACCATATTATATGCAAAAGAAATGCTCTTGGAACGTTTTTAATGAGGCCAATTTTTGATATAATTAATAATTCATGATTCATAAATTATTAATATTTCATCTTTAAGTTTTAACCACTTTTACATATCTATGGTACTAATCACATATTCAAATTTCAAGCAAATCCATTCAAAACAAAAAAAGTTAGATTTGAAGGTCCACTGTCCCCTTAAGTAAATTTCTCCATGGCCGAATTTAAATTATCATTAATATATAGGCATTCTTGCTTCGCCAAATAAAAACGAAGTCTTAATTTTATCAAACACATTTTATTATATATAGAGACACACAGAGTTAAAAACGAAATCACAATAAAAATAACATACCGGGAGCGCAAATGGTCTGACACAACCTCAGCCTAAGACAAAATCTCCCAGAATAACCTTCTTTTAACATTTTTCGCGCGCAAACCTCATCACATCCGGCATGTGCCGAATAAACAAAAATTACACTAGATCAGCAATGTCCTGTAGACACACTGGCTTCGCAAAAGCGATAAACCTAAGGGCCTTATTATACAGAGCTACAGTTGTGGCTATAGGTCGCGACTGTCGCCTGGGCGCGTCACTTCCCCTTCTGAGTCCAAACCTTATTGTTTATTTCCAGTTATACTTGTAAAATGCATTTTTTAACTCTAAGTAGTTACCTAGCATAATGGTGATATTTTTATATTAATTATTTTTCTAATAAATTAGTTTTAAATTTTTTTTTATCCGGTCGGCTGACTTGCCGCCCCCCTTGATGTGCCGCCCGTGTGCCCCGCACCCCTTGCACCCCCGGGTTGGAACGCCCCTGTATGTATCCATTGACAAATCCAATCCCAATGAGGTTTCCATTAAAATTAATGAAAGCTTTTTAGGCTTTCTTCCGGTTGAAAGATCGACGGGCTCTGAACTCTCAACTCTAAAGCTATGTCCACACTTTTGCGCTTTCGGGTTCGATTTCGGTTTCAACATGTTTCACGGAGAGAGAAATGTGAAGCATGCTCAGAGCGATGCTTCACCACCTGCAAATTCCAGGACAGCGCATGCGCCGCGATAGAGCATACGACATCGCAATTGTATCCAACCCAAGTGGATTTTCATGCTGAATTCTATGCGATTTTCTATTATACAAGGCAGTTTTCAAGCCAGCGTTCAGAATGTCGCAGTCTTCGGAAGAAATTTTAAATTTTATTGATGACTAGCTGAAGTACCCGACGATGCCCGGGATTTTAAGAATGTTTGTTGTTAACCAAAATCAATTTAAAAATTAGCACAGTATAAATAACATAAAAAATATATGTGAAATGTTATACACGTCTCAGAATTTCAGCCTTTCATCATTTTAATACTAAAATCTGAAAAGTAAAAATGTCAAATTCTCTAATGTTTGTTAACCAAAATTAATTTAAAACTAAGCACAGTATAAATAACATAGAAAAAAAACCTTGTGAAATCTATAAATATATAAATTTATAATAAACTCCGCAGAATTCAGCTAGAATTAGCCTTTCATCATTGGGGTAAAAAAAAGCTGCAATTACAGGTTCAGCAGAAATTTCCAATAGAACAATGATATGACTGCAGCGTTGCCTCTTAAAAAAATGAAGTGTTTGATTGAGGGCTGCAAACCATTCAACTCCTCTCCACATTTAACTCCTATAAACATCCTCTACATATTAAATTCCTTTTCTCTCCATAATAAACTCCTCAGAATTTTGGTATATTCAGCCTTTCATCATAGTACCACTAAAATCTGAAACATCCTCTCCAGAAATATAAATTTATTAATTTCAATAATTAAACACACACAAATATATAAATTACGCAAAAGTTTTTTAACCAACATTTGAATAATTCGTAAATGAAAAAGCATATGAAAATAAAGATAAGAACTTCCGGAATCGAAATTAATTACCCTTAATTTTTAATTAATAAAAAACCAACATAATATGAATAAAAACGATAGTTGCTTAAAACCATATGAAAATAAAGCTATTATAAAGATGATAATAATAAAAAAAGCATAAGAAAATAATGCTCGCGCATGAAGTTAACGTTACGATATAAAGATAGTAATAATAATATAAACCGCGTGCATAAAATATTTAGCTTTTCAAGCGAAATAAATTGATTTTTAGAAAAAAACTACTTTTAATCGAGAAATTAAAATACATTGCACAAAATTTTAATTTTACCAACTTTCCACCCTACAATTTACACCCTACTTCTTTTAAATAGGATGTAAATATAAAGTTTTAACAGCCAATTGAATGCCAGTTAAAAATAATGTGTGCGCATGAAGTTAACGTTACGATATAGAGATAGTAATAAAAATCTATATATATATAAAACAGTTCCGTAACTGACTAACTGACTGATTGACTGACTGACATACAAAGTACAGACCAAACCGTTGAACCTAAAGGACTGAAATTTTGCATGGCGATTCTTCTTATAATGTAGGGGTGCACTAAGAAAGATTTTTGAAAAATTCTTCTTAGATTTTTTTAAAATTAAATTTTTAATCTGTTTTTGTAACTTTTTTCAAGTTTGCATTTAAAATAATAATTTGAGGGTTGTAAAATTTATATCACGAAAAAGATCATAAAAATTCCTTTAAAATGAAATTCTTTTCGCATCTTTACCTCCATTTTCTAATTTTTGGTGAATTTTTAAAGATTAATTTTTACAATTTAATTTATTAAACGCTGATCATGTGATTTCTTTATCTGGTACTTTAAATAAATTTATCGTCACATAACAACAAAATAGACACAAAAAAATTAAAATAGTGGCGCCATCTACTGTACGCTTGTGAATCGAGAGTTGTTGGTTATTTATTAATTAAAAATATTGGAAAGTTCTTGTGGATCTGTAAATATACATGTGGTAACAGTTTTAAAATTTATAAATTATCAACCTACACAGGTGATAATTTATCCGGCGTTGCCCGGGATTTTAAGAATGTTTGTTAACCAAAATCAATTTAAAAACTAAACACAGTATAAATATCATAGAATAAAAAGCATGTGAAATGTTATACACATGAATAAAAAGAAAACCCAAAATAAAAAACCATAAATTTACAATAATTTCTTCAGAATTCAGCTAGATTTAGCGTTTCATCATTGGAGCAAAAAAACCCTGAAAAGTAAAGCATAAAATATATACATTTATAATAAACCACTAAAAGCTGAAAAGGAAAAATGTCAAATTGTCTTTAGGAAAGTAAAGCTGAAAAGTAAAAATGTCAAATTGTCGAATGTTTGTTAACCAAAATCAATTTAAAAACTAAATACAGTATAAATAACATAGAAAAGATTTAGCCTTTATCATTGGAGCAAAAATTCCTGAAAAGTAAAACATAAAATACATAAATTTATAATAAACCTACCAAAATCCATTAAAAAAATAAACACAGTATAAATAACATAGAAAAAAAAGTATACGAAATGTTATAGACATTAATAATATGAAAAATAAAATAAAATAAAAATAATAATTTTTAAAAATAATAAAATAAAATAAAAATAATTTTAAAAAATAATAAATAAAAAAAATAATAATAATAATTTAAAAAATAATAAAATAAAAGCTGAAACAAAAAAGCCTCCATAAAAAAGCTAAAAATACAGGTTTAGCAAAATCTGTACGATCCGTATTCGAACCCGCGACGTGTAGTATAGTAAATGAACGCTCTTACCGAATGCGCCACAATAACATGCTGGTGTATTGTGTAAATAGGAGAATATTTGTACTAAAATTACTGGAAAGTTGCTATGGGTTGGTGAATATACATGTATTTATGGAGTAAGAGGAGTTTTAAGTTAGAAATAAGTTAGCAGGATAGAAGCTTAGTCTTTAACTCTTCAATAGACACAAAGACATAAGCGAGGGGGGTTGCAGTAGCGATTAAAAATGATCTTGTGACACTTAGCGTGGTTGATTCGAATTTTCCATCGCGTGTGATAGTGTCAATATGCCGTTGGATCCGATTTATTTTAGAGTATAAAATCTGACTTGAAAGATTATTATTTTCATTTATTATTCTGGTTTAATATATAACTTGAAACTTTTTAATTTTTTTTATTTTTATCTTTTCGCTCGCTGTTTGCCAGCTAAGCCTAACGTGGACGCCATATTCAGAGTGGTGATTCCACAAAGTGTAACATCTTACATTTAGTTTCAAAATTTTTGGTTTTTTATTAATTAAAAATCAACGGTAATTAATTTCGATTTTTGAAGTTCTTCAGACCCTCGGCTGTTTTTAAAGACGCCTGTATGTAAAATTTCACGATCGTTGCTCCTAAACTGTGGATTTCTATACAATTACAGAGATACAAACATTCATTTTTATATATTAGATTACAGAAATTTACCGGCATTGTGGGATGTCAACAACTCCGCATACACAAATAAAATTATTAATGCATTTAATACATTTAAAATAATTATTTAATAATAATTAATGTGTATTGTTTTAAAATAAAAACTAAATGTATTTTTAAACAAAGCAAATTGAAAAAAAAAATTTGAAAACTTGTACTATATCATTAAAATTTTCTTTTTGAAATACAGGGAGAAGATTTCAAAAATATGCATCAGCTAATTTGTTATTATAAAAATACTGAATAAAAAATTCCCCATAGCTTACCATAGAAATTAAAAACTCACTTTGAAAAAAAAATAAATAGATGTTTTAGTATTATGAAAGCAGGTTACAACCTGAATTCGCGTTTTGCGTGAGGTAATTTTTCCCCCCCATGTCATGCATTGCTTGCATCCAAATGCGTATGATTCTACATGTATCATTTTCATTTGAAGCTAAATATTATCGACACATTTTAAATGTAGGCATTTTTTAGTCCGTCATGGTTTTCTCGTCGTGTTCTTCATTTAACCCAATGTTAAAGAAAAATGAACGATTTTCATTAATAACAAAATATACTTCTTAACTTCTTACATATGTTGAAATTTTTTTTAATTATATATGAAAATTCAAAAGTAATTCTTCATGGCCCGCTTTGCTCAGTAAAGAAGTAAATGTCTCGGTTTAATTCTTTCCTTTATATTAAAGAGATTACTTACTTACTTACTCTCTCTCTCTCTCCCTCTATAGTATGATTAGCTAACGATTTTTCTTGAATATTCTGTATACTTCAAAAGTAATATAAATATTCCTTTTATTCAGAAATAAATTAATATACCAGTGTAATTTTACACTATATATTTAAGAGATAAAATCTTAATAACGAGCAATATTCTACCGTTTTCCATTCTTAGTATTTGTTTGGTTTTATTACTTCATAAACAAAGCTATAAATTGTAGTTCTATTTCTAATAACTTGGCATATAAAAAAACAGGTCTTTTCTATATTCCGTATCACCAGTTATTAATTTCTCTATCAAACTACATTGATGTAGAACCTATGTGTATAAGAAAAAACATCTCTAATCGATTAATGAGGTATTACATAAAGAATATTGTTAAAATTAATTTTTAGTCTTCTCATTTAGATCATTTTCCCCTGCACGTGCACAGACACACACACACACAGATTATATATATATATATATATATATATATATATATATATATATATATATATATATATATATATACAGTCGGACCTCTATTTAACGAACCTCTATTTTGCGAACTTTTCCTGGGAACCAAGAACATTTTGCGAATTTCTTCGTAAAATAACCTCCAAATAGCGAAGTGCATTCTCTATTTAACGAATTTTTTCTTGTGATCCAATGTTTTTTTCTCCATATTTCTCAAAATATTTCTGAACATTTCAAACTTATTCTTTCTTTTAACACATTCCGACGCGGATTACAGTTTGAAGAAAATACGCCTGAAGGGGTTTTTGGTGCATTTCAAAGATGAGTGAAGTATTATGAGAGAAAACGCTTTTTCAAACAAAAAACTCAGACAAAATTAACAGACGTTATCAGTAATTAAATTTAAGGACGCATGTGGTAATGTATGCATAAAATTACTTGTTTTATTGAATGCTATAATTTCATTAAAATTCATTAATTTTAATATAATTTTTTTAAATTGAAAATACAGTGTATTCCCGGAAAATGTTTTGTTTTATTCTTGTTTTCCTTTCACATTTCTGTTTGATGGATAAGATATATAAAACAAATAGACATTAATTTACAAAATAAAGGTGCGACCAATTACTTTTATTAATAGTATTTAGTGTTTATGAATTTAAAATCTGTTTTGTGTAGTTTAACGTATGTTAAAAGGTAAATCTCTATTTAACGAATTTTCCATATAACGAACTTTTTGGGGGAATTTAGCGACTTCGTTAAATAGAGGTCCGACTGTATATATATATATATATATATATATATATATATATATGAATGATAAATATGCAAGTAGAGGGATTATACATATTTATATACAGAGCACCGAACCAAAATTGTAATCTATACTTGTTGCACATTTCTTGTTGCTTTACGCAAAAATAGTGATCACCTTATAAACTCTGCGAAATCACAAGAAACGAAGCAGCAGTAACCGTCCGACTCTTCCATCTCGTGAGGCATGAACTGTCGAACAAGTGTGGACAACAAATCGAATGCGACTAGAGGCATGCCGGGAAAGCAAGTCGAATGGGCTAAAAGCAAGTCGAAAGGGAAGACGAACCTCAAGTCGGAAGCAAAATCGAACCCGAAAGCGCAAAAGTGTGGACATAGCTTAATACTTAAAAGACTTGAAACATTGGGATTGAATTTGCAGGATATGAGGGGACAGGCTTACGATAATGGGGCCAACATGAGAGGCGATAAATCGGGAGTACAATCTAGAATAATAGCGTTAAATCCACGAGCATTTTACCTCCCATGTAGTAGTCACTCATTATACTTGGTCGTTAATGACATGGCAAAGGCATCCTTCGAAGCCGCCAATTTTTTTCAATATGGTCCAAAAATATATCTATTTTTTTCCTCATCAACTTTTCGATGTACCATATTAATAAAATATTTTTAGGGACTAACTTTGAAACTCCTGAGTGATAGTCGTTGGGAAAGCCGAATAGATGCATTAAAACCACTGAGGTATCAATAAGGAGGGATATTCGATGCTTTATTTGCTGTTTGTAATAATTCGGAGATTGACAACTCTATAAGAGTTTACGCTTCCGGACTATTAAGTTGTGTTAAACAATTTAAGTTCTTATGCTCCGTTGTAATTTGGTACAAAATCTTAAAATTTTATCAATTCAATAAGTAAGCTATTGCAGACAAAAACTATGACTTACCATCTGGTATGCCAACTCTTGAAAAATTGCAAAGATTTTTTTAGGGATCTTAGATCGGACACGGCCTTTAATGAAATGCTTTGCGATGCTCGAAAACTCGCCGACGAAATTGACATACCGGCTAATTTTGAGCTTACCCAGCCACGTCATAGAGTTCGAAGAAGGAATGTTAATTTTTATTACGAGGCACGAGATGATCCGATAGAAGATCCTACTTTGAAAAAATATAAGGCAGAGTTTTATTTTTTCACACTAGACCAAGCTATCAATGCACTTCAATCCAGGTTTGATTTGATAAGTACCCACAGCAACTATTTCCAGTTTTTATACAATATTTATGATTTAAAAGATACATCTCAAAACGACTTATTAAAATATTGTAAATATCTAGAAATAGTGTTAACTGATGGGAATTCATCATATGTAAACGCGCTGGACCTGGCAGACGAGATATTATCAGTTTTGGCCTTACTAAATAAAAAAGAAAGTCCAATTGAGATTTTAAAATTCATTTCAAAGCTGGAATTTGCTCCAAATATCGGTATAGCTTTAAGAATCTTACTCTCCCAATAAGTGTGGCATGTGGAGAAAGAAGTTTCTCCAAATTAAAGTTGATTAAATTTTTTTTACGCTCTACAACTACCGAGGATCGGCTAAATGGTTTGACAACATTAGCCATTGAACATGAGCTAGCTGAAGAAATTGATGTCAAAAAAATTATATAAAAAATTCTCAGAATTAAAAGTGAGAAAAAAACACTTTTCAGTTTAACTCTATTTTTAATAATTAGGTTTTTATTTTTAGTGGTTCTATAATTTATTTTACTGTCTTTTTAATATATGCATTTTATATTTATATACTAGATTTGTGTCTTTTCTTTTTTTTCTGTGCAACCTTAATTTCAATTTAGTGGCAAAATTATAAATCAAGGAATTTGTGTTTTTGGAAAATCAAAACTTCAACATTTTTAATACCAATTTTTTTGCTCACGTTTTATTTTACTACTAAGCGTGGGAAGAGTTTAGGTTATCACTTTTAATTTTTGTTATAAAGGGGCGGCATTTTACCTTTTTGCCCGGGGCGGAGAAACTGCTAGCGCCGGCGCTGGCAACACATTCAAATTGTAAACACAATGTCACTAGAGGTAAATCTGTGTTACTGGGAATAACATCTACTTACCAATTCATCTTAGAATATGTTAGAATATCCACATAGACAGAAACAACATTAAAAAACTATTCACAAACACTAAATAAAAAATTTCAAGAGTATCACTTCCTCTAAGCCAGGAGTGGATCGGGAGCAAACGTTTGCTCATCTGAACTGTTTTGTCGTCATCTGTCGGGAAATATGATAAACATTTTATGATTATATTTTTATGCACATTTTTAAAATAATAAAAATTCAGCATTTATGAATAATAAATTTTGAAAGCTTAATTTACCTGAATTAAACTCTTAAAAATGATTATTATTATTTCTTAGATATATATATATATATATATATACAGTCGATCCCGCTTAATGGAATATCGGTTAAAAGAATATCCCGCTTAATGGAATAAATTTTCAATGTACCAAACCGTTGTAATTCGTTTCTGTGTAAAATTTCCCGGTTAATGGAATATCATGTTTTTAAGCTATCCCGCTTAAAGGAATAATTTTTAGCCATGACGATATCGATGTTTTTCAATTTCCCCCATATCCTTTCAGAATTTTTTTCTGTAAAGTTCAATAAAGAATGTGCAGTAATTGAATGTCTTTCAAATCAATTTTGTCACTTCGCAGAAAGTGTGCAACTGCAGGAAAGGGCGATTTCTTGGATTTGAAGGGCCATTCATTGTTTTTATTTTGTGCTTTACTACAATGCATTCGAGACGAAAATAACTTACTTTAAAAGAAAAGTAAAATTTATTGAGTTTGCAAAAGTAAATAAGTGTACGCAGTTAGAACTCTCAAAAAAGTTTGAGATATCCCAAGTTCGAGTTTCAAAATTGTTTAAAAATAAAGAAAACGTCTTGAACGACTGCAAATGCATCAAAAATCTTAATCAAAAACGAAAATGTACTGGAAAATAATCTATAGTTGAATATGCTCTTCTTCAGTGGTTTGCTGAAAAACGAGCTTGTAATGTTTCTGTTAGTGGATTATTATTGAATCGGAAAGCTGAAGATTTATCACAACAATTAAATATAACTGAATTTAAAGCTACAAATGGATGGTTGGGCAGATGGAAAGAAAGAAACCAAATTTCTTTCAAAAAAATTCACGGTGAAGCAACTGATGCTGGTGAAGCCTCTGCCGGTTTTTGGAAAAATGTAGTATTACCTGCTTTATTACAAGACTACAGTTCTTCATGTATCTATAACTGGGACGAAACAGCGCTTTATTATTGAGCAATGCCTGATGGGACTTTGTGCTTAAAAGGTGAAAAAGTTGTTGGAAGAAAAATCCCGAGAGGCAGACTGATAGTTTTATGCTGTAGTAAGGCTGACGGCAGTCATAAAATGCCTCTTTTTGAAATCCGGAAATCCAAAAATTCACGATGTTTTAGAGATGTAAAATCTCTTCCAGTTGAATACGAAGCGAATTCAAAGACTTGGATGACTGCTAATTTCTTTCAAAACTGGTTAGTGTCATTTGACAATGAGATGAATAAGATGAAAAGAAACGCTATCCTTTTTATCGATAATTGTCAAGCCCATAAAGTCGATGTAAGACTAGAAAATGTAGCACTTCATTTTTTTCCCTCTGAATACAACAGCTATTTTATAGCCAATGGACCAGAGAATTATATCACTTTTTAAGAGGAATTATAGAAAAGAAGTCGTTAAAAAGGTCATAGCTTGCATAGATGATACTAGTGGATTTTTTATCAATAGTTCAACTAGTAAAATTATTAGAAACATTTCAATTCTTACAGCTGTTCATATGATAAACAAATCATGGAATAATATTTCCTCTGAAGCAATAAAAAATTGTCATCAAAATGAAGTCTATGAAGATGAATTCGAAGAATGCACCGTTAAAATTCATGAAATTTCTAAATTTAAATGTGTTTAAAGTGTTTCTTACCTTTAATTAATAGATTGTTTGTTCATTATAATAGTTTAAATATGACTATGGCTTAGGTAATTTTTAATGCTATCTTGGTTTAACTGTAACTTGAAATATTGCGAGTGTGTCAATGTGATCCCGCATAATGGAATATCCCGCTTATTAGAATAATTTTTCGTGGCAAATTGGCTATTCCATTAAGCGGGCTTGTATGTATATATATATATATATATATATATATATATATATATATATGTGTGTGTGTGTGTGTGTGTGTGTGTGTGTGGCAACCCAACTCGCAGACAGCTCCGACGTCGCGTTCTGCGCATCTGGTTCGCGCAGGATTGGGGATTGCCGCGAACATTGGAACACCGAACTTCACTTCACTTTCCGTACTAGTGTTGTACGCACGCGTCTCTGCTCCGAATACACTGCGATGAACTACGAGCCGGGTTTCGTAACGATTACTGTACATTTATGTTATGTGTCAAGTTTTAAATAAAAGAACATGTTAAGTTCTAATTGTTGCTTATACCTTCTGATGTCCGTAATATCGGAATAATAGTTTCCATATATATATATATATATATATATATATATATATATATATATATATATATATATACCTTGATAGTAGAAAATGGGATAAAATTATTTTCAATCATACTAGTACATTTAAAAAAATTAACGAATTAGGTGATTTTTAATGATGAAAAGTGTATGTGGTAAGAAGAATAATTAGATAAATCAGAAGGTTTAAAAACTCATTTATTGAAAAAAAAGCATTTGCTTTAAATTTATTTACATTTGAAAAATTACTATTGGGATAAAATTATTTTCAGTCATACTAGTGCATTTAAAAAAATTAATGAATTAGGTGAATTTTAATGATGAAAAGTGAATGTGGTAAAAAGAATAATTAGATAAATCAGAAGGTTTAAAAACTCATTTATTGAAAAAAAAAAAAAAAACATTTGCTTTAAACTAATTTACATTTGAAAAACTACTATCACTTTTTTTAAGTACAAATGATCAAAGTCTGTATTAATAAAAATTATTTCATTATTTGACAGTAAACTTTTCTTTATATTTTCTGATTCTTTAACAGTAGGATTAGAAAATGTACTGTTTTTAGATAACTTCTTTTTGGGAGAACAGTATCCTTGTTCTTTCTGAATTTTTTTTCGGACATTTATGTTACAATTTTCTTTTAACTTAATATCATTATTTCTTTTTCCATGTTGCTTTTACAAATGTCTAACACGTTATTTAAACTTTTATGAATGTTATCATTTTCTTCGGGTGAAAATTTGCGAGTTTAATTCAGGTAAATTAAGCTTTCAAAATTTATCATTCATAAATGCTGAATTTTCATTATTTTAAAAATGTGCATAAAAATATAATCATAAAATGTTTATCATATTTCCCGATAGATGGCGCCAAAACAGATCAGATGAGCAAACGTTTGCTCCCGATCCACTCCTTCTAAGGGCCTGTTCACATAGGAATCCGTTGCGTAGCGTTAAGGAAAAGATGACGTTGAGGCGAAAATAAACCAATCATAGGCGTGAAAAATATCATTGCTAATCGTTTGGAGGGGGATAGTCTAGGAGATGGGGCCAGGTCAACACCTTCTCTCAGTGGAGAGAAGGTGTCCAGGTCGGCCATCTTGGATTTTCCGACTATTTGGCGCATTTTGTTGGGGTGATAATTATTGCATACTAGTAAACCCCGTTAGCGACACGAGCCGTTAAATCTCTAACCGGCTGGCAAATCTGATTGGCTACTTAATATACGTTTTTCAGTGCTGCCATCTATTTGTCACTATTACATTTAATTGTGGTAAGACGACAGACTACACCGCGCAAGGTTTGTTACCGCTTACGATTCGTACTGGTAAAAATTTTATATAATACGGCCTCCACATCACATTTAGCTTTCATTTGTCATATTTCGTTCAGTTTTCGATGGAGAGCAAAAGCAGTGATGAGTTTTTGTCAAACACTTGTGAATTTTGTGGAAAAAGGTTTAGAAAGAAGAAAAATCTTTATCAACATATTAGAAATATTCACAAAATTGATCCAGATATTGCAGGCAAATTGAATTGTCCATCATCGGGATGCAAGTTAACATTTGTCTACTATAAAGATTTAAGGTTATATTTAACCTCTTTCCATCACTTAAATATTGATTGTGAAGAATTGAATTTTAAATAGTGCTGTAATACAGAATTTTGACGAAACAATTTCACAGAATTTTTTATTTACAGATAATATGCTTAAGAATAAAAGATAATGAAAGCAATAGACTGTTTGTCATCAATTAATTTCTTTATGTGTAGTATATTTATGTGTAGTATTAAGTATATTTATGTGTAATTTTTGTTTTAAATTACTTTTTTTTTTCTTTTCTTTTCATTCTTTCAATTCTTATTTAATAGGCTGCCATCTCATAATATGGGGATAAAATCAACATCCATGTCATTAAAATCTTAGTAAGATCATTCTGCAAAAATAGTTATTTTTCACTTCTTTGTGTTTCTTATTAGATGTAACAGGCATTAAAAAAAAGTTTTTTTTTAAAGGACAGCACAATATTATATAAGATATTTTATAATAATCTTAAAATTTGTATCTGACAAATACTAAAGTACAAAACTAAAGTACAAAATAATATTGAAAAAGAAATGCAAGTTTATTATGTATTTGAAATATATTGATTTAATTCTAAATATGATTTAGATAATATTTAGTATTTTAAAACTCAATTTTACTTTCATATTGTTTTATCATAAATATAATACAAATAACATTTCATAATAATATTATAGTTTTACGAGATGATCGTTTTATTATAAATTTTAATGTATCCTTTTGCTTTTTATACGGTTTTTGGCCTAGGGACAATTAAAAACTGATTTTTTTCCCATCCGATATTAATTTTACAAAAAACAAGCCATTATGACGTACGGTTTTTTTATAAATATAAAAATTTCTATTTTACAAAAGAAGTGTTGTAAATTTATGTGTATTATACATAATTTAGAAAAGTCAGAAAATCATATTTCTTTATATAAAATTGTTATAGTAATATTAAATAAGCTATTTCAGTTTATTAAATATTCAGAAGTATTATAGAATTCAGAAGTTTACTTGAAAGTCTGGTGCTCTGATAGATTTAAGGACATATAAACAAACGTTATATGTCTTAGATCAGGGGTGGCCAACCCGCGGCACGCGTGCCACAGTGTGGCACGGCGGTGTTTTAACAGTGGCACGTGGAGACTTATTGAAAAATTAAGAAATTTGAAAAAATAATAATTTGTCAAAATCTGTAAAATCCCTACCCATACGCTACTGAAATTAACAGCGCAGGAATATATGCACCTTTTATCCTATAACAGCTACCCTATAACAGCGCACCTTTTTATATTTTTTGTATGTTGGAAAAGTTGGAAGTGGCACGCATAACATTTTTTTTGCAGATAGTGGCTCTCTTCCCAAAAAGGTTAGCTACCCCTGTCTTAGATAAATAATTAGACACAATAATGATCGATAGATGGCAGCACTGAAAAACGTATTTTCAGTAGCCAATCAGATTTGCCAGCCGGTTAGAGATTTAACGGCTCGTGTTAGCGACCTCTCTGGCCAATGAAATTGCGTCGATCAAACAACCGGTTACAGTTAAAATAATCTATAAAATTTATAAAATATTTAAGGTAAAAGAAATATAATTTCGGTTCAACTTTTATTTTTCTTTATATTTAATTATTTAAACTGTTGAAAAAAATCGTTTGTGATGACTAAAATTGCTGAAGAATTAAGTCGTAACAGAAATATTGATATTGATTGTCTGAGAAATATATTAGTATATATATATATATATATATATATATATATATGTATGTATGTATGTATGTATGTATGTATGTATGTATATATATATATGCATATATATATAATATATACATCATATATATATATATATATGTATGTATGTATGTATGTATGTATGTATGTATGTATGTATATAATATATATATTGTTACATGTTTGGGAGCCAATTTGGCGTTTTATCGCCAAAGTGCGATGTTTCGGGAGTTGTGGAATTAAAACCAAGGAGTAAGTGATAAATCTGGAATTTAGGTTGATTGTTGGAAAATCGTTTGGTTGTGTAGTGTGGCAACGCGGGTTTTCTTTTGCGAGATAAAATAGGTTTTTAGAACTGCAATAGAGTTGAAGCGATATCCTTGACGAGATAGGTGATTGATTAATTTAGGTAGTTTGTCGTGACGGATGTAACGGGAGACCTTGGCATAGATTTCGGAGGCCTCGATATAGTTGTGAAAGGTTGTATAATTTCACTTGCTTATATTTTTATGTGTTATTAATTAAAGCTCTTTTAAATCACAATTTGTCAAGAAAACTACCTAGGAGCTGGAAAGTGTTGAAGTCCAGCGAAGATTGTAAAAAGATTTATGTTAGTTTTGATATCTATAAAAATCTCTGTTTCTCATTTGTGGTAACTGGCATATTTATTTCATTTCGTTGAATGCACTTGTAAAAAAAGAACTTTCCGTACCACGATTTTGGTACATTTTTGGTGTCAGGAGTGGGATATTTTTAAGTGCATGCCAATTACCCGAAAAATGGAAGAACAGCTAAAACTAATTTTAGAAAAGATTGGCGAAAGCCAGAATTTACTCGCCAATCAGTTAGAATCGAAAATTGGCGAAAGCCAGTCCCAGATCGCCAGTCAGTTAGAAGTAAAAATTGGCGAAATTGGCGAAAGCCAGAATTTGCTCGCCAACCAATTAGAATTAAAAATTGGTTAAAGTCAGAACTTGCTCGCCAACCAATTGGAAGTAAAAATTAGCGAAATTGGCGAAAGCCAGAACTTGCTCGCCAATCAATTAAAAGAAGAAATTGGTGAAAGCCAGAAGAAGTTGGAAACGGGTGTTGGCGAAATTAGCGAAAGTCAAGAACAGTTAAAAATTATCGTAGGCGAGAAATTTAATAAAATGGAAGAACGCGTCAACACTATCGAGTCGAAACTCAAAGCTACGGTCGAGACTGTTGACCAGAAAATTAGGGAAGCCATTGAGAAACAAATAAACGGCCTAGAGAAGAAATTCGCAGAAGAATCAACGCCAGTTACTGTACCTTACTACTCTGACGCTAGTATTGAGGAGGCGTACCCGGTGTCGAAATCGTCCCGCCCTGCCGTAAAAGTGTCTACTTATGACGGCAAAACGTCTTGGCAGGTGTTTAAAACACAGTTTAATATGGCATCGACTGCCAATGGATGGGACATTGCAATGCAAGCATGCCAATTGGCTACTTCACTCCGTGGCGAGGCTGCCGATGTACTGCAGACCACCGCAGTAGAGAAACAACTAGATTTTGAGGCCTTGTCGAGTGCTCTCGAAATGCGCTTTGGCGAGAAATGCCGTAAAGAGTATAGCCGCTTACAGCTGAAGTCCCGCCAACAGAAATCAACAGAGACACTACAGGAACTTGCGTCAGCTATTGAGGGATTAGCTCAATTAGCTTTCCCAGAATGTCCGACGGAAGTTAGGGATAACCTAGCATTAGAATACTTTGTGGACGCCATCCGCGATCCGGAGAGTCAACGAGCACTAAGAATGGCGGACATCAAAGACTTGAAGTCAGCTTTGGTGTACGCAATGAAGTACGAGTCCGCTCAGAGGGCGACACGCCGTGACCGCCAACTAGTGAAAGGGGTGACCGCCGCCGAAAACGACCCAATAGCCGCTCTATTTGAAGAAATAGAAAAACGAATCGGTGCCTTGGCAGGGGTGAATTCAAACATGCCGCCAAGAAGAAATCCTTTGAAGTGCTGGACGTGCGGGCGTGAGGGGCATCTCAGAAGGAATTGCCTGGCGCGCCAAGCTGATGAATCAAGACGCCAAGACCCAGGGAAATCAGTTCCCGGCCATCTGAATTGGCGAAGGCAGCCGGACGAGGAGAAGCCCTCTTGCAATTCTCTGAATGTGTCGTCGATGCATCACGAAGAAAGCAGGCCGTTTGTTGAAGGTTTTGTAAACGGTCAACCGTGTAGGATGCTGGTTGACACCGGTGCCAACGTAACCATCGTCAGAACGGATTTAGCTCAAGAGCTTGGCGGAAAGCTACTTTTCACACCACCAAACATCACTTTGCGGGCCGTGACCGGGGATAGAATTAAGATGAATGGAAAAGTTGCACTCCACATAAGCATCGGGAATAATAGCTATCGGCATACGGCATATGTTGCCGATATTGTTGACCCTATGATTCTCGGGTTTAACTTTTTAACCATAAATAACTTCGTCATAGATTTCAATTCTAACCAAGTCATAGCCACTCAAGATAGCACCATACACTCCATGCCAGACAATAGTAGAAGAGGTCTTTTAGCCACCGCAACTCTTGTGAACCAGTCGAAAAATACGGTCCCCGTCAAGATTGCCGGTGCCAACGATAAAGACAAGAAAATCCAGAAAAATGAAATGTTGCCAACTTATACCCCGGTCATTGGAGAAAGTAGGAAGCGTGACCTGCCAGTCGTCGAGCGCTCCAATTTGACTGCAGATGTATTGAAGAGTGCGGAATTTATTGTCACGAAGCAAGGTCAGGGTGGTCAGCGACAGTGTCCTTTGACGAAGCAAGGTCAGCGTGGTCAGCGACAGCGTCCACTGACGCAGCGTGGTCAGCGACAGCGTCCTTTGGCGAAGCAAGGTCAGCGTGGCCAGCGACAGAATGAGGAGACGTTACGACGTGACAGCGACAGACCACCAGTTCCAGGAAGGAACCAAAGTTCGACTGTGGAGTCCCGTTCGCCGGGAGGGTGTACTTCCCAAGCTCCAGTTCCGCTGGAGAGGTTCAATCGTCGTCGTCCAAGGAATCAACTACGTCGTTGTGTGAACTCGAGTGTCTGCAATCAGCAAAGCGAAGGTCGTGCATTACGACCGGCTCGCTCCTTACCATGGGACGTGAGTGGGTCCTGAAGAGTTTGAGGATACCCGAGCCACGGCTCGTAAGCTGTTGCTCCTAAGTAGATCCAGGCTACCCAATTTATTTATTTATTTGTTATTTTTATTTTTTATACTAATGTTGCAACTGTTGTTTTTATGTGTTTATTTATTTAATTTGTAATGGTATATGTGTTGTGTTTTTATGAAATTGTATTTTGTAGTAGTATTTTTAGGACCGTTGTTGTTAGTGTAGGACTGTCCGGGACGTCCAGTCTTTGAGGAGGGGGCAATGTTACATGTTTGGGAGTCAATTTGGCGTTTTATCGCCAAAGTGCGATGTTTCGGGAGTTGTGGAATTAAAACCAAGGAGTAAGTGATAAATCTGGATTTTAGGTTGATTGTTGGAAAATCGTTTGGTTGTGTAGTGTGGCAACGCGGGTTTTGTTTTGCGAGATAAAATAGGTTTTTAGAACTGCAATAGAGTTGAAGCGATATCCTTGACGAGATAGGTGATTGATTAATTTAGGTAGTTTGTCGTGACGGATGTAACGGGAGACCTTGGCATAGATTTCGGAGGCCTCGATATAGTTGTGAAAGGTTGTATAATTTCACTTGCTTATATTTTTATGTGTTATTAATTAAAGCTCTTTTAAATCACAATTTGTCAAGAAAACTACCTAGGAGCTGGAAAGTGTTGAAGTCCAGCGAAGATTGTAAAAAGAAGATTTATGTTAGTTTTGATATCTATAAAAATCTCTGTTTCTCATTTGTGGTAACTGGCATATTTATTTCATTTCGTTGAATGCACTTGTAAAAAAAGAACTTTCCGTACCACGATTTTGGTACAATATGCATATATATATATATAATATATACATCATATATATATATATATATATATATATATATATATATATATATATATATATATATATATATTCATATATATATATACAGAGCTAGATTTCTAGAAATAGAGGTGCCGGAACGGTAACCTTCTGGGGTGTGTGGGGGGTATTCCAAATTATTGATAAAGAGAGGTACCGGAACGCCGTTCCGGCACGTTCCGCCTCTGTATATAGCTCTGTATAAATCTAGCCCTGTATATATATATATGCATATATATATATATATATATATATATATATATATATATATATATATATATATATATATATATATATATATATATATATATATATATATATATATGATAGATTTAGACGCCTTCGATTGCGGACAAATCGTAGGTGCGCGACGCATGGGCCATTCAATTTCCGAAATCGTCAGACAGCTAGGATTTTCAAGGTCGACAGTGTCAAGAGTATACAGAGTATACCAAGAATACATGGATGGTGGGAAAAAAACTAGCGATCGGGCAAACTGCAAAGGACAATTAGCCTTGACAGTGCGTGGTGAGAGACGGCTCAGGCGTATTGTACGTAGCCAGCGAAGCCAAACATTAGCTCAAATTTCCACCCAGTTTAATGACGGTGCCAGTCGTACAGTCAGTAAACGGACTGTGCAACGCTCGCTTCACCGTATGGGTTTCGGGAGCCGTCGACCTACGAGAGTACCATTGCTCTATACTCGCCATCGGGCTGCACGTCTTGCCTGGGCAAGAGAGCACAGAGACTGGAGTGTAGAGGACTGGAAACGAGTAGCATGGAGTGATGAGTCTCGATTTCGACTACTTAACGCCGACGGGAGGCTGAGAATATGGCGTCAGGCTCATGAAGCCATGGATCCTGCATGCCTGGCTGGAACTGTACAAGGGCATGGTGGCTCAATCATGGTCTGGGGTGTTTTTTCATGGCACAGTTTGGGATCTTTGGTGCGTGTACCAACCTCCCTCAATGCAATTCGGTACGTAGAGTTGCTGGGTGTTCACCTCCATCCGTTTATGCTATTCTGTTATTCGCACGGTAATGGAGTTTTCCTGCAAGACAACTGTACCTCTCACAAGTCCCGGTTGGCTACTGGCTGGTTGGTTGAGCATTCCTCTGACTTCTCTGTCATGAATTGGCCACCTAGAAGCCCAGACTTAAATCCTATTGAGCATCTTTGGGATAGTTTGGAACAAGGCGTGAAAGGCCATCACACAGCACCAAAGAACCTTACTGAATTATGGACAGCTTTAGCCAATATTTGGCAAGCCATTCCCGTGGAACGTTTCCAGAAACTTGTTGAATCTATGCCTCGTCGTGTGGCAGCCGTTATCAAGGCCAGAGGAGGATAATTTCAGCCATGAGAGTTGCTGCATTTCGATTGGGAACCTCTACAATGAAACACTCGTTGGTCTCTCTGCACAGTCCCCCAAATATCCATTGTGAAGAATTCTTGTATTTCAAAATAATGCCTCAAATTTTCAATACTGCAGAAAACACATTTATTTAACAAATTAATTTAACATACCAACTAGAGCCCAAAGCTCACCTAGTTCTAAGATATTCATAGAATACTGAAAAAGCAACAACTAGTGCCCAAGGCTCACCTAGTTCTAAGATATTAAATGGAATACTGAAAAAACAAAGTTTTTCTTTTAATAAAAAGAAACGAGAGTTTCCTTGTTGCCACAGCGTAAAAAAGAAATATTTTTTCATCTCGTTCAGTTCACGGTGACAAAATTAAACAATGATAAATAAATTCGCGTGAACAAAATAATAAATTTAAATAATCGTTTTGCTTTTAACATAATAAATTGAAACTTATGAAGTGGATTTCACATCCTCCCACCTTGAGATGTGGAAGTTCCACAACTCAACAACTATATTAGAGATCCAGCCTTGCGGGAATTTTGACAGTCCGCCCTTGCCTTGTCTTGTTTTGTTCAACTGCACAGTCGATGGAGTTGTCGCCAGAACTCTTAGGAATAGCATCCTTCATAGAGGCGATATTTGTAGATAATATACTTTTATCCAGTGGAAAAGGCGAATCGTTAGAAGAAATCTCCAAAGGGAAGACGCGCTGAATCGGACGAAGAATTTCTCCACGAGAAGTTCTAAGTTTGATGAGTCGACAAACACCATCTTTCCCTGGCAGAATTTCTATCACTTTTCCCAGTGGCCAGTCGATTCGATTAGCGTTGTCACTTTTTATGAGAACAATATCCCCGGGAGCTATCTTCGAAGTTCTAGTCTTTTCCGACCTCCTTATCAAAGATCCAAGATATTCGGACCTGAACCTCTTCCTAATATCCTTCTGCAAAGTTATCCTATATTTGATGCGATGGTTGAGACTTTTATGATCAGCAGCATCACAGTCTGGAACACCAGAGATCTTGATATCCTGAAGAAACATGGCAGGGGTAAGTGGAACAAATTCTGAGTCACATTCGTCGATATAAGTCAAAGGGCGTGAGTTGATAACGGATTCTCAATCACAAATAACAGTCGCCAATTCTTCGAATGTCAAACTTGCTCTTCCAAGTATTCTTCTCAGAAGACTTTTGAGAATACCAATTATCCTCTCCCACCATCCACCCCACCAAGGTGAAGAAGGGGGATTAAACTTCCACCTAATTGGATGAAGAACATTGTCGTTGCAGATGCGGTCCCAGTCTAAACTTCTAAGCAAATTGGAAGCTTCGACGAAATTAGTACCATTATCACAGTACATGGTTTCACATCGGCCTCTCCGAGCTATAAATCGCCGTAGAGCTAGTAAAAAGCTTTCGGTTGATAGTGATGAAACAAGCTCTAAGTGGACAGCTCTATATACGGCGCAGGTAAAAATGTATACCCACGCTTTCTTTCCATCCTTCAAAAATAAAGGCCCCGCCAGGTCAGTTCCACAGATCTCGAACACATTTGCCTGTCGTATTCGATCTTCAGGTAAAGGAGCAGATACAGCATCACAACATTTAGAAGAAAATCTTTTGCAAGAGACACACTTTGAGATAACAGAACGCACTGTTTTTCTTCCACTCAAAATCCAAAAATGTTCTCTCAAAATATTAAGTAAAATTTGAGTTCCAGCATGACTATTTTTGATATGATGAGAAAATATTAGTCTTTTGACAGCTTCATGATTGGACGGGAGAACAGCTGGTTCCCTAAAATCTTCTGTATCCTGACGGAAAACGATTTTCGTCTTGAGCCGTATTATTCCATCGGTATCCTTATGCGCACTCAAAGCTTTTAGTTTTTCATTATGCTCGTTCACAAAAGATTCAAACTGGACCAATTTTATCACTTGTTTCTCTGCTGCCCTGTATTCTTCAGCATCCAGATCTCCCTTTTTTCTGAGCTGAACATCGCATCTACTGTTCTTTACAAATCTCAAAATCCATCCCACTTCACAATGCTTTCATATTTTGAAAAGCCCTGATAAAACCAGCCTGCAGATGAATCTTGATTTACAGATACCAAAGCAAAAATTGAGCTTATCTTTTTCTCTTTTAGTATCTCATTTTCATCAAGCTCATATTCATTGCATGGTCCTTCGTCTTCAAATAAAGTAAGCCATTTTGGCCCCTCCCACCATCTGGTTTTCATTAAAGTACTTGCTTTGCATCATCGGGAGGGCAAATCTGCTGGATTTTCAAATCCAGAAATATGACGCCAAGAAAAAACTTGGCTGATATTCCGTATTTCTTGAACTCTGTTATTTACGAAAATAGACCAATTTTCATCCTTAATAATCCAAGTAAGAACGGTAGTGGAATCACTCCAATAAAAACATCTAATATCCGTCCATCCAAGAGCATCTAACACAGATTTCGTTAATCTTGCTCCCACCAATGCAGCAAGAAGCTCTAATCTTGGAATTGTCACAACTTTTAGAGGAGATATTCGGGATCTCGAGGCTAAAAAATGCACCATTCCACATTCTCCCTCTTGTACAAGATACGTAACGGCGGCATATGCATCCCTACTTGCGTCACAAAAGGTATGAATGGAGAAGTTCTTCATATTTTCTGAAGTAATGTTGATCCAGCGAGGAACGGCAACGTTCTCCAATACTTTTAGTTCCCTAAACCATTGTAAAAATTCTTGTCGAAGGGATCCAGTGATTTCTTCGTCCCATCCCAACGATAATTTCCAGGTTTTTTTGTAGCATAATCTTGGGCATAATCTTAGCATTACAGGTGAGACAAATCCAAAAGGGTCAAACACTTTGTGAGTAACAGATAATATTGTACGTTTAGTAATGTTGTCGACATTTACTTCTTTCAATCAGCTGATATTTAGCGAAAAGCAGTCTTCAGTTTTATTCCATTGAAGGCCTAGCAGATCCGCTTTATTGGATCCTCCATCTTCTGTTAGTGAAGATTCCCAATCCCGCAGAATGAAACCACCTTTTTTTAATAGCTCATTAGAAACACTTATCAATCGCTGCAAATCTAATTCATTGTGGACGCTAGTTACTAGATTGTCCACATAAAAGCTCTTCAAAAGACAACCCGTTACAAAAGGATCAACGTCAGCATTTTGTTCATGATGATACTTCAATACAGCTCCTAATAGAAATGGACTGCTGCGAACTCCAAAAACTACTCTGGTATGACGAAAAAACCTGTAGTCTTTGCAAGCCTTATTTTTCCACCATAGAAATCTCAAAAAGTCTCTGTCTTCTCTACAGAGGCCAATTTGCAAAAAGGCTTTCTTTATGTCTGCGATTACACCAATCTTCTTTTCTCGAAACCGCAGCAAAATATCAGGAATGAGCTCAATCAAGTTTGGACCACTATGTAAGGAGTCATTTAGTGACGGATGTCCCTTTAATCGAGCAGATGCATCAAAAACCCGGCGAATCGGAGTTGTCTTACTAACTTTGATAACAGGTCTGTGAGGTAGATAATAGCAGGCAAATCTTTATCTTCAACTGGTACTTCTTCAATAATCCCTTCATGCAGCCATTCGAAAAATATGCCTTCATAACTATGGTACAAATTTTTCTGAAATAACTTCTTGGTTGTGGTGTCTAACCTTCTTTTAGCTTGTTCAAAATTGTCCGGTAAAGGCACACAGTTATTCAACCAAGGCAAGTGAACTTCATAGCTATTATCTTCGTTGTACCTAACAGTTGGAAGAAAATTTTCAGTAGTCAAATCCTCTTATTCTTTCTTAGAGAGCTTTTCAATAGGATCCTTGATTCCAATAGAATCCAGTTTCCAGAAGTTCGAAATGTCAAACTCTTTAACGTAAAGTGATGTTACTAACATGGCATTGCTTGTAGTAACTTCACTATCAGGAACTTTCCCTAACAAAGTCCACCCAAACAAAGTTTCAATGGCCACTAATCCGCTTGATAAGATCCTACGCTGAGCGGTTAAAATCTTTCCAAAAAGATCAGCTCCTATAAGTACTTGTACGGCTTGTGGCTTTTCTCCAACATCACTTAATGTTATATCCCTTTCTTGAAGCTCTTTTAACCAAGGCCCTGAATTCACGGGTGTTACATCATTACAAATAGGATAGTACTGGCTGCTGTTTCGCTATAACCGTCACTTACGGAATTAGGGTGTGTGGGCACTGTTTATATTGCATTAGGATTTTTGTGTGCTTGCTTGTAAGGTGCGTTGAGCCCATACAGTAAGTTGTGTTTGTCTTTTCATTTTCTTCTTGACTAATTGCTTCATTGGGGAACTCGGGGCCTTGGGATGTCTTTTGGGATTACCTGCATCCTATTCAGAAAGTTCCCCTTGAGGTAATTGACATGGTTAGGCCCCCCTGATGACGTGACCTGTCGATTACCTCTGTCGTTTTATGGTTCAGTTCCGGCTCTTATGCAGAATCTTGACGTTGGTGCGTGGATGCCCAGAGTGCTTGATTTCTGTTAGTTTTTGTCTATTTTAGTATAATTTTTATCTATATATGTTGGATTATTTATATGTATGTACAAATTCTTTAGATTTAATCCCGCCAAACAGTGAATGTACTAGAGTTTCTTTCTTTACAGGTGCGTATCCCATTTCTTCAGCAAGACTCTTAACAATATAAGACTTTTGCGAGCCGGTGTCCAGAACAATTCGCACGATATTTTCCTTCTTATCTGATATGAGCTTGCACTTTAGAGTCTGTAAAAACACTTTAGGACCCACACTCAGGTTAGGCATGTTGACCTCGTTGACAACTTCAGCTTCTTCTGTCTTTTTGAAATCACTTTTCTTTGACTCGTTTGTTTCGCACATCAAGGGAACATGTTTCTTCCCGCAAATTACGCATCTCAAAAATGAACGACATTTTCGGACGGGGTGACCGGGAGCCAGACAGGCATAACAACAATTTTTCTCCTTTAAAATCTTTTGTTTTTCAGCTAAACTCATTCTTTGTGCTGAAAAACAGTCTGCACTGGAATGAGTTTTCTCGCAAAACACACACGACTTTTTGGTTTCTTGAGTATGCGGATTGGTAAAAAGACCGGAGGCTGTGGGTGTTTTATTCTGTTTTACTCTTGGTTCAAATTTCTTATTTCTAAACTCAATATTGTCTTTCTTTTTGTTTAAGCCGAAACCTTGCATCGCCAAACAAATCCTTTCCTCTGATTCTACTTCAGATTTTAAGAATTTTAGTAAGCTACTAAGCCTTTCTTGCGGTTCACCACTATGGTTGAAATCAAGACTTCTTTGTCTTTGCCATGCTCTTAGTATATCTTCCGGTAAGCATGACTCAACCAAAGGGTGAAGTAGAGCAGCGCTTTTATCCGTTGTTACGCCAAGTGTCTCTAATGCCCTGATCTGAGTCTCCAAATGGTCATACAGCACACATAAATTAGCAGTAGAACTTTGCGAAGCGTTTTGCAAAACCAATTTTAAATGCTCGCGGACATAGAATTCTATAAGTAAATCAGTTCGACCAAAACGCAATTTTAAAGATTCGACAGCTTTGCCGTAGTTGGCGCCGGTTGGCGGAAAACTTTCCATTACCTCCCGAGCGCGCGAGCCACTAACGGTTGCTTGCACTAAATACTGAAATTTATTTTCTGGTGCTATATCAACATCATTATGAACATGTTCGAACTGGCTCCAAAATGGCAACCAGTTCTTTAAATCTCCCGAAAAATGACGTAATTCTAACTTAGGTAAGTGAAATTGTTTTTTACACTACCTGACTCTGGAGATTGATCATCTTGAGTATTTAAAGCTGTCCGGGAGTTTAATCTCGCCAATTCTAGCCCATGTTGTCTTTGTCGTTCTCTTTCTTCGTCTTGGCGCTTATTCTCTTCGTCTTGGCCCTTTTTCTCTTCGTCTTGGCGCTTTTTCTCTTCGTCTTGGAGTTCTTTAATTTTAGCCTCCTCTTCTTTTTTCTACCTTTCAGAAACAGTTGTGGCTAATACGGCTGAAACAAAGGCCGGATCTTCTTTATATTCTTTACTATTTAAAATTACATCTTTCAGTGTAGATATGGTAACTTTCAACGGTAAGTCCTCGTTAATCTCTTGACACAAATAAATTAAGTCTTCTTTCTTGAAGCCTTTAACCTTTAGCTTACGGGGCCCATATTTCCGATTTTCTCTTTAGAACGGGAAATTTCATACGATCATCAATTTGTAAGAACGGCGATCAAGGAGAAACCACTAATTGCCTCGATCGGACCGTGGGAGTTTGCCGTTTGCTACCCCGGGGGGGGAGTGTTTAAGGGAAGGAGTGTTTGCAATTTCCCTAATTCCCCTTCACATGGACAGACCGGCTATTTGTAAACATATTGTGACAACAAGGGGCTTTGTACATCTCGTTTATTTATTGCAACATGCGTTACCATTATTTATCGATTATAGTATTTTAATGGTGGGAAAGTTTTCAGAACAATTTCCAAGTAAAAAAAAGATGAATTTTAAGAAAATAAAGGAATATGTACAATCGAAAATAATAGAAAATTATTTATCTGCTCACATATATATATATATATATATATATATATATATATATATATATATATATATATATATATATATATATATATATATATATATATATATATATATATATATATATATATATATATATATATACATATACATATATATATATATATATATATATATATATATATATATATATATATATATATATGTATATGTATATGTATATGTATATATATATATATATATATATATATATATATATATATATATATATATATATACAGTGTGTAACAAAATTATAAGATCACCCAAAATATCACTCATTTTAATATTACACTGCATAAAATGAATAATTTTAAAATTTGTAGCAAATGAAAAAAGCTATATTTTCTCAAATAAATAGCTTAAAGGAAAAAAAATTGAGTTAATTTCACACAGCAAAAGATTTTTTGAAATCTCGGTGTAACATAAATATAAGACCACTTATTTTTTTATTTAAAATAATTTGCGTTTTTAAAACTATTTTATTTTTTCTTTCAAAATCGTAGATAAACTGTAACTTTACATCACAAAAAAGTCCAAACGATAATATTGTAAAAGAAATAGAATTTAATTTGTTTGTTTTTATGATGAAATTCACAATGCCGCGTGGAAGAGAATTATCTGAACTAGAAGTTCGAAAAATTTGGTTTTATAAGGGCTCTGGAAAATCGGAACGTGAAATAAGTAAGATACTTAAACGTTATAAAACTGCTATTCATAACGTTTTAAGTAAAATAGATTTTTATGGAAAATATAAGAGATCTGGCAGAAAGAGTAAATTATCAGCTCGCGATAATAGACAAATTTTCAAGCTTGCAACGAAACAGAACTTGTCTACTCGTAAAATAACACAGCAGACAAGTAAAACTATTTCACATATGACAATCTGGCGCACTTTAAGATCAAATTCAAATGTTGCTCTTCGGAAATACAAAGAAAACCAAGACTGTTAAAGCATCATAAAGAAGGAAGGCTGAAGTGGACAAAGGAAGTCATGACCTGGGATGCTGCTTGGAAAAATATTATTTTTTCCGAAGAAAAAAATTTAATTTGGATGGCCCGGACGGTAATATTTCCTACTGGCATGATTTACGAACGGAACCTCGAGTTTTCTTCAGTAGACAGATGGGTGGGGGCTCTGTGATGGTGTGGGGATCTTTTGCATATGATGGGAAATGTGATCTGCATCGAGTTCTTGGAAAAATGGACTCTATTTGTTATCAACAACTGCTTTACCAACACCTTATACCTTTTGGCCCATTTTTAGGAGGATAAAACTGGAAATTTCAGCAAGACAATGCGCCATGCCATGTGTCTAAATCAACTAAAATCTGGTTTCAAAAAGAAAAAATCGATGTCTTAAACTGGCCAAGCCTTAGTCCAGACCTAAATCCCACCGAAAACTTGTGGGGCCATTTGGCTCGTCAAGTGTATGCAAATAACCGTCAGTATGATTCTGTGTATGAATTGGAACTAGCTATCATGGATGAATGGGACAAAATTCCCAAATATTTGCTCGAAAACCTAATTAATTTAATGAAAAATCGAGCATTTGAAGTTATTCAGAAAAATG